>JAFMOC010000012.1:5062500-5450000 GCA_019802505.1 Corydoras sp. C115
CCTCCCTCACCCCCACCCAAAAACTGCCCCACCTACTGGGGGAACACAGGGAGAGCTGTGTACTGGCAGCACTGTACACATACACCTGCCATCAGCACACACACACACACACCTCTACTTTTATTTAAATATTTATATATATGTATATATTATACTATTTCGTTTGTATACTATGTACATTTTTGTAAATTTGTAATTGTTTTTATTTTTATTTTATTATTGTAAACCAGCTTTGTGCAACACGAATGTATAATTTGTCATGCAAATAAAGCTTTTAAATTGAAAAAAAATTGAAATTGAATTGAGTAAGAGAGAGAGAGAGAGAAAGAGTAAGAGAGAGAGAGAGTGGGGGAGAGAGATGGGCAGTTTACTTGTTACCATATTGTATACCGTGGAAATTACAAGCAAAGGTAAAGATTTAAATACCACATTCAGGGAGTCATGAGGGTCAAGCTTCTGCAATTCCCCAAAATACACCCCCAATCACCACTGAAAACCTCCAGCCAAACTTTAGCACAAAAAATTCAACTATATAATTATATAATTACATAATTAATTACAAAATTATATAATTAAAAACAACTATATAATTCAGCCAATGCGTGAGTAAGAGAGAGAGTGGGAGAGAGAGATGGGCAGTTTACTTGTTACCATATTGTATACCGTGGAAATTACAAGCAAAGGTAAAGATTTAAATACCACATTGCTGTGTGTTCCCATCATTCAGGGAGTCATGAGGGTCAAGCTTCTGCAATTCCCCAAAATACACCGACAATCAGCACTGAAAACCTCCATCCAAACTTCAGCACAAATAAATTCAACTATATAATTCTCTTAATATGGCGGCAAGGTGGCTTAGTGTTTAGCAAGTTCTCCTCTCTGCACCGAGGATCCAGGTTCATTCATTCATTCATTATCTCCCGCTTTATCCTATATTAGGGTCGCGGTGGGGTTCCCCATGCCCATCCAGGTGAGAGCGTCTCGGGCGCTGGGCAGATAGACCCAGGACAGGGCGCCAATCCATCGCTGGGCACATACTCACTCACACAGACACACTCTATATGGGGTAATTGTTGAGAATTCAATTGACTTGATCCATGTTTTTGGACTGTAGAAGGAAACCGGAGAACCCGGAGGAAACCCACGCAGACACGGGGAGAACATGGAAACTCCACCCAGATGGGGATTCGAACCGGGAATCCCTAGCGCTGAGAGGAGAACGTGCTAACCACTAAGCCACCGTGCCGCCCTAATAAAGGGTAAACGCTGAAAAAAGAAGAAGAATTCTCTTAATCGGGTGTCACAATGACTTAATGTTTAGCATGTTCTCCCCATGTCCAAATGGGCCTTTTCCAGGTTCTCTGGTTTCCTCCCATGGTATAAAAAACATGGTGCCTTAAGGTAAATTGGATGCTCAAATTGCCCCATATACTGTATTGTGTGTGTGTGCCCAGCGATGGATTGGCACACTGTCCTGGGTGTATCTGTCCAGCACCCGCAAGGTTCTCCCCTGGATGGGCATGGGGAACCCCCCTGCAACCGTATTAGAGGATTAAGCGAAAAATTACGTATGAATAACACAAATCCACAAAAATACCAGACACAGAGAATGCAGATTCCTCCACACTTTATTTGTAACAACTGCAGATTCCCTTCAGGATTCTGATTCTGATCATATGCACAGTCTGTATATTGGTGTCTGGAACTGTTAATACTGCCTGGCAGCTAAAGGAGGATCATCCCACGTTTTTTTTCTTAAAAAACGACACCACCAGGAAGTTTTTTTCTTTCATCTGTCACCTCTGTTTGCTATTTTAAGGTTAAAGCTTAGAACACGTTTTTTAGATAATGCACTATTGTAAAAAGATCTGTATAAATAAAGAAAGAAATTGTAAATGATCAAACATAGCACATGGACTGTGTAAAACTCTTATGCAAACTATTATGCAAACTACATAATTCACAAAGATGATGGCTTGCAAAATTCACAATTGCATGGTAGAAATTTATTTTAGTGAATAGTCAATATTTTTATTTTTACTTGTGAATAAGGAATTCACCTGTGTGCTTTTAATGGTTTAATTAAACATCATTAAAACCATTAGTAAGGATACAGAATCTATGACAACAGAGGGGTGAACATTTTTTACATTTTATAAATTATCTTTGTACCTTGTACCTTGCAATGTACCCTGTAAGTTAAATAATGTTTCAGCAGAATTCACAAATATATATATATACAGTGGGTTGCAAAAGTATTCATACCCCTTGAACTTTTCCATATTTTGTCACATTACAACCACAAACATAAATATATTTCACTGGAATTTAATGTGAAAGACCAACACAAAGTGGTATACAATTGTGAAGTGGAAGGAAAATTATACATGAATCAACATTTTTTTTACAAATAAAAAACTGAAAAGTGCGACGTGCAAAAGTATTCAGCCCCCTTTTCCCTGAGTGCAACCAATTGCATTCAGAAGTTGCCTGATTAGTGCTAATGACTCAAAAGGGTCCACCTGTGTGTAATCTAATCTCAGTACAAATACAGCTGCTCCGTGACGGCCTCAGATGTTGGTTAAGAGAATATTGGGGAGCAAACAGCATCATGAAGTCCAAGAACACACCAGACAGGTTAGGAATATGGTTTTGGAGAAGTTTAAAGCAGGCTTAGGTTATAAAAAAGATTTTCCAAAGCTTTGAACATCTCACGGAGCACTGTTCAATCCATCATCCGGAAATGGAAAGAGTATGGCACCACAGTAAACCTGCCAAGACAAGGCCGTCCACCTAAACTTACAGGCCGAACAAGGAGATCACTGATCAGAGAGGCAGCCAAGAGCCCATGGTGACTCTGGATGAAATGCAGAGAGCCACAGCTCAGGTGGGGAAACTGTCCACAGGACAACAATTAGTCGTGCACTACACAAATGTGGTCTTTATGGAAGAGTGGCAAGGAGAAAGCCATTGTTAAAAGAAAACCATAAGAAGTCCCGTTTGCAGTTGCCAGAAGCCATGTTGAGGACACAGCAAACATGTGTGGAAGAAGGTGCTTTGGTCAGACGAGACCAAAATTGGAACTTTTTGGCCACAATGCAAAACGCTATGTGTGGCGGAGAAATAACACTGCACATTACTCTGAAAACACCATCCCCACTGTCAAATATGGTGGTGGCAGCATCATGCTCTGGGGGTGCTTCTCTTCAGCAGGGACCGGGAAGTTGGTCAAAGTTGATGGGAAGATGGATGGAGCCAAATACAGGGCAATCTTGGAAGAAAACCTGTTGGAGTCAGCAAAAGATTTGAGACTGGGGCGGAGGTTCACCTTCCAGCAGAACAACGACCCTAAACATAAAGCCAGAGCTACAATGGAGTGGTTTAAAAAAAAGAATATTCATGTGTTAGAATGGCCCAGTCAAAGTCCAGACCTAAACCCAATTGAGAATTTGTGGCAAGATCTCAAAACTGCTGTTCACAAACGCTCTCCATCCAATCTGACTGAGCTTGAGCTGTTTTGCAAGGAGGAATGGGCAAGAATTTCAGTCAACTAGATGTGCAAAGCTGGTGGAGACATACCCTAAAAGACTTGCAGCTGTAATTGCAGCAAAAGGTGGCTCCACAAAGTATTGACTCAGGGGGGCTGAATACTTTTGCACGTCGCACTTTTCAGTTTTTTATTTGTAAAAAAAATGTTGATTCATGTATAATTTTCCTTCCACTTCACAATTGTATACCACTTTGTGTTGGTCTTTCACATTAAATTCCAGTGAAATATATTTATGTTTGTGGTAGTAATGTGACAAAATATGGAAAAGTTCAAGGGGTATGAATACTTTTGCAACCCACTGTATATATATATATATATATAGGCGGCACGGTGGCTTAGTGGTTAGCACGTTTGCCTCTCAGCGCTAGGGATTCCCAGTTCGAATCCCCATCTGGGTGGAGTTTCCATGTTCTCCCCGTGTCTGCGTGGGTTTCCTCCGGGTTCTCCGGTTTCCTCCCACAGTCCAAAAACATGGATCATGTCAATTGAATTCTCAAAAAAATTGCCCCATATAGAGTGTGTCTGTGTGAGTGAGTGCGTGCCCAGCGATGGATTGGCGCCCTGTCCTGGGTCTATCTGCCCAGCGCCCGAGATGTTCTCCCCTGGATGGGCATGGGGAACCCCACCGCGACCCTGATAGAGGATAAAGCGGGAGATAATGAATGAATATATATATATATACATATATATAACATATCATATATACATATATATATATACATATATATATATACATATATATATATATATATATATATATTATATATATATATATATATATATATATATATATTATATAGATGTTTTTGTTTTTTTTCTTCCAAATATAACTGCAATTAAATCATTATAGCAGCTAAAAACTCAAAACAGTGGGACAGTTGCCCAGAAGTTAGTGCTAACGCCTCACGGCAAGAGGATCCTGGTTTTGATTCCTGGTTGGGACAAACGAAGGTCCTCCCTCTGACTGAGAAGGTTTACTTCCACATTCCAATGACATACAGATGGGTAAATTGGAAATACTAGTTGCCACTCTGATTGTATATTTTGTAAAATATAAAAAAGCCTTGCTGACCTACCTCATAGAAAAACTTTGTGAATTAGAATCATTGTAAACTAGCCTATAGCGTATCTGAGGTTCAGACAGAATGGATAGTGCACAGAGAGACAACAACTCAAAAAAATACAAATAAATTCATATCCAAAACAACATTTGCAAAGAACATGAAACAAGGACAAGAAAAAGACATGGCATTTAATTTACCATCTAATGTAGATAAAAATAATAATATAGCATGCCTTATTTGGTCCATCATGTACAGTATATAATATATATTAAGCATTATGTATATAAAGCTGCTTTATATACAGGGAAACCAGATTAACCTCATAGGTTGTGAGGTAATTAATTTTAAAGAAAAATGGTTTCACTTTTTGGAAGTTAACATCCATTGCCATTCCCCCAAGCGGATAATTTATTTTATGAATTGAAGCCATGTAAAAAATCTGAGAGAAATTTTACTCTTTAAAGCTGTTAGCAACTTATTGAAATGTGAGAGGTGACATGACTAAACACTGCATTTTTGTAATTGTACTTATGTGCAGTATTACAGTAAATGTGTGCAGATACTGTCCACAGTTACTGTCAGTTACTGTCCACCACCAGGGAGTGGTAGCTCAGTGGTTAGGGTGTTGGGCTGTCAATCTGAAGGTTGGGGGTTCAAATCCCAGGTCCACTGAAGTTACCAATGTGGGTCCTTGAGCAAGACCCTTAACCCTCATTGCTCCAGGGATGTTGTGATTAACCCTGTGCTCACCTTGTAAGTCGCTTTGGATAAAAGCATCTGCTAATTGACCCAATTTATTTATTTTATTTAATTTACCACTGTCTTTAACTTACTCACTGCGCTGTGTAGTGAGTAGGAAACATTACACAGAATCCACAGCAATTTCACTATTATTTTAACCTCCACTTCTTCCTCCACTCTGGTCAGCTTAGATCCGATCATAAACCCAGCCTTCTTAAAAAGTTTATTTTGTCTATTTGCAACAGCACAGATATTAATGCTAGCAGCAACTGACTGATGAACACAAAAACATGTGGAGAATTTTGTTACCAGTGTTGTATGCTAGAACCTGTCTAACCATATCCTATTAAGTGAGAAGTCAGTGTTATTAGCTGAATGTTGTTTGCTGTGGTGTGACTTAAGGCACTGGTATCAAGCTAGACTAAACATAACACTGGAACTCTGTAAATAAAAGCTCTGTTAAAAGGAAGTACACAACTAAGCTGGTCCATACATACCTTCATTATGTGCTAATTCTACCTGGCAGTCTTTTGCTGCTCAGTTTTTTCTTCCCCTGATAAGCTATGATGTAAAATCCTACCTGGTGATGGGAATATAACATTGGCAATGGGTAAAACTGTAAAACTAATTTCAGTATATTTGTTTTATGTCTAATTAATAAAACTTGAGTGCATAATTGACACACAACATAAAGGAAGAAAGCGGAAGAAACATTGAAACTATTGCAATAACCATTTTAAAATGCAATGATCATAAAGTCTTGTTGTTAAACAATATTTGCTCAAAGCATATACAAATTATCCGCGGCACGGTGGCTTAGTGGTTAGCATGTTCGCCTCTCAGCGCTAGGGATTCCCGGTTCGAATCCCCATCTGGGTGGAGTTTCCATGTTCTCCCCGTGTCTGCGTGGGTTTCCTCCGGGTTCTCCGGTTTCCTCTCACAGTCCAAAAACATGGATCAAGTCAATTGACTTCTCAAAAATTGCCCCATATAGAGTGTGTCTGTGTGAGTGAGTGTGTGCCCAGCGATGGATTGGCGCCCTGTCCTGGGTGTATCTGCCCAGCGCCCGAGACGTTCTCCCCTGGATGGGCATGGGGAACCCCACCGCGAGCCTAATAGAGGATAAAGCGGGAGATAATGAATGAATGAATATACAAATTATCCTATCTTATATCTTGACTTGAAGATATCTGTTTCACTTTTTCATCCACTTTGTTTCCTTTTATACATATTATCAATTTTGGTATCAGTAGATTGATAACATTTACTATAAAAATCACATACTTCTACCTCTATGGTAGAGAAAGAAAACAGTAAGAACACTACTTTGTTTAGTATTATGCAGGCTTTTCCCAACATGAATCTTGACATTGATAAGTTTGGTTCCTGTGGGCACAATTTGGCCATTTTCACTTAGGGGTGTACTCACTTTAGTTGCCAACGATTTAAACATTAATGGCAATGTGTTGAGTTATTTTGAGGGCACAGCAACAACTGTTAAACAAGCTGTAAACTGTCACATTCACACAATGTATTAAAGTGACATATCTTCAGTGTATAGATACATGCATAAATACAATAAAATATTAGCAAAAATGTAAGGGGTGCACTCACTTTTGTGATTAGGAAACAATAATCCATCCATTATCTTCCGCTTTATCCTCTACGGGGGGTGGTTCCCCATGTCCATCCAGGGGAGAACATTTCGCTCAAGGAGGATGAGTCCCCCACTGAGTCTTGGTCCTCCCAAGGTTTCTTCCTTAAAATAACAACATAACCGGGAGTTTTTCATTCTGTAAAGCTGCTTTGTGACAATGTACTGTTGTAAAAAGCGCTATATAAATAAATTACTTGAACTTGGGTGCTGGGCAAATACATCCAGGACAGGGCACCAATCCGTCGCTGGGCAAGGAAACAATAATATACGATTTATAGGTGTCTATATACTTTTGGATTGTTATGCTTGACAAAATATTACAAAGCTATAATAATTATTAGAACATCAAGGAGTATGAAATGGTACTTGTTTGAGGATGTGGAAGCTTTTTCTTTAAGAAGAAAAGCTTCTAGTACTTCAATAGCGGAGAAGGTGGAACTCTGCTACATAGTCTTTGCTTTGATCATGCTTTTTAAAGCTTTGATGATGTCTAATTCTGAACATGAAAGGAGCTTAGCTTCAGTGGCATTTTTAGCCATTCTGGAGCCCTAGAGTAGATTTAACTTAACAGATTGAGAGATTGTGTGCAGCATCAAATGAGTCTACACTGCAGCTGGCGTCCAAGATGAGCTAGGTTGCCCATGCCTATAAAAAGCACCACTTGGCTCTAACTTTGTGTTAATCAGACCACAAACATAACGAGCTGAATTCATCATGGATTATAGAAACAATAGAATAACCTTTAAAAACTTAATATATTAAGAAAAAGATCATTTTCACAAACTTTGATGATTAATGATAGTGAACTAGATTAAACAGTTAAAGATTTTGGCATTTGGAAATTGTTTCAATTACTTTATCTATTTTGGTTGTCTAAAGATTTTCGTTGATACAAAATTTGTATCTTTCTTGCTCATACTATTTCACTATTTAAAGAAACAACACTGCAATGCACAAAATTTATATCCAGTAAGGTTGAAAGTTTTTTTTTAAATGTAATAAAACTGTACTTTGTTATTTTACTTTTATTTAAAAATGCCCTTTTAGTTTCTCTGTGAGTTTATTATACTAAATATTAAACCTGTAAAACACTCAAAACATTTAGCTAAAAAACTAAACCCTTAAAATTTATAAGGCCAAGATGACACTGTTCTGGAAAGTATGTGAGTATTAGGAAAAAAACATCCACTAAAACCTTAAACCATGCAACTCTATATATATATTCATTCATTCATTCATTCATTATCTCCCGCTTTATCCTCTATTAGGGTCGCGGTGGGGTTCCCCATGCCCATCCAGGGGAGAACGACTCGGGCGCTGGGCAGATAGACCCAGGACAGGGCGCCAATCCATCACTGGGCACACACTCACTCACACAGACACACTCTATATGTGGGGCAATTTTGAGAATTCAATTGACTTGATCCATGTTTTTGGACTGTGGGAGGAAACCGGAGAACCCGGAGGAAACCCACGCAGACACAGGGAGAACATGGAAACTCCACCCAGATGGGGATTCGAACCGGGAATCCCTAGCGTTGAGAGGCGAACGTGCTAACCACTAAGCCACCCCTCCCTCTCTCCCTCCCTCTCTCTCTCCCTCCCTCCCTCTCTCCCTCCCTCCCTCCCTCCCTCTCCCTCTCCCTCTCCCTCCCTCTCCCTCTCCCTCTCCCTCTCTCTCTCTCTCTCTCTCTCTCTCCCCCTCTCCCTCTCCCTCTCTCTCCCCCTCTCCCTCTCCCTCTCCCTCTCTCTCTCTATATATATATATCCATCCATTATCTTCCGCTTTATCCTCCACTAGGTTCCCCATGCCCATCCAGGGGAGAACAATTCGGGTGCTGGGCAGATACACCCAGGACAGGGCGCCAATCTTTCGCTGGGCACACACTCACTCACACAAACACTCTATATGGGGCAATTTGGAGAATTCTGTTGACCTTGATGAATGTTTTTGGACTGTGGGAGGAAACCCAAGCAGATACAGGGAGAACATGAAAACTCCACCAAGATGGGGATTCGAACCAGGAATTCCTAGTGCTGAGAGGCGAACGTGCTAACCACTAAGCCAATGTGTCACCCTGAATACATATATATATTCCTGTATCAAGAAAGCTAGAATTTTATAAATCAACAGAAAGTTCTGGAGACTTATCTTAAAAAGCATTTCCTAGTGGGCTTAGTGCAACAGAATATTTGACTGATGCGTATAGTGGAGGATCACTTCAATTATTATTTTTAGTCAAACAAACCAACGCCAACAAAACTGGCCAGGAAACATAATAATTTTGCCGTTGTTTTCTCAGTGAAGATTGTACCTGTTCCTTCCAGATCCTTCATTTTTTTCAGTTCTCCATCAAGCCAATCATCCAAAATGTATGCATAGATTGACACAAAAATGGTTCACTGAACACAAATTAGTGTTTAGCTATGCCAATTAAATCCTCTAAACGTAACCCAGCAAACAATGTGGAAAAACTAAAGACAGAGCAGAAGAGAGGAACTAAGATCCTGGAAGATTTGGAGAATTTTTATAATATGATAGATTATGTAAATAAGTTAACTTTAGGAGACTGTACATTTGTTTTATAGAGAGTTTAAGTAAGGTATAGGTGGAAAAGCTATTACATTTTTCCATGTTTTATAAAAGGTATAAATTTATCAATTACATCTAGATAATTATATTGCATTTACTTTGTTCAACTGTAGTGTGCAGAGTGCACACCAACACTTAACTTGAGGCAGATGTGCTACAACAGCAGACGATACAATCAGAATAATTATTCTTTTATAAAAAAAATTTTATATAAATATTTAATAAATTAATAAAATATTAAAAAATATTTAATAAAATAATTATTCTAATTATAAATAATAATTTTAAGTTCTTCTTAAGAAGTTGCTACAAGTTTAGATAAAAGTATCTGACAAGCATCCATTGTTCCGCTTACCGGTAATTCGGGGGGGCAGATGCACCCAGGACAGGGTGCCAATCGGTCACTGGGCACATTCACTCACACAGACACACGCAAATAGTGAACATTCAACATGGGGCAATTTAGAGCATTCAATTTACCATAAATCATTGTTTGAACCGGAATCCCCAGCGCTGAGAGGTGAGCATACTAATCACTAAGTAACCATGCTTATCTGTCATTCATTCTTTAAAATTAATTAGTTTTAAATAGTCATCATTAAATTGTGTAAATTGTGTGTAAATAACTATGATCATTAACATGGTACGCAAACTGCTTTGTACATGCTTGCCACATTCTAGTGCTGTCATTTTTGAAGAAAAAAAAACATTGTTAATGACTGCATTAATATATTTGGCTTAAAATTTATCATTAAAATTGATTCATCAATATATGCCCAGCTTGTATTTTAGATAAATCTATTTAATAATGAATTAACAGAGGAGACATTAAATATGCACTGATGTAAAACACATGTTACATAATTTTATAGACAAGCGGTGAAATAACTTGCTTACTTGATTTTTTGTTTACACTAAAACAATTTAGCAAATAACATCACTGAAACTTTGTTAGATTGTGAGGTCCGGCTCGGAGCCCACACACGCACTGTGATTAAAACAGTTCATCTATTGGGTGTTGCTCTTGGTGCAGTCAAAAGGCTTCCACCATTGAGAGAACTGCAGAACTTTTTTACGCTGATCATCGAAAATTTCCCGAATCGGCTTCCTCCAACGTCTTGGTTCCAAATCCATCATTCCACCGAGAACTTCCTGCACAAGAAAAACATTGTCAGTGAGTGTGTGAAGGTGTGTCTGAGGACAAGTTATACCAGATATTATTCATTCATTCATTATCTCCCGCTTTATCCTCTATTAGGGTCGTGGTGGGGTTCCCCATGCCCATCCAGGGGAGAACGTCTCGGGCGCTGGGCAGACAGACCCAGGACAGGGCGCCAATCCATCGCCGGGCACACACTCACTCACACAGACACACTCTATATGGGGCAATTTTGAGAATTCAATTGACTTGATCCATGTTTTTGGACTGTGGGAGGAAACCGGAGAACCCGGAGGAAACCCACGCAGACACGGGGAGAACATGGAAACTCCACCCAGATGGGGATTCGAACCGGGAAAGCTGTGTACATACTTCACATCATCATTGCAATAACTGTCATGTTATATAAATGTTTATGAACACTTACGAATCTTTTGAACTTTGATTTTATATTATAAATTTCTTTATATTCTTTGTGAATATAAATATAAAATTTAACCCTATTTTCGCATGTGGCCAAAAACAGAAACGCAGGTAAAACAAGGATAAAAATGTACTGAGTTATTTATTTATAGTGACCTTCTGATAGGCAACAATTTTAGTAAAAAACGTATACAAAAAGTTCTCGGTCACACACACGTCTTGAAGAAAATCTTAACCCATTTCTCTGTACAGAAAAATTTGAATTCTGGAATTTCTTCTCATTTCAGTTTTAGCGTCAGGAAACTGACTTGGTCGTTCTTTGGTTAAAAATAATCTGTGTTTTGGTTTTCAGACTTGCTACATGACCCAGTTCTCTTGAGGCTTGGTTTACAGGCCAATGTAAAAGGTTCTCGTTTCATTAATTATAGCACGTTTTCCTGACCCAAATGCAAAAAAAAGATCCAAATCATCCTTCACAGATGGCATAAGCTTTTTAGGCAGAAATGCATTGCTCTGCTTTCTCAATAGATATGGCTTCTAATGTAAGGCCAAACATTTAATTTTAGTGTCATCTGTCCATAAAACATTTCACCCTAATCCATGAGTATTGTAGTTTAGGGGTTGGGATGTGAGATTACAAATCTAAAGGTTGAGGATTGAAATCCTGAGTCCACCAAAGTGACTGGAGTCCTTAACTTTTTTTTTTTACTTTTTTTTTTACTTTTTTTGCTCCTGGGATGCTGTATCGTGGCTGAACATGGACATGGACTCTGACCCCAGTATTCATTTATTGTATATTGTACTTAGGGCTGTATTCAACTAAAGATTTTTATAGTCGAATCTGATTCGTCAGATTTTCCCTATAGTCGACTGATAGTCGAATCAGTTAAAATTTCACCACAGGATGGCGCTAAGGGCATAGTTTTTAAAAAAAAATTTTTTTAATATTTTACTTGTTTTTCTAACCTTTTTAAACCTTTTTTTTGTTTTCTTTTTTTCTTTTTTTTCTTCTAGAAATTAGGATGATTTTATTTGACAAAAGGCTATATATATATATATATATATATATATATAACGAAAACAAAAACATTTCATGTAAAAACTAATGCTTAGCAGCAGCCATGAGCACCTCCATGTGGTCAAAAATGGTACATTCGACTATGAGGTTCATAGTCGCCTACGGTTCTCCGAATCGAATCGTCGAATCAGCGAATATTGCAGCTCACCCCTAATTGTACTAATAGATCTCTGGCTGATTTTGAACCAGATGCAAACCAACCACAATACATTTTTTTAAAACTTCCTTCCTTGAAGCTCTTCCTTCATCCCTGTTTCGCATTACATTAGGTGCTTTTGGAACAAGCAGTTTCAAAAACTTATTTGGGAAAATCTACCCAGTACAAATGTTCAAAGAGCTCTCTACCTCAGGGAACTTTTTGTTTGCCCTTGCACTGGAACATAACATAGCTGAAGGCTCGTAATTGATTTGGTTGAAGAAGCCTTTAATGGCTTTGTTATTTGTTCACAGCATCTTGATTTACACCATATATAGTTTTGTCTGTGGTACAAATAGCAGTTTAAGATAAAATACCACAGTGGATTTGTGCATATTCCATACATTCAGCAATCTCACATCATATTTTCTCTTTCACGCAATAATTTAGTAATCCCTTGTCCTATTTAGAAAACATACCAGTTAGGGACATCTCTATCATTCCAACAATGAGAAAATTTCCTGTACTGCCAAAAAGGGCCAGTTGGTGGGCCAATATGTTTCTGATGATGGACTTATGGACATAAACATTAGCTGATTAAAGAAACATAAAAAAAGGTCTTTGGTTAATAACGCTTCTCACTATCTATTATGACCTTCCTCTTGATGTCATCGTTGTTGGAAGTGAAAAAAAAAAGATAATAGTTTAAACATATTCTTGCAGGAATATGAAAAAAGCAAACATTAGTGCTGCACTATACTGCAAAAGCTATTTATTTCTGTTTCAGCCTGACTGTGCAGCCACTGAACTCTATAAACACCTGAAGTAATAGATATGGCTCAGTGTGGACAAGGCCAGTGACCAGCACAGAACTCTGACCTCAATGTGAGGAGCTTTTTTAAATAGCGATATAGACATACTTTTTTATTAAGGTTATGAGATAAGATGTGCAATGGTCTAGTGCTAACACACACCATAAAGACAAAAATATCAGCACACATTTGCATGGGAACAAAAGAGTAGAAGGATTAGTAAACTCCTCTAAAGTAAACTTGCCTTCCCAAAGTAGTGCGGAAACTTATCCTGGTTCTCGATAACATGAGCAAATCCACCTTGTAAGCCAAAATCTACAGAGAAATATGGCAAACCACGAGGTACCTGGAAAGACAGCAGACAAAGATAAGACAAATAATAATTAAGGACAGAGCTATACAGACAGAAAGACAGAGGTTCCATCCACAGAACAAAATTTGGTCAAATGCTTCGTGTTTGCAATTTCCTTAAAAAAATCATGCATTTTAAAATATAATCCTCAAGCACAAAGTTTTACAATAACTAGTGAAATGCCAAGCCAGGTCTTTACAAGAAGTCAACCACAAATCTAAGTAATAAGGTTTTCTTTACCAGAGCTGTGTATATAGTAGCATACAGTGCATGTAATTATTTCAGAAACTAAACCTTTTTTATTTATAGTTCTCAGAAGTGTTGAAGAAAATATAGCATTTTTCCAGTGTTTTCATCGCAGCGCCCAGGGACTATTATAGTTTTAGAAACAGAAGTTTTTAGGAATAATTTTAACTTCTGCTGCAAAGTAGGTACTTTATTTGCACATCATACATTTACGGTCTTTTGCACTGCAAAACCCATTTTTTATAGTTTTATAAAATCTTGAAACTACTGGACAAAGAACCGCTCTTGTAAGTGTTTTGCACTACAGGAACTACAAACCAATGTCATTCTCAGAACTCTTAACAAGCTTTTTATTTCCTACTATGGGGTAGGTATATTCCCCATATACATAGAGGCCATGCCTGACACGTAAACAGACACGTAAAAAGATCCAGGTCCAAGCCTATGGACCTTTTAAAACAAACTATCTCTACAAAATAGCAGCTTAGATTTGTAATAAGATATACAAATACATATGTAACAAAATACAAATTATATTTCAAGTGACAATGCAAATCATCACTGCTCATCCTTTTGTCATATATGGCTCATACTGCTTCAGCATTCTTTATGCAAAAGTGAACAGAATATCAGCCCTGACTTTTACATAGTTTACTACAAATAACCAGTGGTTAGTTTCTCTTAAATAAGTTTTTTATGAGCATTGTCTGAGGCAAAAGCAGCCACTGTATAAGAGATGTTTATATACTTATGCCCTGATTAGTCGAATAATAATGTGATGCATGACGGACAAAACGTAGCAAAATAAACCAGTTGTAAAAATTACTTTGAGAGGTTGTGTAAAAAAAACGTTTGAGAGGCTAAAGAGAAGAGGAAAGAATGATAAAAAAGTCTCTTACAGCCTGTCTGATGTTCTTGGATGAAAGATCAACCAACTTCTTATTCATCGCCCATTCCTCATCACACTCCAATATCGCTTTCTATACACACAGAGAGACACACAAATTTTAAATGTTTTAGTCTTGCTAATCAATAGTAGCTGTATAGGCTATCATTGTTGCACTTGCACTTTTGAGTGTTACAGTCAATAATCATCTAGTTTTCTGATGCACAAAGTACCTTAAAGTACACAGGGGCCATGTCACCAAGCTCACGTGGCAATGGGACACACTCATACAGCATGTGCAGCCTCCTCCTAGGGTTAGGTACGTTTCCAAAAACACACAGTCCAGCTCGAGCGACTCGAACATCCGAACCAGCGACCTGCGGAACATCTGACAGAAAGAGACAGAGCTATGTTGTAATGTAGTTACTTATAAACAGAGGGTAAATGCAGGAAGAATCAGATGCTGACATTTTTACAGAATTGCCTTATAACTCATGTAAAGCACAACAGACCTGACCTGTTCTAGAAAGGTGCCACTTGAGTTTCAAAGGACAAACAAAAAGTATGAAATCACAATCGTAAAGTCAGTTTATAATTTGTTCAATAAAAAAAGAAGTCTCCTCCTTTAAATTAGTTTAATGATTCCTACGTTTCCTGAGCTTACTTTTTCAGCAGCCATTTTAACATCAATATATGCAGAATTTTCAAATCAGCTGTATGATGGAAACTTCATTAAACACACCCACCTATTCACATTTCAGCCTAATCTGAAAGTCTTTTACAATTATAAAATTTGCATAAATGGTTTAAAAGTACAGAACCAAAGATTTAGATATTTATGCAGCTTCAGGTAATAACAATAAGACTTTAGGCCTGTAGTGCAATTGTAAATGGGTATGCAATACATTGTTATTGTGTGTGTGTGTGTCTGCACATGCTCACACCTGTACTTCATTCCAGACATCCTCATCTAAGTTGGTGGAGCAGCAGTGGTGCTGCAATGGAGCAATGAAGCAATGGCCCTCAGTCAAAGACACACAGTTAGGGAGACACAGGTAGACCTAGGCACACAAGACAAGATAAATTGTACAGCATTATTATGGTGGTGCATCAGCCTAACCATCTCATAGACTGACTTTCTAGTGGTTGGTTTTGGTTTATTTAGGAGTTTAATGTAGAGACGGCATCAGTGGTTATTTCCTGTCAGGAACGATAACAAACAATCCTTCCTAAAAGAGTGTGCGCTATTACAGCCACAGAAAAAAGAAAGTATGTTGTATTTAAATGTAATGGTTATACATATAGAACGTCATAAAATTTGGTAAATCAATCTCAGATTATGTTTTATCATGTATTTAACAAAAACAAAAGCAGTGTGCGAAAAAAGTAAATCATCACTGTGTCCATAGAAATTAGGTGTATAATTAGTCAGGATCATGTCTTTTTAAATAACAGATCATTATTAGACATTATTAGAACAGCTCTATAAAAACAAGTTTTGGCAGTTATTTAAAAAGTTTGCCATTAGGAGGCCTTCATTAAAAGCCTCCTATTGGCAATAAAATAAAAAATAAAAAAACATGTTTGTAAAAAACTGTTTGGCCATAATACACATATGGTGAAATTCAAACACAACATTTCAGAACACACTATACCGACTATCAAACACGATGATGCTTGTTGAGCCAGAATTGCACATTTATGTATTAAGACTAAAAAAATATGAATATTAATGTAATAACAATACAGTGTTTAATAAAATCCTGTTTGGGGCCAAATATTTATTATAGGATTAAAAGTGCTTAAGAAACGAAATAATTAGTAATTGTGCAGGACAACTAAAAGGACTAAAGTTTTTACCTTTGCGCCAATGGCCACCACCAGATGTTTGGGGAGTTCGGTGTTGCTAAAACAAAACGAACATTTATCCATTCGTAGAGCTAGACTTCGCCCTTCCTCCATCGCTCGGTTTCGCCCCCTCTCATCATCAAGCCCAGTCCTCTGTTTCTGAGCCGCGCTCGATACGAACATGTCGTCCAGTGTGTAGTTATCACCATCCTGTTTTCCCATCATCTAACACACAGATGTAGGAAAAGACACAATCACACAGAGAAGGATGGAATGACAGAAAAAGCATTGAACAGATATGTCAAAAACTGTTATCATTGTAAGACATTCTCTCATGGGTATAGAACTTGATTGTACTGAATTTTAAAAAAAAAGTTATTTTCTATTGTTGTAGTGATTTCAGTGTGAATGTATCTCTAAGATTAGTTTGCTGGTTTATCTAGCAGTACAGCAGTACAGTACATTTTAATGTGTAGCTAATAACAGACAAGAAGCACTTCTACATAAAGGATGCTGGTTTCTCACACCTTTATAAATATATGCATATAAACAAATATGCTTTAATCAGCAGTAAAAAGAATTAGAAAGTGACTCACTGAACATAGAGGTCTTGATAACAAAAGAATGATTTATAAAACTGTTGCGTACTGCATGTACAGCAATGCTTGACTGTTAATCCATTAATGAGCTAAAATGTCCAATTTACACTTGGGTCAAAAGGAGTAAGTGAAGCAAACAGAAATTATACGAATGGAACAAACTGTACTTTGTCAATAAACTAATGAAGATTCATGGATCCAATATAAAATTTCTGTGAGTGGTGAAAGGATAAGAATTAACATATAATCTTAGTAATATTATAGTGCAAAATTACAATAAGTATGTCATAAATAAATTAGATGAAAATCAATAAGTATGATCGACTTCCTTTCAGCCAAACAGAAATCTAACTGTAGACTTTCTTGCTGTGAGGTGAAGGTGCAAACTGCTGTGCCATTAAGGTCAATCTTCAATCAAACTATTATTTAGCATTTAAACAATGCTTATGTTTGTAATACTGATGACATTCCACTAATCATTTAAAACTATTTAATCCCATTAAATGCAATACTCCATTAAATGTCCAGTTATTATGATCATTCTGTCATCAAGGGCATGCAGTTCACAAGGCAGACACAGAACTTCAGACAAGCCATATATCTCTCACATCCACCAACATAAACCTACTCATATTTTAACTGCGGAACGGCATTAACACTATCTGCCTTAAACACTCTCATGTTAATAAAGTATAAATTTCACTAATTTATACAGAACATTTTAAACACATAATTCTCGAGGATAGACTTATACAAGAGTCCAGTATGCAGGGATTTAAATCAGTTTTGTTTTTTTTTACTGCCAATGAAACAGTATCCTCCACTAACTGTTTAAAATTCCAGCACTGAGGGGTGAAGGGATGCAGGATGATACCAAAAAGAAAATTTCTTTCTAACCATGCCAGAGTTATTAAAAGCATGTGTTCTGCATTACAAGTGTAAAACTTTAAGAGGGGCAGCAGTTGCTGACTCATGAAAATTAAATATGAACAAGTAATAAACTTATGGCTGAATGATTAACAAATTCAGTAAGGGTATTAAACTTATTTACTGAATTACAGATGAATATGTTCAATATATATGAATGAGCATAATTAATCAAATCCATGACTGAATACTAATGTTCTATACACAGGTGTGATTCCAATCATAACTGAACAAAGAATCAGTTTACAGGTTCACTGAACATCAGAAAGGTGATGCAATTATGACTTAACTATGACAGTTTAATTACACAATAATAAAGCCCTTAAAGTCAGAAATCAGTCAAAGATTCAGGCAAGGACAAAAGAATGACCAAGACAATTCATAGTCTGCCCCAACTGCTATGTAGGCCAACCCATTCTTGACTGGCATTATGTGATACTGATGATAAATTGCTTGGAAACATAAAATGGATTATTTGAACATAAATTTAAAGTACGTGTTTATGAGTGAGAGAGAGAGAGAGATTGAGAGAAAGAGAGAGCTATAATTGCCATGGCAACAAGTTTTATAGAAAGTACATGTTCATCCACCTCCTTGTCCATTCTGACTGACAGAGCAAGACACTTTGTGTGTGTGTGTGTGTGTGTGTGTACAGCAAACAGACACTAATTTAATCACACACACTGACAACTGCTTTAGCTGACTTGGCATTTATCACACACAGCTAAAAAAGGTATTTTAGCTCAATCACCATGGCAACAACACAGCACATGCGCATGCGCATGCATGCACACAAAAGCATTTACTTCACCAAGAGAGACACAATACTGAAAAGTGCAATGTTTGGCACTTTCATTTCCAATCTCCATGGCAACAGTGACGTCTTTGTAAGTTTATTAATACTGTTTTCACCTTCCAAATGATACACACACACACACACACACACACACACACACACACACACACACACACACACAGAGAGAGAGATGGTTTGAAAAAGAAAACATTTTCCAAATGCTACTTGTTTTTTCTGTGCGTGTGTGTATAAACCAAGCAAGTGTTTCGTGGTTTTTTTTTTTTTTTTTTTTACAAACATCATTAGAAAATAGTCATGTTATATGACTTCTTATTTGTTAATAAGGACAATATATAAACAAGGTGGCAGTGAAGAAATTATTTCAGTCTTATGATTTTGCTGACCAAGAAGGTAAAAAAATTACATACCATGGTAATGATTACATATTAGACATTAGATGCACATTCTTGTTTTTTCGGTAATAAATTTGGCTCTCGTTAATTGCACTTTTGCTAAAGCTGAACACTCTAAAATGCTAATCATTGTGCTTTAAGAGCTAATATTTGGAAACCTTGTTAATGGCCATGTTCAAATTTTTTGCTAAATACAGATATTTTTCACATTTATTTAAACGATGATATGGTAGCTCGGTGCTTATTGTTTTGGACTATTAACCTGAAGTTTGGTGGTTTAAACCGTGAGTCCACTAATGTTGCCAATGTAAGCTTTGAATAAAAGTGTCTGCAAAAATGCAGGCAAAAATCAAAGTTAAAATTACAATTACTGCAATCAGTCTATCTTCTCCTTCCACGTATGATCAATGGGATTTAGTTTAGGGCCCATAAAAAGCCACTTCAGACTAGTCCAGTGTTTTGCTCTTGAACATTGTTGGGGGTTTTTAGCTGTGTGCTTTGGGTCATTATACTGCTGAAGGACCCATGCTCTGTGACTGAGAACAATCTTTTTGACACTGGGCAGCACTTTTCACCCCAAAAGCCCTTGATAGTCTTAACCTTTATTGTAACTTGAAAAGATTAAAGACACCCTCTGCCAGATTCAGAAAAACAAAACGTGAACATAACTGAGCCTCATTCATGTTTCAGGTCCACTGAAGTTACCAGTGTGGGTCCTTGAGCAAGACCCTTAACCCTCATTGCTCCAGGGATGTTGTGATTAACCCTGTGCTCACCTTGTAAGTCGCTTTGGATAAAGGCGTCTGCTAAATGACCAAATGTAATGTAATGTAATGTTTCACAGCAGGTACAACATTTTCTTGTAGGTTTCACTTTTGTGTCTGTGAACGGACTGACGTGACTTTGAAAAAGGCTCTGGTTTTGTTTAATCTGTACAAAAGACATTCTTTTAGAAGCTTTCACTTCGCTGTCACCGTTATGATTTGCTTTCAACAATGGCTTCCTCCCAGGCCATCTTCCATCAAGTCCACGTTAGCTGAAACCGTGACAGCAGATAGTATATCTGATACTAATGCACCTTGACCTTGGAGCTTACCTCTAATCTTTTTGGAAATTGTTCTGGACTCTTTGGTTACCATTCATATGGTTTCTTCAGCATGTCATCATTTTTTTCCACGAAACTCTTTCTAAATCAATCAATTTCTAAATCATATGTGCACCTGTATTCACAGGAACTTCCAGCTGTTTGCAGATGATGATATTACATTCATTACATTACATTCGGTCATTTATTGGACGCTTTTATCCAAAGCGACTTACAAGGTGAACACAGGGTTAATCACAACATCCCTGGAGCAATGAGGGTTAAGGGTCTTGCTCAAGGACCCACATTGGTAACTTCAGTGGACCTGGGATTTGAACCGCCAACCTTCAGATTGATAGCTCAATGCCCTGACCACTGAGCTATCGCTCCCCCTGATATAGACTTTACCTTTAACATGCTAATTTATAAATTTCTTTCTAATCTCATGAGACATCCCTCTCTTTAGCTTTCTGTGGTCCTTGTTCAGTGTGGTGCAAACCATGATACTAAACAGTACACTCAGTTTTCTGTCTTAAAATAGGCAGACTGATTGATTACAAGTTTGAAGACACCCATGATGCTAATTACACATTTTACCTTTGATTGACATGTCATTATGGTCAAATTATCTTTCCTAGGGTTTCTATCATTTTGTCCAAGCTTTAGGCAGTTTCAATTTATTTCAGAGCTCAGTGTGGGTTTTTCTTGCTTCACTGGGAGATTACTATGCTAGACAGCCATCTGCATAACGGCAGATGCTTGACAGAATTGTGCACCAATGATATTTAGTGTGTTCAGGTGAGTTGTCAATACATCACCTTGGCTGCCATGCGAGAGTAAAGAGCATTCTGATCCTGCGCTGAGCTCATCTTCTCCCGACGTACCATCTCCTTCAGATCCAGACCATCATCATCTGCAAAATAGCGTACACGCTCCCCGGCAACATGAGTTTCAATCTGCAGACACACACATCACAAAGAATTAAAAAAGTATCACAAAGAATCACACAGAATCAAACGAGACACACATATGTTTGAGAACCCTGAAGAATTTTCTATGTTTTTGCATAAATTTCACTGGAAACAGATTTTTTTTTACCTAAAAGTAGAAATCAAACAAAAGAAACCAAAGCACTGGACTGGTCATTAATTTTTTTCTCCTTTGTTCATGCCACAAACTTTGATGGATATTATTCTTTAAATAAATCAGAGCGATCACACATAGCTGGCATATTTTGAGTTAAAAACACCTGGATTCACATTTAAATTTCTTAAGGTTCACACAATTTTGCAAATTGTTATATTAAATTATTTTCCTAAACAATTCTGTTTAACAATTCTGTTTCTATTTAATATGGTACCTTTAAAGTTCGAAAAGGTTTTATATCTAATTACAATATATATTATTTTTTTTTAAATTATGTATGTATGTATATATGCATATAAATGTCTTACTGGTTTCTTTTTCCTTCTCCCTCCTTTTGGTTCCAAGTGCTGTGTGGGGCCATCGACGGGCCAAGCTTGCCCCTGTTGATCTGTTCTGAACAAGACCACTTCCTCCTTAGCCTGTTGTGATGTCAAGACCTGAGAACAGAATGATTGTATGAAAACTTGAAGTACATACACACACACACACACACACAACCCCTTTGCTCAAATAATACATGTTTTTAACATTTATTTTTAATTCTGTTAAATCTGATCTCACACTGGTGTATAATACCTGATCTCACACTGGTGTATAATGATTAATCCACAAATTTGAGGCAAATCCCCAATTTTTTCCTTACAGGAGGGCAGGTGATATGCCCAAGAATTACAGTGAAGCCGTAAAAGTAAAAACTCAAAGAATTAACAAGGAAAGTTTAAATTGAAAAAGAAAAAACGAAAATAATTCCTCCTTTTAACTGTACACAACATAGGTGCTCTATATTAGCAAAATAAATCATGGTATGCAATTTGATATATTATTTTCACTACATTTAGTTTATTTAATTAGGTTAATTGAATTTGTATTTTACACATTATTTTTAATTTATTGATATTTGTACATAATGAAAACTAAAAATGTAAACAGTTTTTAGACATTGAAATATCACAGTCGATTAGTCACTTTTTGAAAACATTCATTCATTCATTATCTTCCGCTTTATCCTCTATTAGGGTCACGGTGGGGTTCCCCATGCCCATCCAGTGGAGAACATCTCGGGCGCTGGGCAGATAGACCCAGGACAGGGCGCCAATCTATTGCTGGGCACACACTCACTCACACACACACACACACACAGACACACTCTATATGGGGCAATTTGGAGAACTCAATTGACTTGATCCATGTTTTTGGACTGTGGGAGGAAACCGGAGAACCCGGAGGAAACCCACGCGGACACGGGGAGAACTCCACCCAGATGGGGATTCAAACCGGGAATCCCTAGCGCTGAGAGGCGAACGTGCCACCTTTTTGAAAACATATTTTTTTTAAAATATGCAAAATATCAAACTTAAGTGAACTAAATCATGTCACCTGACTACTGCAATCATTGTTTCTTGTTGATTTTGTAAAAGTACTTTTCTGCATATCATCTATGCCGTGATATATAAAATATCATAGAAATAAAATTAAATAAACCAATGAAAAGCATGTTTTCTTTTACTATGATAAACTATAGCATTAATGTACACCTGTGCGTAGACTGCAACTTGCACATTTTCATACAGTGCCTCATTATTTATTTTATTATTGAGGAAATATACTTCTCAATATAGATGCTTCAAAAAACTGCACAGTACATTCTACAGAGACACAGCAGATTTATATGTGGTAGCTTATGTGTCCCTCTGAACAGAGGCATAGAAAAAGCCTCGTTCACTTGCATTAGGCCCAAAATTCCACTCACTCACTAATATACATATGCACACACTCACCTGTTTGGGTTTGTGCTTATGATTTTCTTTGGCCTTTCTGGCAGCATCTAACTGAGCCTTCAGAGAATCCATCAACGACTAGACAGACAGACAGAGACACACACACGCTATTATATAGTTCATCCATATAAAACAGAAAGCAAAAACATTTGTCCCATGTGTACAATTTCTTTCAAAGTCCCAGCTCATACATACAAATCAGTCCTGCACCATCACAAACCACTATTTATGATTTATGGTAATTGTCACAGTCACATGAGCAGTAAATAAAAAAGATTCTTAAAGTGTACATATTATCTATCCATTATAAGCTACCTACCTACTTGCAATCATCAGGATGATTAAATTTGCTTCCATTGGTGTATAACTATAAATCTTCTATTTCTGATGTCATAGTCAAATAGTACAGAATCTAATGGTCTAGCCCCATTTCCTCATAACCTTACCATGTTGCCCATTAGCTCGGCCTTGAGAAGTTTGGCTCCCAGTTTGTTCATTTCTTCGTCTGTTAGAAGAGGCACCTCTTTCTCCTCCTCTTCTTCTTCTTCTTCACTCTCTGATCTGTAAATTACAATGATTTTCATATATCTGTGATTTGTTTACTACAAAGTTCAGAAGAAATATTCCCTTTAAGAAGCAGGTGTAAGAGGTATGCTGATGTGCAATAGTATGTAAACAGCTAAGCAAAAATTTGAAAATCCTCTGTGATGATCTCAAAATGTGGGTTTTAATGCCAGATTTCAAAACTGGTTAGGGTTTTGGGCCATCAGGCTAAAGGTCAGGGATGTTTAAATACTAAGTTTACATGTATGAGCCCTTTAATTTCATTGCTTCAATACTTTGCATTTTAACATACTAAGTTGCTTTGGAAATAAACGTTTGCTGAATAACCTAATGTAAAAATTAGTGTCAAAAACTGATTTGGATTAATCAATAAAAGTTTTTAATGAATTGGTCTACAAGGTCCAATATTTCTTAAAAATACACACAGGCATATTAAAACGTGCATGCATGCACACGGACACAGCAAAATGAAAGATCAATGTCAACCAAACAATACTTTAGTTCACAAATAACCTAAGGGTTCAACTAGTAGTCAGTGGAGTAAAGTGTGGTTAAAGCTCTATGTAAATTTTCACAGGGCATGAACACAGTTGTATGTGTGTGGAAAAGAGAAATAGATAAAGAAATAATAACCATACAAAACAAACAACAAAAAAGGTGTCCACAGATAAAAGACCAAGCAACTATGTATATGAAAATGTTGCTTTTAATAAAGTGATTATGTAGTTTATAGGAACTGAATAATGGCCTGGATAACTGCAAACACGATTGCTGGAAAGGCTTGTTATTTGTGGGTTCAGACATAGAACACTATAAAGCTGCTTGACATGATGTATTGTTGTAAAAAGCACTACAATAATCTTAGAACAGGATCTCAGGAGAGTATGTAAAGAGGAATAGTCTGAAATTTCATAATTTCTATTTATCAACCTTAAAAGAATAGCACTACAATAAGAATAACTACATTAAATACAATACAACAATAAGAAAATCACTAAAATAATTCATTCATTTTTATTGAGGGCAATAATTATAGAGTGGGGCTGTGAAATAAATAAACCTGTATTCTAAAAGTCTTGTGTATCGACAAGGTGTAATCATGGTAGTTAATTTTGTGATACTTGTACTTATGATACTTGTCATAGAAAAGTTCATACCCGTCACTAGCAAATGTAACAAATCTACACATTACAGGAAAAGTCTTTAAACTCATACTGTATGGTTATGGTCATGGCTATTATTAAGGTAGTAGTATTTATAATTAAGCTTTGATTTAAAATTTATGAAATGAATGGAAGTCCATTTAAAAGTTCCCACAATGCAAAAAGAAAAAAAAATGAAACAAATGTGCGTGTGCATGTACCTGCTCTCTGCCTGAGCGGGGCTGCCCTCTTTTTCTTCCTCGACCTCCATTTTTTCTATTTTTTTCTCCTCTACCTTTCGCCACACTGGAACATCATCATCATCATCGTCACAGACAGGTTTCAAAAACTTCACCGAGCTCTGATTGGATAAGGAAGCACTCAAACCAGGCCTCCTGAAGCCCACCCCAGGAGGAGGCAAATCATTCATGTCAGAGGGTTTAAGAAAACGTCCTCTGTCCCGCTCACGCTGGTTCTCATGATTTCTTTCTTTTTCTCGATCTATTTTTCTATCTTTATTCTTCTCTTGGTCCCTTTCTCGTTCACGGTCTTTATCCCACTCTTGACCACGGCCCCTGTCGAGGTCTCTCTTGTGGTCTCTGTCCCACTTGTGATGTTTGTCTCTCTTTAAGTCTCTGTCTCGCTCTTTGTCTCTGTCACTTCCTCTTTTTCTGTCTTGGTCAGTTATGCTTTCTTGGTCCTGGTTCCCATTTCTCTGCTTTTCTCTGTCTCCGTCCATGTTTCGATATGGCTCTCTCCTCCACCTTTCACGTCTTCCACTTTCCTCTCTTGACCTGGTTTGGTCTTTGTCTCGCTTCTGGGTGAAAGCAGCATTTTCTGCTTCCTGCAGCCTTTTTTGAAATTGCTCCATGGACTGCAAACACACACAAAATTTACATTAAAATTCATTCATTCATTATCTCCCGCTTTATCCTCTATTAGGGTCGCGGTGGGGTTCCCCATGCCCATCCAGGGGAGAACGTCTCGGGCGCTGGGCAGATAGACCCAGGACAGTGCGCCAATCCATCGCTGGGCACACACTCACACACTCAAACACACTCTATATGGGGCAATTTAGAGAACTCAATTGACTTGATCCATGTTTTTGGACTGTGGGAGGAAACCGGAGAACCCGGAGGAAACTCACGCAGACACGGGGAGAACATGGAAACTCCACCCAGATGAGGATTCGAACCGGGAATCCCTAGCGCTGAGAGGCGAACGTGCCAACCACTAAGCCACCGTGCCGCCCTACATTAAAATTTTACATTTAAATCCTTGTGTGATTGTGTGTCTGTGGTCTGTGTGTGTGTGTGTGTTTGTGTACCCCGTATCTTTCAGCGACTACATCATTAAGACTGCGTTTTTCTCTCTCTGCCTGTTCTTCATCCTCTGGTATGACTTCAGTAGCCAGCTCCTTCCTCCATCATCCACTGTGCCAGCTGCATTAGGTTAGACACAAGAAGGAGAGTTTGTACATATGGAATCAGTTTCACATACAGCAAGCAGTTTGACTTAACATTTATTGCTTTTAAAAGTGGGTAGCTTCATTCATTCATTCATTCATTCATTCATTATCTCCCGCTTTATCCTCTATTAGGGTCGCGGTGGGGTTCCCCATGCCCATCCAGGGGAGAACGTCTCGGGCGCTGGGCAGATAGACCCAGGACAGGGCGCCAATCCATCGCTGGGCACACACTCACTCACTCAAACACACTCTATATGGGGTAATTTGGAGAACTCAATTAACTTGATCCATGTTTTTGGACTGTGGGGGGAAACCGGAGAACCCGGAGGAAACCCACGCGGACACGGGGAGAACATGGAAACTCCACCCAGTTGGGGATTCGAACCCGGGAATCCCTAGCGCTGAGAGGCGAACGTGCTAACCACTAAGCCACCGTGCCGCGTGGGTAGCTTCATCTACTGTAAATGAGGTAACATTGTTTTATGATTTGTTTTTGGATTTAATGATCCTTTATTTAAATCACACTGTGATTTAAGTGTAAATCACAGTGTGTGTGTGTGTGTGTGTGTGTGTGTGTGTGTGTGTGTGTGTGAGAAACACACCTTTAGAAACAGATGTACCAGCACTTTGCTCCGGTGGCAGTCCAGTCCCTCCATCCTTCCAATAGGGATTTAGCTCAAGTTTGTGAAGGCCAGCCTACAAGTAACAGGGCGGAGTTAAGGTACAAACATTAGAGTAAATTGGCCAAATTAAATTAAAAGAACAAACACACACACAGAAAACACTCAGAAAACACACAGAAAACACACAGAAAACACACAGAAAACACACAGAAAACACACAGAAAACACACAAAAAACACACCTGTTCCAGACTCTGGGCTTTTTCTCGCTCTGCCTCTTTTTCAGCCTCCTTCTGCTCTCGTCGTTCGTTTACTGATGTAGTTTTCAGTGCCAGGAAGTCAAAGGTCATCCACTCATCTCTTTGCTAAAGTACCAAAGCACAACAAAAAGTGGCTAGCAATTTAATCTAAAGAACAAAGTAAATGATGGGTTGCAGGGGACTACAGATCACATAAAATGAATCGTGCATTCTTCTCACTAAAAAGGTTGCATAAATATCATATATATAGATGTACTGAAACAAAAAAAGAACTATTGTTTCTACATAGCTTTCATAGCCCCAATTTTTTACTACCAGAATTACACCGGGGATGTGTCCTATACCACACACCGCATTCTGTCTTTAGAGAGAGGGATGTCCTAAATTAGGTTATTTTTGCCTCTGATACAAGTCATATTCGAAATCCTAATCCTGCAGTCATTGTTGCACAATTTAGCATTCAAGAACAAAGTATGAGTCTGAACTACTGTAGAAACTAAACTATTTCATTTGGCTTTTTTGAATAACCCCAATATTGTGAGGCATTCATTTTTATTTATTCATTCATTCATTATCTTCCGCTTTGTCCTATATTAGGGTCGCGGTGGGGTTCCCCATGCCCATCCAGGGGAGAACGTTTCGGGGGCTGGGCAGATAGACCCAGGACAGGGCGCCAATCTATCGCTGGGCACACACTCACACAGACATGCACACACTATATGGGGCAATTTTTTTTTTTAGAACTCAATTGACTTGATCCATGTTTTTGGACTGTGGGAGTAAACCGGAGAACCCGGAGGAAACCCACGCGGACACGGGGAGAACATGGAAACTCCACCCAGATGGGGATTCGAACCGGGGATCCCTAGCGCTGAGAGGCGAACGTGCTAACCACTAAGCCACCATGCCGCCCTTGCATTCATTTTTATTTGTTTCTAATTAAAATAACTTAATATAATTTATAATTACTAAAAAGCCCCAGCAGTTGGTCATAATCAACATTACAACTAAGATTTAACTCAGAGTTCCATTAATTTAATCTCTGAAATCTATTGTACAGTGGGCAGGAGATAAAAGGGATTTTAAAAAACATGAAGATATTTTAGTTTAACATTTGTTAAAATTGTTTTTACATTTTTGTCAAGCTTCAAACCAGTAGTTATAAATCGTAGATTTAACATTTATCTGTGTCACCTGGATAAAATGTTTAACTAATCATAGAGTAAATTTCTGTCACATCCAAACCACATTGTTCACATATGTAAATATAAATAAAATACACATAAGTTAAATACACTGTATATCTTTGTGTTATCTGATACTTTACATATTAACAGCAAATGTCACATCATTATGCTGGAACTGACCACAAGTCAATAACATGTATGATGAAGTGAGGGCAAGGATGTATTCCAAACCAGAAACACTTTCACTAAGCTCATCATTTCTCGGAGTCTCCCACATTCCACACCCTACATGTACATGTCTTCTGAGCAACACCACAAACATTTTACCATCAATCTAACATGGATTTGTTCTATTTAGGCCTAATTACAGTCTATTGCATCGCACTGTGGGACTGCCAGAGGGCAGACAATCTATCCACAGCACTTCTTTGGAGTTTCACACTTTTTAACATGGGCACTAGGTCATAACTAGTTTTTTTATTTAAGATAGAAATTGAAAACAAAAAGATTGTGTGATCATAATCACAGTGTAAGCTTACTGTATTGTTTGTAGCTGAAGGAGCTGTGATGTCAGTCTGTTCTGTGAGCTTCCAAGTTTTGTTAACGCTCCCTGTAGGAAGTGGTGCTTCCACCCACTCATCTGAGTCCTGTAAACAAAAAAAATTAAGATCAAAAAGTAAATTTTGCTCCCAGATAAGTGTATTATTTTTTAAATTGTTGAGATCTGATATGATGCAACACAATGTATTTTATTTTGCTTTTCAGAAATAAATACATTTTTTAAAAGAGAAAACGTCACTTTGCTTTGGATTGTGTCTTTAAATTAAGTTTTAGTGACTATGTTTATATTTTTAGTGCTAAAACCAAGTAACTCTAGTAGAGAATCATGCAGAATATAATGAGATGATTTACGAATGAAAGGCAAAGCTACTAAAGCAGGTAGTAATGGATCTCACATGGAATTGTCTATGTTAAGTGTCTATGTTAATTAGTGCAGGGAGATGGAGCTAAAAAAATAGGGGAGATATACAGAGCTTTAGCAGCAGGGTCAACAACACACTGAAAAGTTATGAAGTTGTTAATTTTTGTCTGCAATTCCTAATGTTGACGTTAGGGGTGAGCTGCAATATTCGCTGATTCGACGATTCGATTCGGAGAACCGTAGTCGACAATGAACCTCATAGTGGAATGTACCATTTTGACCACATGGGGGTGCCCATGGCTGCTGCTAAGCATTAGTTTTTACATGAAATGTCTGTTTTCGTTATATATATAGCCTTTTGTCAAATAAAATCATCCTAATTTCTAGAAAAAAAAAGAAAAACAAAAAAAAGGTTTTCTTTTGTTAGAAAAACAAGTAAAATATATTAACTATAATATTAAATATATATTAAAATATTTTTTTAAACTACGTTTATAGCGCCATCTTGTGGTGAAATTTTAACTGATTCGACTATCAGTCGACTATAGAGAAAATCTGACGAATCAGATTCGACTATGAAAATCTTTAGCTGAATACACCCCTAGTTGATGTACATAATAATGTCAAACGTTATTAATGAAATCAGATTGTGTGCCTGGTATGTTCTGTTTCTGATCCATATTATGCCAGAACTACATTGTGTAACTACATATGTCTGCAAAGACAGAAATCATTTTTAACAAATATCTCTCACTGAGTTGTCTTGTAAAACTGAAAGAATAAAACTGTAACAATAAGATAAACAGGGCTCAACCTCCAAACTTTCAGATGAGCCATTATCCTCAGATTTTTCCTTTTTGTCTCTCTTCTTTTTCTCCTTCTTTTTCTTCTTGGATTTTTCTTTCTTTCTTTTCTTCTTATCTTTCCCTAAATGCTCCTGAACAGACACATAAATTATAAATTATGGCATGCAATCAATACCACAGCACTGTAGTTCAGAGTATAGCCAAATATGTGGACATCCACCCCTCTGTTTACATGCAATGTGTCAGAAAAGCTAAAAGTTTTTGTTGTTTGTGTAAATATGTGACATGTAAGTGGTGGATTGTATGTGGCACAGACTGCATCCAAAAATACTATTATTTTAATAATAAATAAAATATGAAACATACACTGTACAGACAAATGTTTTGGAACACCTACATACTACACCTTTTGAAGCTTTCATGACATACTTTTCTAAGTTGCTTTCTTGTCTTTGCAGCTATAACAGCTTTCACTCTTCTGACAAAGCTTTCTACAAGATTTTCAAGGTTGTCTGTTTTTTTTTGCCATTTATCAGAAAAAAAAATGAGGGATCAGGTTCTGATCTTCAACGAAAGAGCCTGGATCACCATGTCCATTCTATCTTGTTTATGTCAAAGATGTTTTACGGGGTTGATGTCAATGCCCAGTGCAAGACAGTCAAGTTAATCCATACCAAACTCACCAAGCCATGCTTTTATACACGATGATGGAGAAGAAAAGGGCCTTCCCCAAACTGTTCAAAGTTGTATTTTAGACATACAATTGTCTAAAATAACATGGCTAGATTCTTAAACTTACACAGCTTTGGAAGTTAGCTCAATAAAACACTATAGCTTATAGCTTTTCGGTCAACTTCTAACACGCACAGCTCATGCAGTTTGTATAAATTCAAACACGTATTTTGTACCTCGCTTATCTGCTGCAGTCGCTGCTCAATCTCAGGCAACATCCATGTGTCTTCACCTCGTGCCTTCTTTTCATTCTCTCTCTGCTGTTCTTTTTCATGCCGCTTTTTTGCCTAGACACACACACACACACACACACACACACACACACACACAAACAACGAGAGACAATTAGTATTATATATTATAATATTGCGGCGGCACGGTGGCTTAGTGGTTAGCACGTTCGCCTCTCAGCGCTAGGGATTCCCGGTTCGAATCCCCATCTGGGTGGAGTTTCCATGTTCTCCCCGTGTCCACGTGGGTTTCCTCCGGGTTCTCCGGTTTCCTCCCACAGTCCAAAAGCATGGATCAAGTCAATTGAATTCTCAAAATTGCCCCATATAGAGTGTGTCTGTGTGAGTGAGTGTGTGCCCAGCGATGGATTGGCGCTCTGTCCTGGGTCTATCTGCCCAGCGCCCGAGATGTTCTCCCCTGGATGGGCATGGGGAACCCCACCTCGACCCTAATAGAGGATAAAAGCGGGAGATAATGAAAGAATGAATGAATTATAATATTGCATATTGTATTTTTATACAAGGCAGACAATAACAGATTTACTTAACACTTGTCCTATATATTATAAATTTCTATTAAAACTATGTTCTTGATGTGGAACTTGTGTGTTCGTGCCTTTTCTGTCCTGATTGTAACTTGATAAGTGTAACGATTGATTACAGTGGTACGGTTCTACAGGGTGAGCATTTGTATTTTAGTCCATTTAACATGTTGACTTTCTTTTTGTAGATATTTAGCTTTTTCAATAAATCATTATGCAACATCTGTTGTAAAACAGTTTATTCTCTATGAATCAGTTCTTGGGAATTGAGATGATTGGAGGGAAACCTACTTCAAATCGTTTTCTGCTTGTCATAGGAATTATTGTCTCACTATCTCGGCATGGCACTGCGGTTCAACACACTCAATTTGCTACATTTTACATTCAAAACCGAAATTCAACTTTACTTTTGCCCCAATGTGTAGCTCCTGCACGTCATTAAACAGCCTCTTTATAAATCACCAAGTGCAATTACACAACGAAGAGTAAGTAAATGCTGAACATGCTTTTTCTCCCCGTGTCCGCATGGCTTTCCTCCGGTTTCCTCGGTTTCCTCCCACAGTCCAAAGACATGGATCAAGGTCAATTGAATTCTCCAAATTGCCCCATATAGAGTGTGTTTGTGTGTGTGAGTGAGTGTGTGCCCAGCGATAGATTGGCACCCTGTCCTGGGTGTATCTGCCCAGTGCCCGAAACGCTCCCCCCTGGATGGGCATGGGAACAACACCCCCCCCCCCCCCCCCCCCCGCACCCCCCCCCCACCCCCCCCCCCCCCCCCCCCCCCCAACCCCAACATAGGATAAATCGGAAGATAATGAATGAATGTTTCACAGTGTGGTAAATAGGGTGACCGGATGTCCCGCTTTGTGCGAGACCGTCACGCAATTCTCATCACGCGTCCTGCAAATAGAGACGTTGTCCCGCGTTTTTATTGAAAATTAGACTTTGTTGTTCACTTTTTTTAAATGCGTGTTTTATAATCTGGCATTAGGGCAGCACGGTGGCTTAGTGGTTAGCACATTCGCCTCTCAGCGCTAGGGATTCCCGATTCGAATCCCAACCTGGATGGAGTTTCCATGTTCTCCCCGTGTCCGTGTGGGTTTCCTCCGGGTTCTCCGGTTTCCTCCCACGGTCCAAAAACATGGATCAAGTTGAGTTCTCCAAATTCCCCCATATGGAGTGTGAGTGTGTGCCCAGCGATGGATTGGCGCCCTGTCCTGGGTGTATCTGCCCAGCGCCCGAAACGTTCTCCCCTGGATGGGCATGGGGAACCCCACCGCGACCCTAATAGAGGATGAAGCGGAAGATAATGAATGAATGAATGAATAATCTGGCATTAGATGGCTGTTGTCTGTTTATTCTATTTGAATCAGTTCTTGGGAATTGAGATGATGGGGGGGGAAACCTACTTCAAATCGTTTTCTGCGTGTCATAGGAATTAATATCTCACTATCTCGGCATGGCACTGCGGTACAACATACTCAGTTTGTTACATTTTACATTCAAAACGGAAATTTAACTTTACTTTTGCCCCAATGTAGCTCCTGCACGTCATTAAACAGCCTCGTTATAAATCACCAAGTGCAATTACACAACGAAGAGTAAGTAAATGCTGAACATGCTCTTAGTTGAAATGTGCAGCTGTCTGGAACGCCGTTCTTCTCTGTAAGTGTAACTGGGACACTAACGTAAACATTAGCTTGTGTGCAGCCACAGTGCGTTCTTTCTCTTTAGAACTCGGACAGTTTTCACTTCGAATGTATCGTACGGATGTACTGAGATGGTATGAAGTATATACTGTACCTTTTTCAGGAGCTCCTCGCGAGCTTTGCGTTTAAATTCCCTTTTCTCTTCGATACTGTTCGAACTCACAAACCCGCCCGCGTAGGTCGCCATTGTACTGCCGCAAACTGAAGCACCCCGAGCCGAAAACACCTCTGGCATTGTCGCGATCTGTTTGAAGTGCGAGTTCAGTAAATTACCAGAACTGTGTCAAAAAAACACCCGAAATATGACAAACTACCATTAAACACTGTTTTCAGGTTAAAATCCTCTGTTTAAATCCTCAACCGTCCACAGAGTATAATGTGACGTTAGGAACAACTTGGAAACGTTGTAATGGTTGCCATAGCGATAAGACCACGGGAACGTCACAGGAAAGGGGTGGGGCCGCTATTGTACTGTATCCTGATTGGTGTCGTGCACTGTCTATATTAAAGATAGACCAATGGGCCGCCCCCTTTGCATTGTGAAGCTGAATTGGCCAGCTATGAATACAATTAATAACAGTTATGGTTAAAGAACCAGCATTGCGACCTGAAGCTCTCTGGTTCGATTCCCGGTCCCACCAAGTACTATGAAGGAAGTGCCCTGCACCATTCATTCATTCATTCATTATCTCCCGCTTTATCCTCTATTAAGGTCTCGGTGGGGTTCCCCATGCCCATCCAGGGGAGAACGTCTCGGGCGCTGGGCAGATACACCCAGGACGGGGCGCCAATCCATCGCTGGGCACACACTCACTCACACAGACACACTCTATATGGGGCAATTTTTGAAAATTCAATTGACTTGATCCATGTTTTTGGACTGTGAGAGGAAACCGGAGAACCCGGAGGAAACCCACGCGGACACGGGGAGAACATGGAAACTCCACCCAGATGAGGATTCGAACCGGGAATCCCTAGCGCTGAGAGGCGAACGTGCTAACCACTAAGCCACCGTGCCGCCCCTTATTTTATTATTATTTTTTTAATTATTATTTTTGACATTTTTATTAGTATCTTACATTTATGTGTGGGTATGTGTTTTTTGATTTTTGTTTTTTTTACTAGGTGTTTTTCTTGGGGATAAAAATGGGGTAGAAATGTCCGGTAAATATTTGGTATGGAATTGCGTGACTGACTGTCTCGCACTGTCTTTTCACTATTCCGCGGGCACCGTATATGAGACTGCCCACCGTCCCGGCCACGTTTGCTCAATTTACTCAGTGTGTGTGTGTATGTTTCACTGCATGGATGGGTTAAATATGGAGGATTAATTTATCTGTGTGCAAAGACCTGTAGGCAAAATAAATTACATTTGATCATTTAGCAGATGCTTTTATCCAAAGTGACTTACAAAATGAGTAAGGGCCTTGATCAAGGACCAACTCAGTAATTGCTGTGGACCTGTGATTTGAACCACAATCTTAAGATTGATAGCCCAACACCATAACCATTGAGCTACCTCACCCACATCACTTGTGAAGTGATAAAATCACTTTATCACTTAAATAATTTTGACCATGTAACTTTAATTCATTCATTATATTCTGCTTAACACATACACAGACTCACATACAAACACACACTATATGGGGCAATTTAGAGCATTCAATTTACCTTGAGGCGGCACGGTGGCTTAGTGGTTAGCACGTTCGCCTCTCAGCGCTAGGGATTCCTGGTTCGAATCTCCATCTGGGTGGAGTTTCCATGTTCTCCCCGTGTCCGCGTGGGTTTCCTCCGGGTTCTCCGGTTTCCTCCCACAGTCCAAAAACATGGATCAAGTCAATTGAATTCTCGAAATTGCCCCATATAGAGTGTCTGTGTGAGTGAGTGTGTGCCCAGCGATGGATTGGCGCCCTGTCCTGGGTCTATCTGCCCAGCGCCTGAGATGTTCTCCCCTGGATGGGCATGGGGATGGGCGACCCTAATAGAGGATAAAGCGGGAGATAATGAATGAATGAATTTACCTTGAATCTATGTATTTTGGACTGTGGGAGGAAACCTGAGAGGTCGGAGGACACCCGGACACGGGGAGAACATGGAAACTCCACCCAGATTGGGATTCGAAACTGAATCCCTAACACCGAGGCAAACATGCTAATCACCATGTAATTTAGTTATCTAAAACTACAACTTGGCTGCTTTGTCTGAAATAAATATATGTAATTGCATATTAGATTTAAACTAAAACTACTTTTATTAAGATGGAGAATGTAGTTTACTGTATCGCATTTGATTTGACAAATTAAGATTTCAGAGAACAACATAAGGGTTAAATCTTATGGGCTGTGCAGGCTACAGTTTTCTGTGATGTATCCTCCTCTAGTGGCTGTTTAAAGCACAGTCCAGGTACATTTGTATTAAATTTATACTATTTAAAAATCAAAAATTAAACACTTTAACACTTTAAACACACCAGAACGCATTGAATGAAATGATTAACCTATAAAGGGCTGGAATTATAATTATTGCAATCAAAGTAAAACACTAAAATAAATGACTCTCCAATTTCCTTCAGTTTTGTTCATTCATTCATTCATTATCTCCCGCTTTATCCTCTATTAGGGTCGCGGTGGCGTTCCCCATGCCCATCCAGGGGAGAACATCTCAGGCGCTGGGCAGATAGACCCAGGACAGGGCGCCAATCCATCGCTGGGCACACACTCACACAAACACACTTTATATGGGGCAATTTTTGAGAATTCAATTGACTTGATCCATGTTTTTGGACTGTGGGAGGAAACCGGAGAACCCAGAGGAAACCCACGCAGACACGGGGAGAACATGGAAACTCCACCCAGATGGGGATTCGAACCGGGAATCCCTAGCGCTGAGAGGCGAACGTGCTAACCACTAAGCCACCGTGCCGCTTCAGTTTTGTTATAGTATATAATGTTACAGTAGTGTGTATGGCCCCCACTTGCCTGCGGCATGCTCCCAAAGAGACGGTAGATAGTGTCCTGGATGTCTTCCCAGACTTGGATCAGGGCATCAGTGAACTATTAAACAGTCTGCGGCATGCCCTGCTAGACACCAAAGATACAAAAGATTCCCAGTTTGATTGTCCTGTGGAACATTGTACTCATTTTGGCAAAATGAGACTGAGCCGTGCCCTTCACCAGGAGGAACCAAAAGCCTAGCATTTCATCTTTATGGTACCTTTGGCTACAGCATGAAGGTTGGTGCGACCTACGAGGATATGCCTCCTCAGACCTTCACTGACCCATCTCCAAACTGGCCTGGATGATGTTGCAGCATAAAGTTCACCTGGTGGTTTGTTCACTTCTTCTTCACTTCACAAAACACTGACATTACTTTTACCTGCACCAATGTGGGTGAACTTAATTCACAATTGTATATGCTTTCTAATTTAAAATCTTAAAATCTTAAGTTTATATCAGAGGGTATAGTAATAATAAGGGCGGCACAGTGGCTTAGTGGTTGGCACGTTCGCCTCTCAGTGTTAGAACTTCTCGGTTCGAATCACAATCTGGTTGGAGTTTCCATGTTCTCCCTGTGTCTGTGTGGGTTTCCTCTGGGTTCTCCGGTTTCCTCCCACAGTCCAAAAACATGGATCAAGGTCAGTTAAATTCTCCAAATTACCCCAAATAGTGTGTGTTTGTGCGTGTGTCTGTGTGAGTGATTGTGTGCCCAGAAACATTCTCCTCTGGATGGGCATGGGGAACACCTCCTTGACTCTAGTTGTGGATTAAGTGGAAGATAATCAATGAATGAATAAATATTATTATTATTATTATTATTATTATTATTATTATTATCCATCCATCCATTATCTCCCGCTTTATCCTCTATTAGGGTCGCGGTGGGGTTCCCCATGCCCATCCAGTGGAGAACGTCTCGGGCACTGGGCAGATACACCCAGGATAGGGCGCCAATCTATCGCTGGGCAATTATTATTATTATTATTATAATTATTATTATTATTGGCGGCATGGTGGCTTAGTGGTCAGCACGTTCGCCTCTCAGCGCTAGGGATTCCCGGTTCGAATCCCCATCTGGGTGGAGTTTCCATGTTCTCCCCGTGTCCGCGTGGGTGTCCTCCGGGTTCTCCGGTTTCCTCCCACAGTCCAAAAACATGGATCAAGTCAATTGAATTTTCCAAATTGCCCCATATACAGTGTGTGTCTGTGTGAGTGAGTGTGTGCCCAGCGATGGATTGGCACCCTGTCCTGGGTCTATCTGCCCAGCGCCTGAGATGTTCTCCCCTGGATGGGCATGGGGAACCCCACCGCGACCCTAATAGAGGATAAAGTGGGAGATAATGAATGAATGAATTATTATTATTATTATTATTATTTTATTAAGTGGTCTCATTTGTAACAATGTGCCTAAATTATGCAGTTTTACATTTTCCTGATAACATTATCCAGACAATCATAAAGTACACATTCAATATAATATCTTAATTATGCAAAAAAAATAGACCGCCTAAATAAGGCTTTTTATAACGCTTAAAAAATCAATCGAGTAAAACATTTTCCAGTGCACCGATTCTTAAAAACCACATGTCCCATGATTCTCTGTCATGGTCTCCATAGTGACCTTCTGTGTTGCGACGTGAGTTGCTTTTATGGCAGTAAGGATCGGTGTGAGCAGTAATTTGGTTTGCAGATTTAAAAACTAGATTTAGAGATGAGCCGAGTTCCAGTGGATTTTTCATTCAAAGAGCTGCTGTCGGTTACAGGTGAACAACTATTTATATTCACGTTTAGAAATATTTAATAAATTGAATGAAACGACAATTCACCTGTGTTATTAAGAATATTAATTTACTAAAACCCTTATTTTTTAGCATCCAAAGTCAACGATCATGGGTTTCCTTTAAAGACATGGCTTTGTGCATTAAGTAACAGTCATGTTGAAGCAGAAAATGATCTTTCACTTTGAGTTGGAAGAATATAGTTGTATTTAGCAATAGGTGTTTAATTTCTATACACATGCGTCAATTAGACTGGATAAAACACATTTAGTCAGTGATTAAGATGTTTCTTCCAAACATGGTCTTGATGATCACATCACACTTTGCATAAGCTCTTCTTAGATTTTTTGGGAAAGACAAATACATCATTGCCCTTAGAGCTCCAGAAACAGAGTGGAAAACACGACAATAAATGACCCTCCAAATTCCATCAATTTTGTTGCACTTTCTGCAACATCTGGGCATGCAACATCATTGGCAACATCATTGGCCAAAATATCCCTCAAGTTAATATTTTGTTTGACCAGGTTCCGTATACGTGCAAGATTGCTTCCTTCCAGTGTGTTCTCTGCCAGTTCGTTATTCACAAATTTAAAAAACAATATGCAATATTTACAAATATAGTGTATTTGAGACAATATTTCACCAGCCGGGCGGCACGGTGGCTTAGAGGTTAGCATGTTCGCCTCTCAGCGCTAGGGATTCCCGGTTCGAATCCCCATCTGGGTGGAGTTTCCATGTTCTCCCCGTGTCCACGTGGGTTTCCTCCGGGTTCTCCGGGTTCTCCCACAGTCCAAAAACATGGATCAAGTCAATTGAATTCTCAAAATTGCCCATATAGAGTGTGTCTGTGTGACTGAGTGTGTGCCCGGCGATGGATTGGCGCCCTGTCCTGGGTCTATCTGCCCAGCGCCCGAGATGTTCTCCCCTGGATGGGCATGGGGAACCCCACTGCGACCCTAGTAGAGGATAAAGCGGGAGATAATGAATGAATAAAAGGATTTCACCAGCCAGTTCATTAAGAAAACATGTTTAACTGCTTCTTGTTGCAAATATCTAATCAAATAGCAGTCAATCATAACCATTATGGACATATGGTTAAGATGGCCTGCTAAAATTTAAACAGCATTAGAATGGAAAGTCAATTAAATGACTTTAAATGTGTCATGGTTGGTGGCCACTCTCAATATTTCAGAAACTGCTGATCTACTAGGATTTTTTCACACAGCCATCTTCAGGGTTTACAGGTCCACAAAAAAGGAAATATTCCCTGATTGGCAGTATCAATACCTTGTTAATGCCAGTGGCCAGAAGAGAAAGGTCAGCTTGGTTTGAGTTGAAATTGGCAACAGTATCTCAAATAAGCACTCATTACACATAAGAAGAAGAGCACCTCAGGGGCTGTTCCTTTCAGTTTAGATGCAACTGATGCTGTAACTCCAATTAGCTTAGCAAACTTAGAGACAGAACATTTACATTTACATTCAGAACATTTACATTTACATTTAGTCAGACACTTTCATCCAAAGCGAGTAGTTATGGAAAGCTATACTATAGCTACACTATAGAATTATCAAACCTGATCATTATGCTATCCTGCACCTCCTGTGTTTTGAGTAGCTTCATAAAGATGCCTTACGGCCAGAGTTGGGAAGATTGTTCCACCATTTAGCAGGAACACTATGGAGTGAGAATTAGCACATAGGAACATATGAAAAACACTTTTTTTGTTGAATTTGTTGTCCATAACATAAACACATGAATCCACCCTGCCTTGTATGGACACGTGCATGATGCTGTCATTCATTCATTCATCCATTATCTCCCGCTTTATCCTCTATTAGGGTCGCGGTGGGGTTCCCCATGCCCATCCAGGGGAGAACGTCTCAGGCGCTGGGCAGATAGACCCCAGGACAGGGCGCCAATCCATCGCTGGGCACACACTCACTCACACAGACGCACTCTATATGGGGCAATTTTGGATAACTCAATTGACTTGATCCATGTTTTTGGACTGTGGGAGGAAACCAGAGAACCCAGAGGTAACCCAGTGGACACGGGGAGAACATGGAAACTCCACCCAGATGTGATTCGAACCAGGAATCCCTAGCGCTGAGAGAACGTGCTAACCACTAAGCCACCCAGGCCCGTGATGCTCTCATGTGAATGTAAAAATTAATTTCAGAGGAATTGTTCTGGCATCTTCTTAAATTTATGCCACAAACAATTAAAACAATTATAAAGGCAAAATGGGTTCTGATATTATCAGGGTGTACATAAAGCAGAGTGTGTGACGTTTGTCTTCTTTTATTCAATTGCTTTTTTTTTTTTTTTTTGTTTTTTTTTTTTTTTTTTATTTTATCCTCTATTAGGGTCGCGGGGGGGTTCCCCATGCCCATCCAGGGGAGAGAACGTCTCGGCGCTGGGCAGATACACCCAGGACAGGGCGCCAATCCATCGCTGGGCACTCACTCACACACACCACACACACTCTATATGGGGCAAAATTTTGAGAATTCTGATATTATCAGGGTGTACATAAAGCAGAGTGTGTGACGTTTGTCTTCTGTTATTTTTCTGAAAAACATAAAAAATGCAAGTGACGTTAAAATGTTTAGGTCTTAATTTAACAAGTTATTGATTACATAATATTTGCTTCAGACTGTGTTGTACGATATATGGCGTTTTAAACGGCTAGTTCTGTAAACCGCGTATTCCTTTTGTAGTTTAATGTGTAAAAAGTACAACTTTTCCTGTTTCCACGCTTAAATAAGGAGTTTATTCTGTTTTGTAAACGTAGCACCGAAAATGGAGGTCCGTTTTCCGTAAGCGTTGGTGGTATAGTGGTTAGCATAGCTGCCTTCCAAGCAGTTGACCCGGGTTCGATTCCCGGCCAACGCAAAACTCTTTTTTTTTTTCATCCAGTGTTGCCTTTTTCACGAGTTATTTGTTTGTTCTTTATTATTTTTTTTTACATTGCATTACATTGCTTATTTACACACGATCATATGTTGTTTACATAAGTACACAAATACAGTTATGAAATAATCAAGTTTATTAGTGCTAAAAATAATCTGCATTATTTAACATGGCATAGTAAAGGCTGTTTGTTTTTATAGTAAACGTGTAATCCCATAATTCAATTATGGGATTTTTTTATGTCATCAGGTATTAAATTCATGTTAGAAATTTTGTATTACTAATTCAGTTTAAATCAAATTATTATAATTTTTTGTTAGGATGATCAAAAGTAGCCCAATTCATTCATTATCTTCTGCTTTATCCTCTATTAGGGTCACGGTGGGGTTCCCCATGCCCATCCAGGGGAGAACGTCTCGGGCGCTGGGCAGATACACCCAGGACAGGGCGCCAATCCATCGCTGGGCACACAATTACACAAACACACTCTATATGGGGCAATTTTGAGAATTCAATTGACTTGATCCATGTTTTTGGACTGTGGGAGGAAACAGGAGAACCCGGAGGAAACCCACGCAGACAACATGGAAACTCCACCCAGATGGGGATTCGAACCGGGAATCCCTAGCGCTGAGAGGCGAACGTGCTAACCACTAAGCCACCGTGCCGCCAGAATCCCAATTAAGAATCACATAAATTAATTTTGTGATTGTTCGATCAAACTTTATTGTTTTATTATACTGCTATGTAACTGTTATAGAAAAGCATTTGTTTTGGGGTATATATAGCAATAGTCAACTAATGGTGAGATGTTATGTGTGTGCGTGTGTGTGTGTGTGTGTGTGTGTGTGTGTGTGTGTGTGTGTGTGTGTGTGTGTTCATCAGATATTTTAACAGAACAGCCAAACCCACACAGACATGAGCCAGAAAGAAACATAGAGGGAAAGTTTACAAGTCAAGTCCTCCGTCTTAATAATAACCAGATAAAGGAGACAAATGGTCTTATGGATGTGCTGCACACTTTGTTTGCAGAACCATTGCGGCTTGTCTGGCTCGACCTCTCCTTCAATTCAATTTTACACATCCCCTCGGTAAACCCCCATGTTTATAAAGGTGTTCCTTTGTGTTCACTGGCAATAGATCATTATTTGACCAGGACCCTTTATTTATTCCCTGTGTGTTTAATAGGAGCTCACAGAGCTGGTAGAACTACAAATGTTATATCTTCATGGTAACAGTATAAGTAACATATCTGAGGTGGATAAATTGGGAGCACTGCCTTTCCTACAGACCATAACGCTACATGGAAACGGCATGGAGAACACACCAGGATACAGGTGAGGAGTTCACAATTGCACAATTGATCAGATGTGTTTAGCAATGTTGAAAAATTTTCAGCTATGTTGTCACAGATGTGTTTTCTACAAGAATTCTACATTTCGCCCACTTATCCAGAAAAGCATTTATAAATTTAGACACTGTCAGAATGAGCAACAGGCTAGGCTCTAGCTCCCTCTACAGCCCAAATTAAGGCAAGCAGCTCGAAATGAGTGAAATTCCATTGAGTTTTTACTGCCGTCTGTCATGGATTCAACTGCTTAGGGTCTTTGGAGGAGCCATTTGAAAATGGCTGCATATTGCAGATCCATCACTATACTTTACATTTTTGGCGCAAATTCAATAGTAGTTCTGTTAAACTAGCTTTAATACACCCTATTTTGCTTTAGAATGTTTTCATAAAGCTTAATTTTATTACATTTTATTAGATATCCTAGTGGCGGCACGGTGGCTTAGTGGTTAGCACGGTCGCCTCTCAGCACTAGGGATTCCCGGTTCGAATCCCCATCTGCGTGGAGTTTCCATGTTCTCCCCGTGTCCGCGTGGGTTTCCTCCGGGTTCTCCGGTTTCCTCCCACAGTCCAAAAACATGGATCAAGTTAATTGAGTTCTCTAAATTGCCCCATTTTGAGTGTGTGAGTGTGTACCCAGCGATGGATTGGTGCCCTGTCCTGGGTGTATCTGCCCAGCGCCTGAGACGTTCTCCCCTGGATGGGCATGGGGAACCCCACCGCGACCCTAATAGAGGATAAAGCGGGAGATAATGAATGAATGAATAGATATCCTAGTTTTAGATTTTTATCTCTGTGTTAAGGGGCTTTTTTTATTGAAACGCATCTGATGTGTATAATTTTGTTAAGTAATAAAATTATTGTAATGCAACAGTTTATATATACTTCTTGTTTGTCTTTGTGTGTGATCAGGAGGCACGTGATCGCTACCCTTCCATTTCTGAAAACGATGGATTTCAGTGCTGTTACCAAACAGGAACGACTTATGGCCTTTATATGGCACAGAGATAGACAGAACCGTAGACAAAGCAATACCAGGACCAAGGATAAAGGCTGCATTTGTTCAAAAAGATGAACACCACAACTTACATTTATACAGTGATAAAACTAGATAAAATAAAAGACTAGATAAAACTAGAACAATACAGATGGGGATTGGAAGGAGAGGAATAAAGGCCAATTTGTACTTCTGTGTTCTGTCATTATAGTGTCATTGATCCACCACCTATTCAACACCTTATACCTGACATGTACCTGCTCCAGACTGTAATTATGCAAACCAAGAGAGCTAATGAGTGCACGTTTTTCTACTTATTTCTTCAAAATACTGTACTGTAAACTGTATATTGTAGTACTGTATGTCACAGTAATGGCTTTTGCCTTTAATGTAGTAGAACATTTGTCAGTAGTATGTCTTCAGGAAATTTATGTTGGTTATATCTTGTATAATTCTCCCAACTGCATATAGAATCTTCTGTAATGATTCTCTGTCATTGTCTCCATAGTAACCCACTTTGTTGCGACGTAAGTTGCTCTTATAGCCGTACAGATTTGTGTGACCACTAACTTGCTTTGCAGCTTTTAGAACTGACTAGTTTATTTACACAAAGTGAAAGTCTGATAATTTCTGTGGGTTGTTTAATTTAAAGTTTTAGAAATGAGCCGTGTTCCAGTGGATTTCTCATTTAAAGAACTGGTGTTGTTTACGGGTGAAAACTTTTGAAATTCATGTTTAGGAATATTTCATAAATTTATAGTGTAATGTGAAATTGAACACATGGTTAGTTTATTGAATTAAATCAACAAGTCACCTGTATTAAAAGGAACAATTTAACTAATATCATTATATTTGGTCTCAAAATTCAACGACTATGTCTTGGCTTTTAAGACCTGAATTTGTAAGTTAGGGAACAGTCAAGCTGAAGCAAAAAAGGCCTTCCCTAAATTTTGCCAAATGGTGACCTCTTAGTTTGTTCTCCTCTGCCAGTTTATTATTCACTAATTTGAAAATTATGAAGAATTTAGAAATACAGTGAATTTGACACAATTTTTACTTTGTTGTAAATGTAGCACAGAAATAAAAACTTTAGGCAGTCAAAATCAGAACATGGTTGCCAGATGATGGTTAAGCATTGGTGGTATAGTTAGCAAAGCTGCCTTCCAGGCAGTTGACCCGGGCTTGATTTTTGGCCAATGCAGAGGATCAAGCGGAAGATAATGAATGAATGAATTAAGCGGTTTGGTTATTAAAACATTACTTACTACATTTAAATAATGCACCGAAATGATAATATTTACATTAAATTCATGTTTTACATATAAAATACATTCTAATAGTTATTGACCAGGGTTGGCAAACCCATAATCAAGCATTTTATTTTTCTTAAGAAGTAAAAATTATTTTCACTTTCAAAACATCATTAACTATATCAAACATTAACAACACATAAATAAAAAATATAAATAAATAAACATAAAATAACAAAGTTAATTACTTCAAATTAGCATTTAAACATCAACGCTAAATTGTATATAATATAATAATAATATAATATTATTTTATTTATTAATGTTAAGATGGTCAAAAGAGCTCCATTTAATAATCACACATAAATGATTTTTGTGATTGTTTGATCAAATTTTACAGTTTTATTATACTGCTATGAAACTCATTCATTCATTCATTATCTCCTGCTTTATCCTCTATTAGGGTCGCGGTGGGGTTCCCCATGCCCATCCAGGGGAGAACGTCTCGGGCGCTGGGCAGATAGACCCAGGACAGGGCGCCAATCCATCGCTGGGCACACACTCACTCACACAGACACACTCTATATGGGGCAATTTTGAGAATTCAATTGACTTGATCCATGTTTTTGGACTGTGGGAGGAAACCGGAGAACCCGGAGGAAACCCGCGCAGACACGGGGAGAACATGGAAACTCCACCCAGATGGGGATTCGAACCGGGAATCCCTAGCGCTGAGAGGCGAACGTGCTAACCACTAAGCCACCGTGCCGCCTGCTATGAAACTTTTAGAGAAAAACATTTGTTTTGGGGTATATGTAGCTATGGTCAACTAATGATGAGCTGTTTTGTGTGTTTGTGTGTGTGTTTATCAGATATTTTAACAGAGCAGCCGAACCCACGTAGGCATGAACCAAAGAAAGACATAGAAGGAAAGTTTACAAGTCAAGTCCTCCGTCTTAATAATAACCAGATAAAGGAGACAAATGGTCTTATGGAGGTGCTGCACACGTTTTTTGCAGAACCATTGCGACTTGTCTGGCTAGACCTCTCCTTTAATTTAATTTTACACATCCCCTCGGTAATCCCTAATGTTTATAAAGGTGTTAATAAATAGATAGACTAAATAGATGATTATTTGATTCGATTTATTCTCTGTGTGTTTAATAGGAACTCACAGAGCTGGTGGAACTAAAAATTTTATACCTTCATGGTAACAGTATAAGTGACATATCGGAGGTGGATAAATTGGGAGCACTGCCTTTCCTGCAGGCCATCACACTACATGGAAATGGCATGGAGAACACACCAGGATACAGGTGAGGAGTTCACAATTGCACAATTGATTAGATTTGTTTAACAAGGTTGAAAAAATTTTGCCTACTTATCCAGAGAGGCATTTCTGAGGTTAGGTTTCTAGTTAAAAGCGTCTGATGTGTATAATTGTGTTAAGTAATACAATTTTTTTAATGGAACAGTTTATATATACTTCTTATTTGTCTTGTTTGTCTGATCAGGAGGTACCTGATCGCTACCCTTCCACATCTGAAAACTATGGATTTTAGTTCTGTTACCAAACAGGAACGACTTTTGGCCTCCATATGGCATGAAGACAGACCGAACCGGAGTCGTAGCAATGCCAGTAGCAAGATCTAAGGCTGCGTTTGTTAAAACAGATGGACAACACGACTCACATTTATACAGTGGTAAAACTAGATGGAACTAGAAGAACACTGATTGGGTATGGAATGAGAGGAATAAAGGCTAATTTGTACTTTGTTGTTGAATCTTACTCTGTCATTATACCATATGTTTTGCATTGAGAGATTGACAGGGCTAATTAGCGCACTTGGTAGTACTGCATTTCCAGTTGATCCTTTTTCTTTCATATTCCTTCAAAATAATATACTATGAACTCTATATTGTAGTATGTGACAATAATGGCTTTTGACAGTAATGTTTCTCAGCAGTATGTCTTGAGGTTGTTGGTCATATACATGGGCGGCACGGTGGCTTAGTGGTTAGCATGTTCACCTCTCAGCGCTAGGGATTCCCGGTTCGAATCCCAATCTGGGTGGAGTTTCCATGTTCTACCCGTGTCCGTGTGGGTTTCCTCTGGGTTCTCTAGTTTCCTCCCACAGTCCAAAAACATGGTCAATTGAATTCTCCAAATTACCCCATATAGAGTGTGTCTGTGTGAGTGAGTGTATGTGCCCAGTGATAGATTGGCGCCCTGGCCTGGGTGTATCTGCCCAGTGCCTGAGACATTCTTCCCTGAATGGGCATGGGGAACCCCACCGCGACCCTAATAGAGGATAAAGCGGAAGATAATGGATGGATGGTTTCAACACGGGCGGCACGGTGGCTTAGTGTTTAGCACGTTCTCCTCTCAGCACTAGGGATTCCCAGTTCGAATCCCAATCTGGGTGGAGTTTCCATGTTCTACCCGTGTCTGTGTGGGTTTCCTCCGGGTTCTCCGGTTTCCTCCCACAGTCCAAAAACATGGATCAAGGTCAATTGAATTCTCCAAATTACCCCATATAGAGTGTGTCTGTGTGAGTGAGTGTGTGCCCAGCGATGGATTGGCGCCCTGTCCTGGATGTATCTGCCCAGCGCCCGGAACATTCTCCCCTGGATGAGCATGGGGGACCCTAGTATGGTTTCAACATACGTTTTGTGGCTTCGACATAATAAAGTCATACACCCTGTCCTGGGTGTATATGCCCAGCACCCGAAATGTTCTCCTCTGGATGAGCATGGGGAACCGCCCCCCGCGACCCTAGTATGGTTTCAACATACGTTTGTGGCTTCTACATAATAAAGTCATCATGTATCAGCTGAAGGGCGGCACGGTGGCTTAGTGGTTAGCACGTTCGCCTCTCAGCGCTAGGGATTACCGGTTCGAATCCCCATCTGGGTGGAGTTTCCATATTTTCCCCATGTCCGCGTGGGTTTCCTCCGGGTTTTCCGGTTTCCTCCCACAGTCCAAAAACATGGATCAAGGTCAATTGAATTCTCCAAATTACCCCATATAGAGTGTGTCTGTGTGAGTGAGTGTGTGCCCAGCGATGGATTGGCACCCTGTCCTGGGTCTATCTGCCCAGTGCCTGAGACGTTCTCCCCTGGATGGGCATGGGGAACCCCCCCACGACCCTAATAGAGGATAAAGCGGAAGATAATGGATGGTTTCAACACGGGCGGCACGGTGGCTTAGTGTTTAGCACGTTTGCCTCTCAGCACTAGGGATTCCCGGTTCGAATCCCAATCTGGGTGGAGTTTCCATGTTCTACCCGTGTCTGTGTGGGTTTCCTCCGGGTTCTCCGGTTTCCTCCCACAGTTCAAAAACATGGATCAAGGTCAATTGAATTATCCAAATTACCCCATATAGAGTGTGTCTGTGTGAGTGAGTGTGTGCCCAGCGATGGATTGGCACCCTGTCCTGGATGTATCTGCCCAGCGCCCGGAACGTTCTCCCCTGGATGAGCATGGGGGACCCTAGTATGGTTTCAACATACGTTTTGTGGCTTCGACATAATAAAGTCATACACCCTGTCCTGGGTGTATCTGCCCAGCACCCGAAATGTTCTCCTCTGGATGAGCATGGGGAACCGCCCCCCGCGACCCTAGTATGGTTTCAACATACGTTTTGTGGCTTCTACATAATAAAGTCATCATGTATCAGCTGAATGGCGGCACGGTGGCTTAGTGGTTAGCACGTTTGCCTCTCAGCGCTAGGGATTCCCGGTTCGAATCCCCATCTGGGAGTTTCCATGTTCTCCCCGTGTCCGCGTGGGTTTCCTCCGGGTTTTCCGGTTTCCTCCCACAGTCCAAAAACATGGATCAAGGTCAATTGAATTCTCCAAATTACCCCATATAGAGTGTGTCTGTGTGAGTGAGTGTGTGCCCAGCGATGGATTGGCGCCCTGTCCTGGGTCTATCTGCCCAGCGCCCGAAACGTTCTCCCCTGGATGGGCATGGGGAACCCCACCGCGACCCTAATAGAGGATAAAGCGGAAGATAATGGATGGATGGATGGATGGTTTCAACATGGGCGGCACGGTGGCTTAGTGGTTAGCACGTTCGCCTCTCAGCGCTAGGGATTCCCGGTTCGAATCCCCATCTGGGTGGACTTTCCATGTTCTCCCCGTGTCTGCGTGGGTTTCCTCCGGGTTCTCCGGTTTCCTCCCACAGTCCAAAAACATGGATCAAGGTCAATTGAATTGAGTGAGTGTGTGCCCAGCGATGGATTGGCGCCCTGTCCTGGGTCTATCTGCCCAGCGCCCGAGACGTTCTCCCCTGGATGGGCATGGGGAACCCCACCGCGACCCTAATAGAGGATAAAGCGGGAGATAATGAATCAGCTGATCTTTAAAGGTCTTTTAATTCTTGAAATATCTGTTTTCTTGGTGCATAACTGCATCAGTCCAGTCTGCGGCAGTAAAGCACCGAGTTACTTAACCGTCAAAAAGTCTAGCAGGAGAAGCAGGAGGCGTCATGTGATGGTGTTTAACGGCAGTAGTGCAGCCGAACCAGCAGAAGTTTATAATTCTGTTTTTCTAATTTGTGAACACTTTTAACTGTTTGATAAAAGCCCCGCGGCGGAGGACACGCGGGAGAGAGAGAGAGAGAGAGACAGCGTCATGGGTTGCTGTTACAGCAGCGATAGTGAAACACCCGAACAGGTAACTGCCGTTAGCTTCGTTTGCTAACAAGCTAATGCGCTCAGCTAACAGCGACCGCTGTGTTTACTTCTGACACCAGCGACAAGTCCAAATGCATATCGAGCTTAAATTAGAATAAATCCATTGGATTGCATTTATATTTTCCAAAAGGTGTTTTTTTGCACAAAATGTTTTAGGTTTCGCAATCGCAAATATCAGTCAGGCCAAACTAGCTCGCCATAAAGTATTTACCTAATAGTTATGAGGTGGAAAATAACTTGTATTTACATGCTTTACCTACTTCATTTGTTTTGTTTTCTTTTGAAACAAAATTTCAATTCCGTTCAAGAGATTAAGTTTTTTTTTTTTTTTGCAGTGATTCGAGTCATTAGAAGTAATTTATTCAACACAAAAATGTACACAATATTCATTCATTCATTATCTCCCGCTTTATCCTCTATTAGGGTCGCGGTGGGGTTCCCCATGCCCATCCAGGGGAGAACATTTCGGGCGCTGGGCAGATAGACCCAGGACAGGGCACCAATCCATCGCTGGGCACACACTCACTCACACAGACACACTCTATATGGGGCAATTTTGAGAATTCAATTGACTTGATCCAGGTTTTTGGACTGTGGGAGGAACCCGGAGGAAACCCACGCAGACACGGGGAGAACATGGAAACTCCACCCAGATGGGGATTCGAACCGGGAATCCCTAGCGCTGAGAGGCGAACGTTAGAGCTGTGCGGATCGATACAAATATCGATAATATCGATACCAACGCTGGTATTGGTATTGAACAATACTTGCGTAAAAAGATCGATACTCAAGACAGCGGCCAAGACATGTCTGAAAGAAAGAGAAGCGCTGTTTGGCTGTATTTTACAGCCGAAAATGCGACATCAACAGTTTGCAAAAAGTCTATTAGGTACACAGGAAACACAACAAACTTATTTAAGCACATGAAAAACACCACACAGCACACCCAAAACCACACACAAAATTCTATTTGAAAAAAAGAAACAAAGAAAGAAAAAACTGTCGAGTGAGGGGAGCATTTTTACTTTATATTTGTATTGTCGTTTCTTACCTCAAAAATATATATTTTCCTCACGTTAAAGCAAACTTTGTTTTATTACTGTTCCATTGTTTCTAAACAAAGATGTTGATTGGGATACATTATTTTGTTGTCACCTACAATGTTTGGCGAAATTCTATACTAGGTCTTTTGGATCAATGAAGCTTAAATATTAAAAAGTATCGGTATCGAATATCGCAATATTGGCCCTGTATTTACTTGGTATCGGATCGATACCAAAATTCTTGGTATCGCACAGCTCTAGCGAACGTGCTAACCACTAAGCCACCGTGCCGCCAAGTACACAATATATACAACGTAATTTTTCACTATTAATTTCTTGCTAAGCTGCCCATTTTTACTGAACTATTGTTTAAGAGGAAAGCGAAACTCCCACGTTTACACTTTTAACACTCCCAGCTGACTCTGAAGTCACAGTGGATTGAATCCCAGAGGTTCCTGAGTAATAACTGATTCAAACGAGGACATTTAGACCTAGACAGAGCTACTGAGTTGAACCCTGCTCTGCTAAATGAATAACAATATACTAATCATAAAATAAAGCAAATTTAGCCTTTAAGATGGCTAATAGCTAAAGGTTTTTCAGAGTTGAAACTGATTCACTGATTGCTCAAAGCAGATCTTGGTTATTACCCAAGAACTCAACGAACCAAGCAACGAAAATGACTCAAACATCGAGTTTGCTCATTGCATACTTACTCATTGATTCAGCTTTTGAAATCTTTTTACTGACAGAAAATACAAAAACACCAAAGGCCTCAAAAACGAAAAAAAAAAAAAATACAGTCTTTATCATAAATGAACGAACTACTGATTTAAATTTAATCTTAAAACAACATTCAGAAATATGTACTAGTGAGCTATTAAACAGAGGAGCAGATTGGTTTAAACCACTTAATGCTGAATATCACAATTGAAAACCGGATTCCAAAAAGTTTCATCTGGAAGCTTATTTAATCCCCTCACTCCTTTAATTACACTAGATCAAAGTTCAGCTATAGATAGCACTTATGATACTTCATCATACACGATCTGTAAAAGAGCTCTGTACTTCTACACTTTATTATATATATATATATATATATATGTTCTAATATTCTTCTGTAATTAGATTTTAAGTTTTTGTACATTTTTTAACTTTTAAGGCTAAAAAAAGCAATGTTTACTCTTAAGGATTGTTAAGTTGCATTTAGTTATATTTTGTATGGAACTTTCAACAAAATTAGCAGACGGTTGGACTAGAGATGATCTGACTCACAGTATGAAGGGCTTGAATCAGAAATACCTCGTGCTGCTTGCTCACAAGAATTTTTAGATCTATTAAAGAGGAAAATAAACCTCAGATACTTGCAGGTAGCATCTCAGTCCTTAAATATATATATTAAGAGTTGGTTTTTGCTTCCTTGCACCGACAACCTACAGTCTTAAGTATTTTATTATAGGGTGGTGCTCCTTGGTTCACAAATGCAGTGTGGTCTGTTTTGCAGCTAGACTAACCATAAAACATCTGACCTGACCAGTTGTAATGCATATGATGTATAGGACATTTCCAATTTTGATAGTCATGGCACTTTGACTTTGTTTCAGAATGGTGATGAGACCAAGCCGCTGCTTCCACATCCAAATCCAGATAACAAACCACCAAATGGAACAGAGGGAAACGCGTCCAACTACGCATCCACCCGCAGTGATGAACAAGCCCTGCGATTTATCATCGACAAAACCGCACAGTATGATTATGTTTGAGGAACTGTTTTTCACTTGGGGACAGATTAATTAGATCATTTAAATATCTAGTCCCAAGCTGCAGAGAACATATTGGTATTTTACATATTGGTATCAAAGTTATCATTATCATCCTAATCATATAACTATGACTAATATGGTCACAATACATACATGGTGATGATACAATCTCTATATGCAGCTTTACTTAATGCCTATAATCTTGGTTCGTTGAAAATATGCTGAATTTTGAGCTCTGATTTACCAGTTCCATTTGCAAAAAAATAATGGCCAATAAATTTTTGATGCACCATCTTTTGGGGCACTATAGACTGCTGGTTGGAGGTTTTGGTTAAAGGCTACATTTTAGCTGAATTTTTGTTTTTTATTATTTAAATATTTTGAAAATAGATATGATGTAGGGACTGGTGGTTAATTACATAAGCTTGCATGTCATTTGGGTCACTAGGTGTCAAATTAAAGTTTTCTTTAAAAGCATTAAGCTAAACATGGATCATCACAACATCTCTAAGTCTGTTGCCTGCTTCTGTATCTTCTATCTATTAGAAACATTATTGATGTATCTGCAACCGACTCACAGGGAATGGAGCAGCATGAGTACATGGACAAAGCCAGACAGTACAGGTTTGTGTGGCATTGTTTCATTTGTCCACCATCTAAACATTAATATTAATGCTGAAATCAACAGGACTTTTTTTACAAACCAGACCCCTTTATCACTGTCATTGTAATTGCCAGCTGACTTAAATCACACATGATCATTATGGTTTTAAAATAAAAATAATGCTTTAGCTTCATGTCAGGCTAAATCTGTGTCCAGACCGAAATGCTTGAAAAATACATCTCATGATGGTTTACAAACATTGTTTGTGCAAGTGACTGTTTAAACAGAATGTGCCGGAGCTGGTGACTTGGTGACAGAATAAACAATAATATTTTAACGAATAAAGGAAGACTATGATGTGAGTGATTAGACTTAACAAGAAGTGCAACTGGATATCTGCATCAGTGGTTTAGAGAAATAATGATGTTCAATCCACAATAAGGCCTGTGTGTTTTAAAACTCTGGAGTATTTTTTTAAAAGTCTATTTTTAGGGCTCAAAAATTAGACATCACATGTAATTATGGAAATATTCATTTTAAAATTATAATGTACCAGTCTAGATGACATTTGGTAATTGTAAATTGACAGGGCCTCACTCAATTGTTAGAGATGAATAGTGATATCTGAACAAAATGAAAATGGACAGTTTTTCCTTTTTTACTTAATCATTTGTTTAGTGTTCATTTATGAGAATTGTTTGTATAAATATAGCATAAAAGGATTAATGTGATCATATGATTTATGATGTGTGTGTGTGTGTGTGTGTGTGACAGTACTAAGCTGGCTGTGTTAAGCAGTGCTTTAAGTCAAAAGAAGCCACCACCTCTGCCCTCCCTCACCAGTCAACCTCACCAAGTTCTAGCCAGTAATCTGGTGCCCTATTCCGACATCCAGCAGGTACACACTGTTTCATATGTACATTAAGTGCTGAAATTGATGGATTGTTTTTAAGGATGTATAAAAAAAAAAGTTCATTCTAAAGTATATGTATAAAGTAAATATATTTAAAGTAATAAAAATATTGATTTAATATATATATAAAATATATACTGCATATTAGCAACTTGTGCAATTTTGTAAAAAAAAAAAAAAAAAGTTCATGAAATGATGAGGGAAGCCTAAGACCAAAACTGAAACAGCTGCAGTAACATCAGTCAACCAGATGATCACATGCCTATATTTTGAAACATCCAGTTATATTTATCTGATATACATTAATTATTAAATTAATTCAATAATAATGGAACACACATCTGTTTAAACCATGTCTCTATTCATACTTTATGGTATTTGCATGTCTGTGTGTTCCAGTTGTGTAAAGTGGCAGCGTATGCATACAGTGCCATCTCACAAATCAAGGTTGACGCCAAAGAAGAGCTGGTAGTACAGTTTGCCATCCCATAATACTACTCTTTTTTTCTCTCTCTATCTGTTGCCCAGACACATTGTTAAGTTAAAAGATAATGAAACTCCACCTCCTTCCAGTCCATCAGTCCTACGTGGTTTTTTTCCTGCAACTGAGCAAATATAAACTGTGAAACTGAAACGCCCTGCTGTTTTTTCATCCAATCAAATGCTCATGAGGAAAAACTATTTATCTACTAACAATTGTACTCAGATATTTATTTAGCTGGATAAATCTGAATGGAACTCAACATGAATGCATTGTGACATTATAATGAGACTCCATAATTCATCACCTGGCTTCATCAGTTATACATAATGCAAACTATAAGGGGTGGAGTGTGGAGGAGTGCAGAATGTGCAGGTAATAATAAATGTTGCTTGCTATTAGAAACAGTTATGGCAGAGAGATTGGAGAAGGTGACAGGGCATCATTTTAGTAAACAGTCAATTGAACTGTTTCAGCATTTTTTTTATAACCATGTTAATGGGTGGAGCTTCACCAGTGTACATGCCGATAAACTAAACTTACAATGTGGTAAAAATGTATTGATTCAGAGGTGCTGCTTGAAGGCAGAATTTTGAATTACATTACAGCTTATTAATTAGAGAAGATGGTGATGTTAAATAAAATTGGGTTGGTTGTTGGACTTTGCTCACACAAATAACTTCTTATGATATCAACATTAATGTAGGTTAATTTATTCCCATCACAGATTTAAGGAGTGTTTACAGAAATGGTGAGGAAATTGTAAATTATGTGTCTATAAATTGTGTGCGCGCGTGTGCATTTGATATTGCCCATACCCCCCCCCCCCCCCCACCCCAAACATCTCTCATCCATGTTTTTAAACCTAGTGGCATAAGCACTTTTACCCTTTGGTTACATGGTTTTAGGCATATGTCGTTATTCAGGCTTGTACACATTAAGCATCCGGAATCATGAATGCACCACACCTAGGAACCCTCCTTCTAATCACTGCATGAAGGCATATATACTATGCAGTCTGCTGAATCACTGATTACCGGCATATGCCTTGCATGTATATTCCTATCCCATTAAAGCCCATCTTATTAATAACGGGTGTATGTTCAACACACAGCAGAGTTTATAATTATTTATTTTTCTTTTAAATGTATTCACAAGTCTCATAAGAGTTAAAACTTTCAGACTGTCACAAAAGGGACTGAATGCGCTGTTTTCCCACATGCTTTAAGGTTTTCACCTTGGGGTTTTCATTCTATTACATGTTGAGTGAAAGAGTTTGTTTAGTTACTTTAGAACCAAAGTCAAGTTTTGATTAACGTGTTAATGTTTTTTCTTTCCTTTTTTAATAAACCATTAAAAACTTAATAAAGTGTAAATTGTGTATGCAGTTATGTTTGCACAATGGTGGGTTGCACTGAAAAAATAACCAGAAGTCCTGATTGCAAGCAGTAGAATGTTCCACAAGGATCACATCAATGCATCACTTAAGGAGTTGAAAAAGCAAACTGATGTGTGGGACTTGTGGGGGGAGGATGTTATATTAACAGGCTGTTACCATGCAGAGGAACAGTTTAAATGTAACCAGATATCTGCACCTGTTCAAGTTGGAGCAGCAACAAGCATCAGAAATTCCATACTGGATATTATCAAGTCATACACACACTATATGGTCATAAGTATTTTTCCTAAATACTTTTTTTATTCCATAAGGGCAGGTAATATTGCAGCAGTAAACAAGATTTTTACTCATTTGATGCTTTCAATTTTGTGGCAGCACTACAGGAGATTCCAGTATGCACAAAGTGAATTTCAGGAAAACAAAACAAAACATGATGGACCAAACCATTCTACAAACTCATACAAGAGGAACCACTCGTGTACAATCACTAAAAAGATCTTAAACATAATCCATGAACTTCTAAATCAGAAGAACTTCATTGTTGTCATGTTTCTTTATTCTCATTTGGTTTAGTTCATGCATTTTTCTTTTTGTTGTGTGGTAATGCTGACAAGTTGGAAGGAAATCCCAGTGAGAATATGTATAGTTACTAGAGATGCAATGAAGTTTTCTGCATTATTCCAAGTGTGGCCAAAATTGTAGGATACCTTCACATTAGTGTGACTCACAATATAGGACATTAAGCTGTGCCTTTTGTAGCTGAAACATTAGGACAACATCCCATGTCACATTTGGTCAAAATATTAGGGAATATCAGGGTGATATCAGTGGTTAGGGTGTTGGGCTATATGAAGGTTGTGGGTTCAAATCCCAGGTCCATTGAAGTTACCAATATGGGTCCTTGAGCAAGGTCCTTAACCCTCATTGCTCCTGGGCTGCTGTGACCAACCCTGTGCTTGCTTTGTAAGTCACTTTGGGTAAAAGCATCTACTAAATGAACAAATTCTATACTCTGCAGCCTGACAACTTGTTCTCAACCAGCCCAAGCGAACTCATGTCACTCCACTACTCAGTTCTCTCCATTGGCTCCATGTAGCTGCTCGCATTCAGTACAAGTCACTGACTCTGGCCTACAGGACCATTTCTTGATCTTCCCCCTCTTACCTTCACTCTATCTTCTCAAAATACACTCCGGCTCATTCACTTTGCTCCAGTGATGATTGTCGCTTGGTGGTTCCACCTCACCGAGGAGCTAATTCTAACTCCGTGGTGTTCCCCACTGCAAAATGGTGGAACCATCTTCCCCACTCTGTCCGTAAGGCGAAGTCACTTGGTATTTTTAAGAAGCTACTGAAGACGCATCTTTTTAACAAATACCTGTTGTAAAAAAAAAAAATAAATAAAAAAGGGGGGGGGGGCACAGCATCATATAATGATCAGGTTTGATAATTATACAGTGTAGCTGGTTAACTACTGACTTGTGATGTTCTCATTTGTAAGTCGCTTTGGATAAAAGCGTCTGCTAAATGATTAAATGTAATGTAAATGCAAATGTAAACTATCCTACGTCACTTGTGTACAAAATGTTAGGACACCATCCTAATGCTGACTTTGGTTAATGGGACTGACTGCTCTATGCAGAGAGAAATACCAAAACAATCACAGATGGGGTCCTGTTCACACTGCTTACCTGCAAACAGAATGGTGAACAATATTCAAGGTGTTTCAGTTTTTAAACCTGTACTAAAATTATTTATTCATTTATTATCTCCCGCTTTATCCTCTATTAGGGTCGCGGTGGGGTTCCCCATGCCCATCCAGGGGAGAACATCTCGTGGCAGATAGACCCAGGACAGGGGGCCAATCCATCGCTGGGCACACACTCACACAAACACACTCTTTATGGGGCAATTTTGAGAATTTAATTGACTTGATCCATGTTTTTAGACTGTGGGAGGAAACCGGAGAACCTGGAGGAAACCCACGCGGACACGGGGAGAACATGGAAACTCCACCCAGATGGGGATTCGAACCGGGAATCCCTAGTGCTGAGAGGCGAATGTGCTAACCACTAAGCCACCGTGCCGCCCGTACTAAAATTAATAGGAGATATTAAGATTGATCTTACCCAGAATTGTCATTTTAAAATGGACTGTAAAAATTGACATTTGTTTAATTTAGAGCACACTACAATTGGTGCTCAAAATGTATATTACAGTATGTGGATAATTTACATTCAAGTTTAGCACAATGAGTTTTTGTAATTTCTTCTGGGGTTTGAATTTTTTTAGTCGTTGCAAATATTTTATATGTTTCAAGGATGTCCCACTACACATAGGAAACTTCCATCATGGCACGGTGGCTTGGTAGTTAAAAAGTTCGCCTCTCAGCACTGGGAATCCGCGTTCGAATCCCAATCTGGGTGGAGTTATCTCCATTTGTCCATGTGGGTTTTCTCTGGTTTCCTCCCACGGTCCAAAACAGATTTGAGGTAAATCAGCTGCTTTAACATGCACCTATATCAGTGCTTCTCAAATAGTGGGGCGCCCCCCCTGGGGGGTGCAGTGCGGTGTCTGGGGGGGGGGGGGCGCATAACAAGATATCACAGAGCAAGTGATATTACTTGTACTGAACAAACCCTCAAGAGACAACATGGAGAAATATTTAACAGAGATGAGGAGAGAAAGGAGGAGAGAGACGAAGATAATGAGAGCAACAAAAGTCAACCGAAAACTAAATGTCGAAGCGAATGTCGCGCCTGGCTTCACTGTAACTGTAAGTTCACTGTAACTGTAAGTTCACTGTAACTGTAACTTCACTGTAATTAAAGGTGGGAGACGAAGAAAGACCCATGTGTCTGCTGTGTCTTTAAATGTTGGCAGCGGACAGCGTGAAGCCAAATAAATGAAGGCGTCACTTAAAGACATACACCCCAATCACACTGATAACCGCTTGAGTTTTTAATCGTAAACGTGACGCGTATAACCAGCAATCATCCCGCTTTATGAAAGCTGCTTCAGAAAAACTTTGCGCTGCAAAACAGGCGCATTGGAGACATTAGTTCCGATTTCCTCAAAAAACAAAAAAAACAAAAAAACAGCACAAATTGTTGTATTCATTTTTGTTTTGTAGTTTAAAGTGTTAATAAATTGTGCTCCTGAATTAATGTTGCTGATGAATTTGAATTTATTATTATTTATTGATTTTATTTCATTTCATTTTTCAGTATCAAATGCCAGTCAGTTCAAACATGTTTCTCGTTTAAATAAGGATTTTATTCGTTTCTGTTACAAACTAAAAAACAAAGTTAATCAAATGATTCTTTGTTCTTAGTTGATCTATATTTCTTTCTTTTTTGTTTTCTTTATTGTTAATAAGGATACATTTTTATAAAAGAGGCAGCATGGTGGCTTAGTGGTTAGCACGTTTGCCTCTCAGCGCTAGGGATTCCCGGTTCGAATCCCCATCTGGGTGGAGTTTCCATGTTCTCCCCGTGTCCGCGTGGGTTTCCTCCGGGTTCTCCGGTTTCCTCCCACAGTCCAAAAACATGGATCAAGTTAATTGAATTCTCAAAATTGCCCCATATAGAGTGTGTTTGAGTGAGTGAGTGTGTGCCCAGCGATGGATTGGCGCCCTGTCCTGGGTCTATCTGCCCAGCGCCCGAGACGTTCTCCCCTGGATGGGCATGGGGAACCCCACCGCAACCCTAATAGAGGATAAAGCGGAAAGATAATGAATGAATGAATGTTATAAAAGAGGGGTATTTATAACAAATTTATAGACAAATCATACTACAGTGGGCGTGTAAAAATACTTTATCCCCTTTTGTCATGTGGGGTGAGGTGAGTGTGCTTGTGTGTGGGGGGTGAGTTGGGGTGGGTACTAGGGATTCCCGGTTCGAATCCCCATCTGGGTGGAGTTGCCATGTTCTCCCCGTCAATTGAATTCTCAAAAATTGCCCCATATAGAGTGTGTCTGTGTGAGTGAGTGTGGGGCATGTGGGGTGAGGTGAGTGTGCGTGTGTGTGTGTGGGGGGAGAGCGCAAAAAGTTTTCTTCTTCCTAGGGGGGGCTTAACAGAAAATAATTGATAATCATTGACCTATATAAATGAGTGTGATAGACTGGCACCTCGTCCTGCGTGTATCTGCCCAGTGCCTGAAACGTTCTCTCCTAGTTGGGCAACACTACATTTACATTTACATTTAGTCATTTAGCAGACGCTTTTATCCAAAGCGACTTACAAATGAGAACACCACAAGTCAGAAGCCATGGAGAAAACCAACTATACTGTAAATTCATCAAACCTGATTGTTATTCGAAGCTGCGCCCCCCCCCCCCCCCCTCCCCTTTTTTTTAAAATTTTTTTATTATTATTTTTTTTATAACAGGTATTTGTTAAATAGATGCGTCTTAAGTAGTTTCTTAAAACTGTTTAGAGATTCTGCCTTATGGACAGAGTTGGGAAGATCGTTCCACCATGTTGCAGTGGTGAACGCCACAGAATGAGAATTAGCTCCTCTGTGAGGTGGAATCGCCAGGCGGCAATCATCACTGGAGCGAATTGAACGAGTCGGAGTGTATTTTTAGAAGATAGAGTGAAGGTAGGAGGGGAAGATCCAGAAATGGTTCTGTATGCCAGAGTCAGCGACTTGTACTGAATGCGAGCAGCTACAGGAAGCCAATGGAGGGAAGTGAGTTATGGAGTGACATGAGTTCGCTTGGGCTGGTTAAACACAAGTCGGGCTGCAGAGTTCTGAATTAGTTCAAGAGGTCTGATGGTGGAAGTTGGGATACCGGCAAGTAGTGCATTACAATAATCAAGCCGGGATAAGACTAGGGCTTGAACAAGCAGTTGGGTAGCATGTTCAGTCAGAAAGGGTCTGATCTTCCTTATGTTATAAAGAAGGAATCTACAAGAACGGGCGGTTTTGATCACATGATCAGAGAGTTTAAGGTGGGAGTCTATTGTGAACCCAAGGTTCCGGACCGAATTAGTTGGGGAGATTGTGGAGCCATCAATTTGGAAGGTCAGGTTGTGATGGATTGAGGGTTTAGCTGGGACTAGCAGAAGACAATGAGATTGGTTTGGTTTTGAATCAAAAATGTGTTTTTATTAATGAAGAATTAGAAAATGCGTTATTGCAGACATAAAACATGTTTTAATCTGAATGTCACTGTAGAACTGAACGCCTGCGGGAGCAGAGACGCAGAGTCGCTTCTTATTACGGTGCATCGGCAGTGTGTCAGTCACGTGACATGGTTTCGTCCCTGGACAGCCGCCAGATGAATTCTTGCTGACGTCACAGCTTGGCTTGTAAAGTCTATACACCGCTGTCACATGTGAACAGTGTGCTGAATAATCAGTTTATTAACGCCTTTAATATTAGGCTTACAGTCTTACAATGCTTCTTTGTATTAAGTTGAATCATTCAATGTGATTATACATAAAACTTTTCCTTTTCCTTTCTTACACAACATTTATACAGACGGTAAATAACTGCTGTAGTTGTGCTACTTGTTAATATTCATTAATTAATTAAGTCATTCATTCATTATCTCCCACTTTATCCTCTACTAGGGTCAGTGGTGAGGTTCCCCATGCCCATCCAGGGGAGAACGTCTTGGACGCTGGGCAAAGAGACCCAGGACAGGGCGCCAATCCATCGCTGGGCACACACTCACTCACACAGACACACTCTATATGGGGCAATTTTTTGAGAATTCAATTGACTTGATCCATGCTTTTGGACTGTGGGAGGAAACCGGAGAACCCGGAGGAAACCCATGTGGACACGGGGAGAACATGGAAACTCCACCCAGATGGGGATTCGAACCGGGAATCCCTAGTGCCGAGAGGCGAACGTGCTAACCACTAAACCACCGTGCTGCCCCTCGTTAATATTATTTATAATATATTATATATATGAAATAATATTATAAATAAACGCGGCAGAGTGACTTAGTGGTTAGCACGTTTGCCCCTCAGCGCTAGGGATTCCCGGTTCGAATCCCAATCTGGGTGGAGTTTCCATGTTCTCCCCGTGTCCGTGTGGGTTTCCTCCGGGTTCTCCGGTTTCCTCCCACAGTCCAAAAACATGGATCAAGTCAATTGAATTCTCAAATTGCCCCATATAGAGTGCGTCTGTGTGAGTGAGTGTGTGCCCAGCGATGGATTGGCGCCCTGTCCTGGGTCTATCTGCCCAGCGCCCGAGACGTTCTCCCCTGGATGGGCATGGGGAACCCCACCGCGACCCTAATAGAGGATAAAGCGGGAGACAATGGATGAATGAAAACGTTATATAGATTACAATGGTGCGCTATGAGAAAGCGATTGTCTGATGTACAAAACAACTATTGAGAACAACTGTTGATCTCAGAGATGATCTCGTTTTTGTGATTCATGTAGCTGTGTGTTAGCCAGCGGTTTAGTGGTTTGTTTGGGCAACATAAAGAAATCAGAAATGAGTTCACTATGTAGGGGATTATATGTAGTGAGTATAGAATAATGAAACGAGTGAATGTTTTTGAAAACAACGTACATGTACCCTCTCCCTATTGGCTGTTTTGTGTTGAACTGACCAATGAATGTGAGGCATGTGTGCCACGTCACGTTGGTGGCTCATCCAATCGGTTTCGACCATGATAGCTTAAAAAATATTCGAGTGGCGGCACCGTTTGAAAAGTTGGTTCCACAAGAAGGAGCGCGATCGGCCGAATCAAAACACTTACTGATGATCGTCAATTTAATACATTCCCACAAATTAGGTAAGCGACTGCTTATAGTTAATTTATATTCGAACGCGGATTTTCTGGATCTATTTATTGGGTTTATATAAGCGTTCTGCTGTTTGCACATTGTTAATGTCTGGTTCAGGCGGCACGGTGGCTTAGGTGGAGTTTCCATGTTCCCCCCGTGTCCGCGTGGGTTTCCTCCGGGTTCTCCGGTTTCCTCCCACAGTCCAACAACATGGATGAAGTCAATTGAGTTCTCCAAATTGCCCCATATAGAGTGTGTCTGTGTGAGTGAGTGTGTGCCCAGCGATGGATTGGTGCCCTGTCCTGGGTCTGTCTGCCCAGCGCCCGAGACGTTCTCCCCTGGATGGGCATGGGGAACCCCACCGCGACCCTAATAGAGGATAAAGCGGGAGATAATGAATGAATGAATGTCTGGTTCATGAAGCAAATAATCAATGCAGTTTCAAGGATCGTTTCTTTAGTCAGTCTTAGCGTTGTATTCGCAGTATTGGTGTTTCGTACGGTATTGTTGCTCCCCAAGACACTGTCCTGTTTCAGTTTTCCCTACAGTCTCAGTGTTCCATACAACAAACTAAGTATTAGGTGGTGCCAGTGTCTCATAAACACACATATTGCTATTTAGAATCCTCTAAGGTCTTTTACAACAACCACAGTTACACAATGTAAAAAAGTATTAAACATACAGCTGATTAATAAAACTGTTTTATTTAGTTCCATTTCCACATGTATGCGAAATTCAGCATAACATTGTATACCCTTTGTATGTGAACTTCGTTTGAAAACCCCTTTCAGTTTATCATGATTTGTCCTCCAGTGTTCAAATTCATTCATTCATTATCTCCCGCTTAATCCTCTATTAGGGTCGCGGTGGGGTTCCCCATGCCCATTCAGGGAAGAACGTCTCGGGCGCTGGACAGATAGACCCAGGACAGGGCGCCAATCCATCGCTAGGCACTCACTCACACACACACACTCTATATGGGGCAATTTTGAGAAGTCAATTGACTTGATCCATGTTTTTGGACTGTGGGAGGAAACCGGAGAACCCGGAGGAAACCCACGCGGACACGGGGAGAACATGGAAACTCCACCCAGATGGGGATTCGAACCGGGAATCCCTAGCGCTGAGAGGTGAACATACTAAGCCACCGTGCCGCCCATGTTGAAACCATCCATCCATTATCTTCCGCTTTATCCTCTAGTAGGGTCGCGGTGGGGTTCCCCATGCCCATCCAGGGGAGAACGTCTCGGGCGCTGGGCAGATAGACCCAGGACAAATTAATTAAGATTAAATTAATGTAAGGCTGGAAAAGGTTTGGTGTGGACAGAACCTGGCTGACCTGCAACTGAGATAGAACATATGTATTATAATAACCTATAAACATACAAGTTGTTTCAACTAGAAGGGGTGGACCATGTTTAAATGTGAGGTCATAAGAGCTGTGTAGGTGTAACGGTAGGTGTGCCCTGTAACTGTAGTGTATTTGGTCTACGTAGTATCGAATGTTCTGTTACGGTCTGTGCTTCTTTCTGCTTTCTTTGTGTTGTGATTTGAATCCAATCTAAAATATTTATCATTTTGTCATGTTGTAAGCCATTAAGTTTTTTTTTTTATTCATAAACGTACCTTTACTGTGATCAAATTCTTATTGCTTTAATTATTCCCACAATGTGTTTAAAATGTATCTCAAGTTTAGCTGTGGCAAATTAAATGAACTTCTGGCTTTATTTTTGGTCAATATTTAATGTGTTCGTCTGAGGTTGTTCTTGTTTCTTGTATACAAGAGGTTTTTATGTTGAAAGATTTTTTTCAAAACAAAGTGAGATCATTGTCCAGATTTTTTTATAACCTCAAACCTGTTTCCATGCCTTTCACCTTTCATTTTACAGTTGTCTCAATTCAGACCGATGGCTCTGCATCCGGACAGAGAGCAAGCACTTCTAACCTGGGTATGTTTACATCCTTTCAAAGTTTCTCACTGTGTCCTCCAGTAATTTAGATAGTAACTAACATTTTTTTGTTCTTTTTGCAGGTCAACAGCCTGCACCTGGAGGCTCCAGTCAACCATATCATACAGCTGCAGGATGGATACCTGTTGCTTAAAATCATATATACACTGTGAGTCATGTCTAATGCCCATAATACTAGAAGTATGTAATTTCACCTGCACAAATGTATATGTTGAGGTTTCTGTTCAACAAATTGTGTCCAAGATATTTATTTCATATATTTTCCTATGTTAAAGCATATACAAATAGTGATAACAATGTAGACGTGCTGATTCCCTATTTCAGAAAGGGGGACGAGCCAAGCCAGGCTCCTTTGTACCTACCACAAGCAGAAAGGCTGTCAATGATTTCTGATTTCCTGCGCAGTATGTATTATTGCTTTTTTTATAGCCTTTATTAACGTCCATGATTGGCGTTTACATTACCTTGTGCACTATGGATCAATAGAAGTTCTCTTTAGAATTAATAAAGTATCTATTAATTTCATTTTCTTCTACTGAACTGTTATAATGTAAAATTACAAAGCTACCCGCATGTTTTTAGGTTACATATGTAACGATGTTAAGAGCTGAGAGTTTAAAAAATTGCTTTAGTTTTCTTCTTTTTTTTGTGCAGACATTTCTTTGTTACACTTTGTTTCAAGCCCCTGCCCCCGGCAGCTAAGGTGTCAGGACAGACTTGTTGTTCATCTGGTGAAGGAAATGTAAAATTTTTCAACATTGAGATTTGCAGGAAAGTTTATTTTAGAATTGCATGTGCACCAATTTAGTTTATAGGGCGTGCTGGGCATAGCTGAGCATGAAGAAATTGTTGGCCTTTTAAAAACCAGGTTATAGTCTCTCAGTACACAAGCACAAAAATTACATGCAAGCCTTCTGATTCATGTGTGGGCATCTTTAAACCACTCTTTTAGAGCGGACTTATATTTTTCAAAATGTGAATTAATTAAGTAAATAATTTCAATGCTGAGAATGTTGATTCAACTGAATCTTGTTTACCTCCTTGTATAGTAAGCATTTTTTTTTTTTTTACAAATAGCATGTGTGCTTTTTAGACAGTAAAATTATTTCATGTCCTATTTTGTGCAGAGTTCATAAACAGCCATGGTAATAAACTGAACAAGAAAGTAGTTGGCATAGTCTTTGTTTCCAGCTGATGGATCTCTAAGAGACTTGTATCTTTTTTTTGAGACCTTGCATCATAAAAATCTGTAACATACAATTAGCATAATAAGACTTTTATGCAGAATGGTTTATTTTGTTTTTGCAAGTATAAGTGCAGAAAGAGACATAACTTGTATGGTTTACCAGGAGTACTTATCCCACCCTCTCGTCCTTCAGATGTGTGTCATTTTCAGGACTGCATTCTCCTTTCACTTTCCAAGGGGAAGCAGCTGGAATTGGAGCTTTCTAAGGTAAGTGTGTGTTAATGAGTTCATTTTAAACATGTTAGAATCAATTAATATTTTTATTTAAAATCCCCTTTAAAACCAAGTTTGCAGTGAAATATTACACTGCTTACTATATTACCCTTTAACAGGATGATGGGGAAACATTAGCAGGCTAAGGATAATCATAGATATGTTTTGGTCTTTGTTCCAACCAGTCATTTGATATTCATTATTTATGGGTACTAAGTTCAGATTGGGGAAAATACAGTTTCAAAAAGCAACTGCACAATTAAATGTGACATTATTGCTGAACTCAATGAAGTTAACAAACGAACAATATTTTCTTAAGCTCTGCTTACAATTTATTTTAGTAAAATGTTTTGTTATAAGTGCTGGCTGCAATGACCAGTCCATCACTGTCAGTATTGTTAAAGCAAGATGGCATGCATTATTATGAATACATCATGGGAAAGAAGTATAACTGCACTCTACTACACTGTAATATTTAGCTATAATAAATGTGTATGTATGTATTTACATTTTTTTTTTTGGCTGACCTGTGCACCTCTATATCCATGCAGGTTGTTCTGCTGCTTTTTCACTACAGTTACGTTAACAACAACAACTTCATGCCGACAATGAACTTTGAAATGGAGGTAATCCTGCGCACACTTGTTTCTCTTCCCATTTTTTAAAACCATTGTTTTCTTGTGAATCATTTACACTACATCCATCATCATAATTGCCTACTTTGGAAACTGTTTTGGTTTCCACAACTTTAAAATATTATGACTTGAAAAAAATTAAAAGTTCAAAATGATTTAGAAAACCCAAATGTCTTCAAGTTTAAATAATTTGTTATGATTAGATTTGTTATAAAATTATACAGATTTTTCTCATGTGTTGTAGAAGCAGATGGCTTCTATGCTGCGTTACGTTTCAATGCAGGAAAATGTTCTGTCTTTTCTTGATGGGTTGGAAAGACATTTCAACACTAACTGTGAGTTTAGAAGCCCTGTATCTCACAATCTTTATATAGTTTTATAGTATTATAGTTCATAATCTTTATATAGCCCTTATGTTGTATTTAATGTTTTAATATCTTTTTCTATGTCTCATACAATCTGTTAGCGTTATTCCATTGCTCTTCAACAAGCAGCTTATCATCATGCACTGAAGACTCCCCGTTAGGTCCTGGACCACGCCGTTCTCCACTGGTTAACTTTTTAGAGCTTGACACCGTGGCCTCTAGCTCGTTTTTAAGGTATTGTGTCTCCCTCGTCAATTTTATCATACTGTGTCCAATCTCTGATCAGACTATCTAAATTCAGTTGTGTGTCATGCTCAAGCAAAATGCATGTTCCACTTATTTATTTATTCATTTATTTTAAATGATGGTGTAATGTTAACTAATGTACCTACTTGTGATAATACATTTTGAACGTAGTAGCTTTGAGTTGTTTGAGAACTTTCTTTTAGAATCATAAAACAATTTAAATATGTTATCTGAAACTTTTGTATCCAAATTCTCTTGAAAAAAGGCTTATCCGTGAGTTTTACAATGATTTTAAAACTGTTTAATCCCATCAAAAATATTTGTTCGGTCATAAGTTTGACCTTAAACATCAGATTTTAAAAACCAGTCATTAAAAAGTATTAACTTTGTTTAATTTTTTTTCACATTTTTTTAAAGACTTAGTTGTTTATTGTGGAAATCTTTTGAAAAATAACTAGCATATCTTGAGTAGCATAAGTACCATAACCAAACCAAACTACCATCATGTTTCACTGATGGTGTGAAGTTTTTATGCTGCAACAAAAGTGTATAACACTTGTTTAAACCAAATTAAATCTATTCTGGTCTTATCCTTCCACGTAATGTTTAACAATTGGTGTTCTTTTTGGACAGCAGCGACTTCCTCCTGCTGCCAATTTCTAGGGTTTACATACTTTTGCCAATTACAGATTTTTCATATTGGATTCATTTTTCAATGAATAAATAAACATGAAAAACCGATGACAATTTAGGCCAAAAGTAATACAAAATAATGGTTATTGTAAAAGGTTTGCAGAATTTTAAGAAAAAAAAATTCAGCATTTGATAGTTTAATTTTTGCTATTTAGTTACACATCCTCATCCATTATTTTGCAAACACAGCATTATATGCCAAGTCTCATTGTAGATAGCCCATGTACATCTACTTACTTTACACATGAAGCACACTTTGCTATAACTTGCTCTTTTTCTCATATATAGCCCTCCAATAAAAGAGCTCACAAGCACCCCTCACGTTCAGCTGAAGAGACTGCGTAAAGAGTTGGCACATGAGGAAGACGTCCGAGATGAACTCGAGCGGGAGTTGGCTGAACGCATCAACCTGGTTACAGAGAAAGGTAGAAATGCTGACATTATCATACGGCTTCCCAAATTAGGGCACATGTAGGGTTTAACACATATCTGTGTTTCAGAGGGACAGATCAATCAGCTCCAGCACAGACTGCAGCGTCTCCAAAGGGAGCAGCAGGATCTTGAAAAAGAACATAAAACTCTGCTGTCTGAACTGCAACATAAAAATGATGGGTAATGTGCATACTACAAATTGTAATCTGTTCAAAGTCAGGGAATGATAAAAGCTAGGGTTGAATTAAAAAAATATTTTAGTTACTTAATTAATCTTCTACTTGTGTACACTTAAATGTAAACATGTATATGTGTTTTTTTTTTTTTTGTTTTTTTTTTTTTTTTTTTATTTAAATTATTTTTATTGCAGTTGATTTCGTATCATTCATACGGAGCCCCTAAAGGGACATGGAAAAAATATATATAATATGAGATCTGCTCATCCCGCAACTGGACATTCCTACAATTATACATGCTCATCCCGCAAATGACCATTCTCTCTGTTCCCTGCAGTCATTCAGCAGTTGTTTGAACTATGTGAAATAGTAAATGTCATTACAAAAATAAAGAGAATTATGAAGTATAACAAAAACCTTACAAATAATGCAATTTATGTCTTTTTATGTTTAATAAATTCCAACATGAGAGACACCTGAAGCGACTACTTAATGCAAGCGGACACTCTCGTCAAAAAAACGTTTTGTGACTTGGTGGTCCTGATTGAACTCATTAGCAACCAAATTCAATATTCTGGACAGCTTCATGGTTACCACGTTAGTTTTGCGAGATCTCGCAATAAATATAAATACAATTATTAAAAAAATATATTTATATTAAATATAAATACGGGGCGGCACGGTGGCTTAGTGGTTAGCACGTTCGCCTCGCCGCACTAGGGATTCCCGATTCGAATCCCCATCTGGGTGGAGTTTCCATGTTCTCCCCGTGTCCGCGTGGGTTTCCTCTGGCTTCTCCGGTTTCCTCCCACAGTCCAAAAACATGGATCAAGTTAATTGAGTTCTCTAAATTGCTCCATATAGAGTGTGCTTGAGTGTGTACCCAGCGATGGATTGGTGCCCTGTCCTGGGTGTATCTGCCCAGCGCCCGAGACGTTCTCCCCTGGATGGGCATGGGGAACCCCGCCGCGACCCTAGTGAATGAATAAATATAAATACATTATTTTATTTTTCTTCCATGTCACTTTAGGGGCTCCGTAGTATCATACTTTAACTGTGAACAAAGTAGAAATAAATCAATAAAGCATCATCTGACTATCTTGGATGCACTTCTAGAAATAATAAAACCTAGATGTTTGTGTTCATTTAAAAATAGAAAATGTGAAATGCATTACATAAAAACCAATCTATTACACATTTACAATCTGTTATTTTAATTGTAAGTGGCTTTGGATAAGCATCTGCTAAGTGACTAAATGTACTCTGCTGGTACTGGAGTGCCAGCATCATGTGTTCCTGTTGCAAAAGTATAATTTTTGTTAATGACAAAAAAAAAAAAAAAAAAAAAAATCTAAGTTCTTTATGGTATCTGCATTTCAGACTTCTACAAAGGGTCCATGAGGTACTAAAACAATGTCAGGACCTGAAAACTGACAACGGTCAAAAGGAAAGACGCATTGACGAGCTGATGGAGGAGAATGGAACACTGGCTGCTCAGGTGAAAGTTACACTGGGAAGGCTTTTTAACTTTATTTTTTACTGTGTCAAATTAAGGAATTAACCTTTCTGTTTCTGGTCATGTAGGTCAGGTTGGCCTTCAGTCAGCTTGCCCGGGCTGAAGATGAAGTTATTAAGTTGACTGAAGCTCACAAAAACTTGCAGGAGGAATGGGGGAGCAGAAAAGAAGTACTGCAGATGGAGCTGAGCCAAGCCCTCACTGACAAGGTGACCTGAAAGACATTAAGTCATTTACTAACCAAACCACTTGTGCAAGATTCTGGATAGGATATACTAGGATAATCCACTCGTTCCTAATTACCCCCATTTCTGCGAGGCCTGTCATACCCCCTCACAATAAAGCATAAACTCACAGAATGCACTGATTTTAACAAAGACTGTCAACTACTCCAACAACAATTAGACATTTTCACTAAAATCAAATCTGTGATGCTTCTCAAATTTATTGCGATAATTGGACTGAAAATACAAAACTCCCCATACATGACTAAATTACTATAACAGCTCTTGCCAGGAGTATGGCCATAGAGTAGTCCTGTCATTAAACCACCCATCTCATAATAATCTTTAAATCATTTATCAAATCATCAAAGTTTTTGTTGTAGATGTGGTCCACTGCATAATACTGATTCACTAATTAAAATTATTTAATCACAATATTTAATCAATATTATGCCCAAACATGCACTGCAGATAGGGTTAAAAGCTAAAAAGAAATAATAATCCTTGCCTCTTTTTCCTTAAATCAATTATTTAGGAGTACCTCAGTGAGCAAATACAGATCCTGCAGGGAAAAATCTCAGTTTTAGAGGACGAGATTTCAAAACTCTCAAAACTGCCCCACCAGGAAAATGGTGAAGTAATGGGTCCTATTTTGGAGGTAGGTGCTGTTTTGATTTAATTTTCCATAATTTTATTTATAGTAAACCCTTGAAAGGTGTTTTGGATAAGTGTCTGCATATTTGTCCATATATCATGGGCTGTAAACCATTTTTATCAGTGATTTTCCCAAATAATTATACATTCATTCATAGTTCTGATTGACTAAAATTAATGTAAATTTATTATCTTTCCATTATATTTAGTGAAATAACTGTACAGTTTAGTTTTTTTTTTTATCATTTTAAACACTTTAATATCAAACTTTCCAGAGAGAAAAATTACAACAGGAAGTGGCGGACCTAAGTCAAAAGCTTTCCCAAATCAGAGAGACCATTTCCCATCTTGAGAAAGAAAAGCTGGCTGTTGAAACACTCTTATCAGAGGAAAGAAGTCACTTTGAAAAAGAAACCCAATGTTTAGAAGGACTGGTGTCAGAACTTCAGCAGTCAATTAAAACCATCCAAATAGAGCGGGAAGCTCAGGAGCAAGCCACTAAGGAAGATCGGGAAACTCTAAATGCACGCATAATATCTTTGGAATCTGATCTGGCTCATCTCCATCAGCTGGAGGCCCAGCTAACTGCAGAGATTGCGACTTCTGTTGAACTTCGACAACAAAGGGGGGAACTAGAGGCAAAGGTCAGCTTATTGGAAAGGACTGTTAACATGCTGCAATCCAAGTGCCAGGATGTGGAGACAGAAAAGGAGAGACAACAAGAAGTTCTTAATGCAGTCAGGGCTGATTTGCAAACTACCAGAGTTTCTAATGTAGAGTATGAATACAAGTTAGCTGATCATCAAAAGCAAATGGAGAATTCCTCCAAAGCCTTGGATATCTTAAAGGAGGAGATGAATCGACTAACTTTAGTTAATCAGACTCTGGATGACAAGTATCAAAACCTGCAATGTGAAAACAAGGGGTTGAAAGAGGCTTTAAATATGTTAAATAAAAACATGGAAATGACTCGAGATGAATATAAGCGAGATGTAGAAACCTTGAAGAAGGAAAATGAGGATCTTTCCTTAGTGAACCAGTCACTTCAAAGTGAGTGCCAGAACTTGCAGGCAGAAAGCAAAGAAAGGCATGAGACAATCAATACATTGACAGCTGGCCTTCAGAATCTGCAAGCAGAAAGTGAAGAAAACCAGCAGGCTTTAAAAACTCTCAAAAATAACCTGCAAATTGCTCAAGAAGAATTCAAACAAAAGTTAGAGTCTTTAAAGAAGCAAAAAGAACAGTTGGCTACAATTAATCAATCCCTAAATAATGAATGTCTGAACTTAAAGGCAGAGGTTGTAGAGAATATAAATGAACTGAATTCCCTTAGAACTGAGCTGCAAAAATCTCAAGAGCGGTACCATACTGACATTACTTCCTTAGAAATTGACAAGGAACATCTATTTTCAGTGAAAGAGTCTCTAGAAAATGAGTGTGAGAACCTGCAATCAAAAAACAAAGATCTAATAACCTTACAGACTGAGCTGCAGAAGACACTAGATGAGCACCAGCAAGAGATAAAAACACTAAAAATGGAGAATAATCATGTCACATCTGTGAACCAGTCCCTGCAAAGTGCCTACCAGGACTTACAGGGTGAAAACAAACAACTGCTCAAGGAGATTGAGGAAAAGAACAGTACATTTTCCTCTGAAATTGCTGAGAAAGAGACAGTAATAATGAACCTTCAACAAGACATCAGACAGAAGGAGTCTTTCAGGATAAGCACTGAAGAATCTGAAAAGGCTTTAAGGATGGAGCTTGAGGCAAAGCTCACTCAACTTCAGGCGCAGGTTGAAGAAGGCTTTAAAATAGTATCTGAAAGAGATTTGGAGTTGAATATGCTTTCCATAAAATTTGAGGAAAGTGAAAAGCAGAGACAAGAAGCTAACCGCATGATAACTGTCTTGGAAAAATCAGCTGCTGATCTTCAAACAAAGAATGAACAGGAATTATTTAAATACGTTGAGCAGTTAAAGGATTTGAAGAAACAGAATGATTGCCTGACTTCTGTAAACCAGTCCCTGCAGTGTGATTACCAGAACTTGCAGGATGAAAACAAGAAACATCTCGAGGAGCTGAATGTCCTCAAGACTAACCTGCAAAATACTGAGACTGTGCATCAACAAGAAACAGAAACATTGAAAAAACAATTGGAAGATCTCACCTCTATTAACCAGTCGCTTAGGCAGGAGTGTCAAACCATGCAGGCACAGAGTCTAGAGAAACAGGAGCTCTTACGAAGCATTAATGCTGATCTTCAAAATGCCGAGGAAAAGCACCAGCAAGAGATGCAGTCTATAAAAGAGGAGAAGGAAGAGCTGTCTTTAATAAACCTGTCTCTCCAGAATGAGTGTCATGAATTACAGGCAGCTAATGCAGAAAAACAGGAGACTCTGAATGGTCTTAATGCAGACCTTCAGCAAGCCAAGGTTGTTTACGAACAGCAGTTGGAGGCAAAAATGGAAAAGAATGAACATCTGCTTTCTGTTAACCAGGTCCTACAAAGTGAAGGCCAAAGCCTGAATTTAGAGATCAAGAAGCAGCAGGTGGAACTGAATGCTCTTAAAAAAGACATGCAAAAGACTGAGGATGGGTACCAACAAGAACTGGAAGATTTAAGAAAGGAAAATGAACAACTCTGTTCTGTGAATGAGTCCCTGGTAATTGATCACCAGAAACTGCAAGCAGACGGCAAGGCACAAATAGAGACCCTCAGTGACAAACTTTTAAAAAACAAAGAAGAATATTTCAAAAGTTTACAGTCCCTGAAGAATGAGCAAGAACAGCTCAACTCTGTCAATCAATCTCTCCTGGAAGATGGCAAGATGGCTCATCAGCTAAAAGAGGTTGCTCTATGTCGCCAACAAGACCTTGAGAGGCAAATATCTGAGCTTGAGGAAAAGAACAGTGCATTTTCTACCAGAATTGCTGAGAAAGAGGCGGAAATAATAAACCTTCACCAAGACATCAGACAGCACGAGTCTTTAAGGATGAGTGCTGAAGAATCTGAGAAGGTTTTAAGGCTGGAGTTTGAGGCAAAGCTTACTCAACTTCAGGCTCAGGTTGAGGAGGGTTCCAAAATTTCATCTGTTAAAGATTTGGAGATAAATGTGCTTTCTGTGAAGTTTGAGGAAAGTGAAAAGCAAAAACAAGAAGCTAACCACATGATCACTGTCTTGGAAAATTCAGTTGCTAAGCTCCTCAAGAATAAAGAGGAACTATGTAAAAACCATGAGCAGTTAGAGGTTTTAAAACATCAGAATGATGGTCTGACCTCTATAAACCAATCCCTGCAGTGTGATTACCAGAATTTGCAGGATGAAAACAAGGAGCAACTCGAGGAGCTGAATGTCCTCAAGACTAACCTGCAAAATACTGAGACTGTGCATCAACAAGAAACAGAAACATTGAAAAAACAATTGGAAGATCTCACCTCTGTTAACCTGTCGCTTAGACAGGAGTGTCAAACCATGCAGGCACAGAGTCTAGAGAAACAGGAGCTCTTACGAAGCATTAATGCTGATCTTCAAAATGCCGAGGAAAAGCACCAGCAAGAGATGCAGTCTATAAAAGAGGAGAAGAATTCTCTCTCTCTAATTAACGAGACTCTTCAGAATGAGTATCATGACTTACAGGTAGCTAATGCAGAGAAACAGGAGACTCTGAATGGCCTTAAGGCAGATCTTCAGCATGCCAAGGAGAAGAATGAACATCTGCTTTCTGTGAACCAGGTCCTACAAAGTGAAGGCCAAAGCCTAAAGTCGGAGATCAAGGAGCAACAAGTGAAACTGATTGCTCTTAAAGACATACAAAGGACTGAGGATGGGTACAAACAAGAAATAGAAGATTTAAGAAAGGAAAAGGAACATTTCTGTTCTGTGAATGAGTCCCTAATAAGTGATCACCAGAAACTGCAAGCAGACAGCAAGGCACAAATGGAGACCCTCAGTGACAAACTCTTGAAAAACAAAGAAGAATATTTCAAAAGTTTACAGTCCCTGAAGAATGAGCAAGAACAGCTCAACTCTGTCAATCAATCTCTCCTGGAAGATGGCAAGATGGCTCATCAGCTAAAAGAGGTTGCTCTATGTCGCCAACAAGACCTTGAGAGGCAAATATCTGAGCTTGAGGAAAACAACAGTGCATTTTCTACCAGAATTGCTAAGAAAGAGGCAGAAATAATAAACCTTCACCAAGACATCAGACAGCATGAGTCTTTCAAGATGAGTGCTGAAGAATCTGAGAAGGTTTTAAGGCTTGAGTTTGAGGCAAAGCTTACTCAACTTCAGGCTCAGGTTGAGGAAGGTTCCAAACTTGTAACTGAGAAAGATTTGGAGCTGAACTTGCTTTCTTTAAAGCTTAAGGAAATTGAAAAGCAAAAACAAGAAGCTAACCACATGATCACTGTCTTGGAAAATTCAGTAGCTGAGCTCCTCAGCAAGAATAAACAAGATATTTTTAAATACAGTGAGCAAATAGTGGCTTTAAAACATCAGAATGATAGCCTGACTTCTGTGAACCAGTCTCTCCAAGATAAAGAAAAATCCCACTGCAATTCACTGACTGAGTTGCATGAAGTACAGAGTGGCCTTCATTGTAAAGTGGAAAGTCTTAAGAAGGAAAAAGAGAATCTGCTTTTGTTGAAGCAGTCCCTTCAGCGAGAGTGTGAAGTCTCTCAGAAATATGGAACAGAGCTGCAAGAGAAGCTGAAGAAGCACCAGGATTCTGTTCGTGCTCTCAAAGAGGTCATTCAACAGCGAGACCAGCAAAACAAAGACCTACAGGAGCAGCTCAAGACAAAGACTGATGCCATGGATCACTATAAAGCACAGGTTAGCATTGTGACTTCACTGAGCTTACTTTTTTTTCATAAATAATAATTTGCTCATTTATATGACCCATTTATTAAAAAAAAAAAAAACTAATTATTTGTGATTAACATCACCTTACAGGTCGAAAAGGCAAAAACCCACTACAATGCTAAAAAGCAGCAGCTTTTGGAAGAGCAGGAGGCTCGGCAGGCTCTGCAGACCTCGTTAGACACCAACCAGAGTGAGGTAAAATCTTTGAAGACTGAACTGAAACTGGTCTCTATGGAGCTGGAAAAGATTCAGGCATCAGAGAAGAACCTGCTCGCCAAAGTCAGTAGCCTGGAGACTCAGGTTAGTGGTGGGATCATTTTGGATAGCTTAGGGCTGCTTTTCACAATTGCTTCAATGTGAAATGCACTTTTTAAATCTTTTTTTATTATTATTGTTTCAAAAAGCTGGACTATGCAGATCGCCAGTTGAGGGGGCAAAGAAAGACAGTGGAGCAGAATGCCCCTCTGAATCAAAGACAAAGTGCTTACTTGAGGATCCCAGGGGAGCTGCAACGGCAAAACACCAGCACCGACAGCTTGGACCTCAACTTTGATGACTCTCTGCAGGATACTGTGGGGTAATGCATTTATTAAATATTATATTTAATTAAATTATATGCCCAGCGAAAGATTGGCGCCCTGTCCTGGGTGTATCTGCCCAGCGCCCGAAACATTCTCCCTGGATGGGCATGGGGAACGCCACCGCGACCCTAATATATGATAAAGCAAAAGATAATGAATGAATTAATTAATTAAATCATATTAAATAATTTTAATCAGTTTTCCTGAATGTCCCAATTAATTTTGCTTTCCTTTCAGATTCAGCTACATCAGTATTTTTTTTTTTTTTGTTTAAGAAATTACAATTTAAAATTATGTGAACTAAAGTATCGAGATGCGCAGTTTTATTCCATAAAACAAATCTGTTCTATTGCCATGGGTGTGTAAAATCAGGAATCTAGCCATGCATTTTGGAAAAGCCCAATTTGGAACAGGATACCATTTTAAGTTTCTGTAGGTATAATGTCTTTCTCAATACTTATACCCATATAGTCTATCTTGGAAGTGACTATAACAGAAAGGGAAGCAACACTAGAAATGCAAACCATGGACGTTCTGTTTGGGGTTACTGTGATTGTTGTACATTTGTGCTGTATACTGTGTGTTTGGGTTTAACTAAAATCAGGCTTTCTCCGTGCTATTTGCTGGAATGTGTTTAATAAAGGAGCAATTCTAACAGATTCGACAATACTAACATGATGTGTGTAAATAGGTTTCAATATAAAAGCCTAAAAAATAGAGCTTGACCCCGGTAGATCTCGATGACCTGTCCAATGGAAAAGTAGATCTCGGGCCAGAAAAGTGTGGGCACCCCTGGTGTAAGACATCCCTTTTTCCCACCCATAGTCTATACCTCATGTCAATTAACATTTTTAAAATTAAATAAGACCTTTTTTATATATTTTTTCAAAGGTTTTAGGCATGTGTGGGAAAAAAAAACTAAGAATGCTTTAAAAAATGGAAGTGCTAATAGTTTTATCTTTGTCATTTTACAAAATTCAGTAAATGAACAAAAGAAATGTAAATCAAATCAATATTTGGTGTGACCCTTTGCCTTTTGTGATTTGTTTATTTATATATATATATATATATATATATATATATATATATATATATATATATATATATATATATATATATATATATATATATATATATATATATATATATATATATATATATATGCTTTCAATAACTGAATAGACTTACTTTTAATGATTTATCCCATTGTAGATTCTAATGACTCTCATCCTTTATTCAGTAAACCCTCAGCACCAGGTGAATCTAGCACTCCTTTGGTACGAAGTTCGGAGAGACTAGCAGCAAAACGCCATGCTCAGGACCAGGGGTCTTTAGAGACTCTTTACTTTACTCCTATGGGACAACGTGGCAAGAAACGTGACTGTGTGCAACATTGCAAGCTAGAAAGCAGCATCACATCCTTCGGTGAGCTCACTCTTAACTCGAGCAAGAAACTGAGCTCCTCAGTGCAGAGACGTAGAACCACCCAGGTTATTAACATCACCATGACTAAGGTAAGGGGCCCTGGAATAATATTTGATATATATATATATATATATATATATATATATATATATATATATATATATATATACAGTACATATTATTGAATGATTGGGTATGTGGCGCTCTCATCAGGTGCCTTTAAAGAAGATGAAGTAATCTTGTTTTTGAACAAACCAGTGCTCATATAAATATTTTTTTAGCCAATGACCCTGAGTGTATACACAAAACTAGATGCTTATTCCCACCACTAAAAAAAATCCTGGATAATGCGTTTTTTAAAAAAAAAAATTTTTTTAATGGTGGGAATGAGCTTCCATATGAAACATCTGGTAGAGGAGCATGGATTTCACTTTATTTATTTTTAAATAAACGTGTTATTTGTGTAGAAAACTCCTCTTGGTGGTGGTGGGGACTTGCCTAAAGAAGAAAAAGTAGAAGAGGAGTCTTTCTTCAGCCTTCACTCAGCTCGTTCTCAGCCAAACCTGGTCTCTCACAGAACACATGCCTCCACTGAGGAGATCTTCCAAGATCCAAACAAGCTCTCTGGTCTACCTGGATATCGTCGCAGCAATGTACCTAGCAATGCACCAAAACGCAGTAAGTAAAAGAAATGCACACTTGCTGTGTTCAAAATTGTTACTACCTATTGAATGGGAGGGCAAGGTAGCTCAGTGGTAGGGCATTGGGCTATCAATCTGAAGGTTGGGAGTTCAAAACCCAGGTCCACTGACGTTATCAATGTGGGTCCATGAGCAAGGCCCTTAACCCTCATTGCTCCAGGGATGATGTGATTAACCCTGTACTCACCTTTGTAAGTCGCTTTGGAAAAAAGTGTCTGCAAAATGGCCAAAAGTTTTGAGAATGATACAAATAATAATTTTTACAAAGTCTACTGCTTCAGTTTTTATAATGGCAATTTGCATATACTCCAGAATGTTATAAAGAGTGATCAGCTTAATAGCAATTAATTGCAAAGTCAATATTTGCCTAGAAAATTAACTTTATCCCCCAAAACACATTTCAACTTCATTGCAGCCCTGCCTTAAAAGGACCAGCTAACATTGTTTCAGTGATTGCTCCATTAACACAGGTGTGGGTGTTGATGAGGACAGGGCTGGAGATCAATCGGTCATGATTAAGTAAGCATGACACCACTGGACACTTTAAAAGGAGGCTGGTGCTTGGCATCATTGTTTCTCTTCTGTTAAACATGGTTATCTCTAAAGAAACACATGCAGTCATCATTGCACTGCACAAAAATGGCCTAACAGGGAAGAGTATCGCAGCTAGAAAGATTCAACAATCTATCGCATCATCAAGAACTTCAAGGAGAGAGGTTCCATTGTTGCCAAAAAGGCTCCAGGGCGCCCAAGAAAGACAGCAAGCGCCAGCACTGTCTCAGCACTGTCCCTCAGCTGCGGGATCGGGGTACCAGCAGTGCAGAGCTTGCTCAGGAATGGCAGCAGGCAGGTGTGAGTGCATCTGCATGCACTGTGAGGTGGAGACTCTTGGAGCAAGGCCTGTTCTCAAGGAGGGCAGCAAAGAAGCCACTTCCCTCCAGGAAAAAACATCAGGTACAGGGAGTGGACTGCTGAGGAGTGGGGTAAAGTCATTTTCTCTGATGAATCCCCTTTCCGATTGTTTGGGACATCTGAAAAACAGCTTATTCGGGGAAGACGAGGTGAGCGCCACCACCAGTCTTGTCTCATGCCAATTGTAAAGCATCCTGAAACCATTCATGTGTGGGGTTGCTTCTCAGCCAAGGGAATCGGCTCTCTTACAGTCTTGCCTAAAAACCCAGCCATGAATAAATAATGCTACCAAAATGTCCTCCGAGAGCAACTTCTCCCAACCGTCCAAGAGCAGTTTGGTGATCAACAATGCCTTTTCTAGCATGATGGAGCAAAGGTGATAACTACATGGCTCAAGGAACAAAACATAGAGATTTTGGGTCCATGGCCTGGAAACTCTCCAGATCTTAATCCCATTTAGAACTTGTGGTCAATCATCAAAAGACAGGTGGACAAACAAAAACCTACACATTCTGACAAAATGCAAGCATTGATTGTGCAAGAATGGACTGCTATCAGTCAGCATTTGGTCCAGAAGTTGATTGAGAGCATGCCAGGGAGAATTGCAGAGGTCCTGAAAAAGGGTCAACACTGCAAATATTGACTTGCTGCAATAACTCATTCTAACTGTCAATAAAAGCCTTTGTTACTCATAATATGATTGCAATTATATTTCTGTATGTGATAAAAACATCTGACAAACACACATAAAAACCAGAGGGCAGTAGATCATGTGAAAATATATTTGTGTCATTCTCAAAAATTTTGGCCATGACTGTACTACCTGTGATCTACAGCAGGAAAAAATAAATATTGAACACATAGCATATTCAGTTCTTTCTGCCATTTCTAGTGATCATTGATGGTGTCCACCTCCAATATGTTCATAGATTTGTTTTGGAAGTTAATTATTACTAATTACTTCAGTCACAACAAGCAAAATAGCATTTGTTTCATCTTCTCACACGTGTACTTATAGACTTATAACCCATTATAAAAACCATTTTTTACAGTGCAGGTTTTGTTTTCAAATGTAACCTTGCACAAACTGGTAGGTGATAAGTTTTTGACTATATACTATGGTTTGACACTTTAACTTTAACAAGGTGACTTACTACTGATTGTTGTGGAATTTAAAAACAGACAATGTATTTTCACTTATTTTAATTAATGATTTAATTTATTTATGTTAATTTTTTGTTTTTGTGCCTATCTGCAGCCACGAGTACCTTCTGTGTTGGTGCAGAGTATGAGCCAGAACACAATGCTGATGACTGGATGAGAATTGCAGAGCTGCAGTCACGAAACAAAGCTTGTTTGCCTCATCTAAAGAGCAGCTACCCACTGGAGTCCAGGGTATGAGTTCCAATTTTGAGATTCACGCTATATTATTACACTGTATACTTCAGTACTTTACTAAACTACTAACCCTGTTTCTTAGAACGGTTGGAACACAAGTTTTCATTTCATTTCAATTTAATTAAAAATAAATATTTATGGTGTTTAGTTTTCAGCTAGAAAATAATTTTTTTTCTTAGATAATTTTCTTATTGAAATTATTTTTTATTTTATTTTTATCTTCCATGGTAACAATTAAAGACATATGGACACATTTATCTGATTAGTTTCTGGCTAATAAGCCTCTGCAGTTATTTATTCTTGTAAACTAGCTATTCCTTTTCAGTTGCTATGATAGCAGCACTATCAAATAACTCCAAATAATTAGCTGAGTTCAACTGAATCTCACAAAACCTTAAGTAATTCAACTTATCAGACCTTTAGAAAGGAACAGTTTTCCTTTAATCTATTCATTCATTATCTTCTGCTTTATCCTATATTATGGTTGCGGGGGGGTTCCCCATGCCCATCCAGGGGAGAACGTTTCAGGCGCTGGGCAGATACACCTAGGACAGGGTGCCAATATATCGCTGGGCACACACTCTATATGGGGCAATTTGGAGAACTCAATTGACTTGATCCATGTTTTTGGACTGTGGGAGGAAACCGGAGAACCCGGAGGAAACCCACGCAGACACGGGGAGAACATGGAAACTCCACCCAGATGGGGATTCGAACCGGGAATCCCTAGTGCTGAGAGGCGAACGTGCTAACCACTAAGCTGCCTTATTGTTTTTAATTTAAGATATTTCTTTTAATATCTATTTGCTCAAACAAATGGGAATCATCCATGTAATTTTAACTTGCAGCTTAAATACTGCACATTTGGAGAATTTCGGCATCCTGCCAATGTTTGAGTTTAGTTAATTTTCTGTGGCCTGTTGAGTAACACATCTTTGCAAAATCCGAAATCTCAGTGTTATTTGCATTAATTATTATTGCGTTTATATTTTAGATAAATTTAATGTCACAAGATTACTTTTGACAAATATTAAAATGTTTAATGCAATATAGAAAATAATATACTTATAGTGATAATGTAATGTGTGCTATATTAAAATAAAATGGAAACATATGATGTATCAACATGATTTAGGTATAAAAATATGAATATTAATTATGAACCTTTTTTCTGTAGCCCAGTTTGGGTTTCTCACACCTCCCTGTAACAGATGATGAAGTTCGGACCGGCGATCCTGGCGAGACCATCCGCCGTGCCTCTGTCCATCCCTCTCAGCTTAAAGATTCAGTTATAGCGCATCAACACTCTCTGGCTCTGCCTGCTTATAGTCATGCCCCTGCCCAGGTCTCCAAAGCACGGGAAGTGCGTTCTACTAGAAGTCCATTAGCGTTGAAACGACCAGCGGGGCAAATACAGGATGTGGATACTCCGGAGGTTGGAGTTCTTGCTGCAGATTAGATTGTGAATTTTCTTAGCATAAATTGCGAACATCTATTAATAACTCCAGTCTTTTTTTTTTTTTGGTTTTATCTCTACAGACTAAAAAGTTGGCAAGCTGTTTCCCCCGGACACCGAAAGGCAAAAACCTTCGTTCCAGCAGCTCCCAAAATGTCCTGCCTTCTCCTGTTAGTTTCTAATCATACATTTTATCTACTTTTAATACTCTACTTTAGTTGACTGTATTTCTAGTGCTGCCATTTACCTTTTAATGTGAACAATTAAATTGTTCTACAGACTACACCCACTTCTATAGAAAATACTCATGTTGAACACATTCTTTATCTTTGTAAATGATGTTGAACACAATATCCATGCATAAAACACAGGGTGAGGTGTAAGAGTTGAGGAGGAAGCACACAGGAGGATTATATTCTGTGCAGGAGATGAACTCTGAAAGAATGGAACCTGAAGGTATCAGTGGGGAAAAGTGTAGTTTGATGGCATCAGATGATGGTTTACAGAATATCTTTAATGTAAGGAAGAGAGAGCAGAATTAGACCTCTGCATCGAAAAAGCCTTAAGATTTAGGTCAATTTGCTTTTTCTGTTTAGAGTAATATTTGCTGTATACTATTTAAATAGTTAAGTGCATGTTTCTCAAATTACTCGCAAACTGTTGTATGAATTACAGGGGGTTGCAATTAATTAAAATATAATTGCCTTCATCAATACATTGGTTCAGGTGGTGTAACATGCATTTAATGTCGGAAGATTCTACTTTCTTACAGAAACAACCTTTTACATATGGTTTAGTGTTTTGTTTAGTTTGGGTTTTGACTGATCTTTATTATGTGTTGTGTTCAGGTGGATCGAAGGCAGTCCATGGCATTTATGATCGATAATACACCTAAAAAGTCGGGTCGCAGGGATGGTCGGCTGCAGCGCGGCCTTAACAAACTGCGCAAATCTCCATCCAACATCAGCACCAAGTCACCCAAAGTCACAAGCAGTACAAAAAAGGTACGTGTCACTAGTTACAGTTTGATGCTCCTCTCACATGAACTTAATGAAAGTTCTAGTTTTCAGAGCCTTTATATTTACTAAACACAGCATCCTTTTTATTTTGTATTTATTTATATATACATGCATGCATTCTCACCCAATTTTAATTGGTTTTTGAAACATAAATACAAAAAATTCAAAGCATAATGAATGTGTAAAATTAAAAGTTTCTAATGTCAGTATATTTACATGTTATTAAAGTCATGACAAAACCCTTCAAGCTTTTAATTAAACTACTATCAATCTTCAATTTATTGTTAAGCAGCACTACAGCAGTGTGAGCTTTCATATCCATGTTAAGCTAGAATGATTTGTTTCTGTTAATACAGCTTGTCGCATGTTCAAGCCCTTCACACCTAGACTTTTTTTAAGAGCATATAACCACTCTGTTATAGCTAGAGTACTGCTGAACACTAAACCCTCTTAAGGAATAAGGTGTTTTTCCTCTTCTCTCATATATATATATATATATATATATATATATTATATATATATATATATATATATATATATTTTATATATATATATATAATATTTTTTTTTTTTTTTTTTTTTTTTTTTTCATTCATTCATTATCTCCCGCTTTATCCTCTATTAGGGTCGCGGTGGGGTTCCCCATGCCCATCCAGGGAAGAACGTCTTGGGCGCTGGGCAGATAGACCCAGGACAGGGCGCCAATCCATCGCTGGGCACACATTCACTCACACACACTCTATATGGGGCAATTTTTGAGAATTCAATTGACTTGATCCATGTTTTTGGACTGTGGGAGGAAACCGGAGAACCCGGAGGAAACCCACGCGGACACGGGGAGAACCTGGAAACTCCACCCAGATGGGGATTCGAACCGGGAATTCCTAGCACTGAGAGGCGAACGTGCTAACCACTAAGCCACCGTGCCGCCCTATATGTATGTATGTATGTCACTGTGAGAATGAATCACACATACTAACACTCCTTTTAGTAGAAATTATGTTCTGTCCATCAAAACAATGTTAATGTAAAATATTTATCTACTTTTTTAAAAAAAATTTTACTGCTTCACTTGGCCCTCAGAGACAGATGCATTAATTTAGCTGTATATGCACTAGGTTACATTTGGGTACAATTGACTTATTAGCTACTCTCTGTATCTGGATCATGTAATAATGACTAAACCATCCTGAACTGTCTGTGCTTACACAGAGCGTCACTTTTGAAGTTCTACTGTAAGGCTCTCAGGTAACGGTCAGCTATGTTAATAACGCACCTGAAGATTTGAGTACATCAAGTCTTAAACATGCATCAAAAACAATTTAATTTATGAAGGTGCTTGTGAGGTCATTTATGGGCGTTGCTAGGGGCACGGTGATGTTGGTGTGGTTGCACATTCTTTACTGTCTAATTATTGTGTATAGCATGATGCTCACACTGGGTGCTCTGAAATTTTTCTGTTGCATACCTGTTAAAAGGTTCATATTTCAGGATTTAACTAGTGTTAATGAAATTTGAAACTACTATATTTAAAAAAATAAGAACATGAATTAATATTAAATATTGAACATATATTTATCCTTTCATGATTTGCAAAGTTCAGTTAAAGAGTCTTAAGTGCCATCACAGTGCTGTATTTTAGTGTGTGTGTATATAAACAATACAGTAATTACTAATTAAAACATTAAACAAAACTTGAGGTTAATCATATATGATGCCTATAGAAATATTAATGTGGAAGAAAATACAATCTAAATAGTCTTTATGCAAATTTGATTAAACAGCTTTCATTCTTTTTACTAGTTTAGATTCAAGGCCTGATCCAACATCTGTTTTATTAAATGCATGTGCTGACTATAGACTATTCCAATGTATTAAGTGCATATTAAGTGAATTCAGGACATGTGAGGATGAACTGCTTTATTTCTCCTTACCACCTCTCTTTGTTTCACAGATAATGAAGTTCAGAATGAAGATCTAATTCACATCCTTCATACTGCTGAAAGTGCAATATACAAACTGCTTTAGTAGTGTTTAGATTGTAATTTTTATGTAATGAGATTTTATTGGGTTCAAAGAAATGTTAAGACATACTGTTATTTCTAAAAACAGATTAAAGTGATTTCTTTTTATAAATCCTTCAAATGTATAAAGCCTTATGTATGTGTGCTTGCTTTTTTTTTAATGTATTTTAGAATGAAAAAACATTACTTTGCAGGCAGTTTTAACTCTTTGTTTAGAGAAGGATTTAGGGAACTTTTTGACTCGCGGGCCACAATTTGAATCTAAAACTTGAAAGAGGGGCCAGTAACAGGATCAGAGGAATAATATATATATATAATAAAACGGTTACATAAAAGGTCCATGTCCTTAGTCAGCAAAAATAATTATAACTCTTTTTTTTTGTTTTTTTGTTTTTTTTTGTTTTACATCCAGTGGCAATAAATTTTACTTAATTTAAAGGCCTTTTTTACTGTAACTTGCTGACTATCAGTTCCTCAAGGCATCACTGTTCTGCATAGTGTTTTTTTGTGTGTGTCCCCTCTCCTTTTCTTTTTCTCTCTCCATATTTGCCTTTTCTCTCTGGACTCAGCATACTCTACCATGTGTTTCTTTTTTTTTTTCCTTTTCTTTCTTTCTCTTTATAAACCTTTCCTTCAGCAAAGGGTATTCTAAGCTTTGCTTTTTGTATTTTTTGAAAACCACAACTTTATAGGCAATTATGTATTTTAAGATTTTTGGCAGTTTTACACCACTAAAACATGGCTACATAACTAAAACAACCATTTGTCAATAAAATTATAAACTAAATGTTACTGCAGCAAAACTGTTTACTAAATATGAATATGGCAGCTTCTTATATTTGAATAAATGTTCATCCTGTGTGTCTACAGAAAATTTTCCTCACTGGCTAAGATGCGTTATGACAGGTGCCTTGTAATGTACGTTGTATGTAGATTTCAATTGTGCTGGGGAAATGAAAAAAATATATATTTTAAGAGATTATTTGAAAATGACATTTGAAAATGGTTTTAACCATAAAAACAGACCCTGAACAAATGATTCGGCATCACTAGTTCAATCTTTAATCTTTGCTGATAATCTTACATGGACAATCCTGCTATATTCATAACTGTGATGCCACTCTATAAAAACACTTTAAATTGAATTCAATACAGTTTAAGCTCTGTAGGGAGGAAAGATTAGAATTAACCTCAAGTCCAAAATGCATTGTTGTAACTACCTGTTTTAACTGATGAGCCATCTGACACTCCTGCCTCTGATTGGCTGTTTACATTCCTGTAAATGGTAAAGCCATCTAGATAAAGCCAGTTTTTCCTGCTATCTATGCTTAGTGTGCTACAATCCAGATCATGTAGTACTGGTTTTATTAAATACGACAACATTTTAAATCACCTACTTCTGATTTATCTGCTCAACGATTTAAAACAAAAGGTAAGTAAATTGGCTCCTTTTCACTTACTACAGTTAAGGTTCTACATAATATTTTGTTTTAATGGAGGGAAAATCATCAAGAACTGTATGGCAGTGCTGCAGTTACAAGTGCAGCGTTAATCTGAAAAAGTAGATGGGTCATATTGATTAACAGGTATAACCCCAGACAAGGAAAAAGAATAAAGTGGAAACTTGGAAGTGGAGCGCCAGATTATATTGCAGTTTTTTTCTGTTACCTTTAAACCTAATACATTATTATACATATTGTACACTGATTATACAATACATTATTTTAAATCATCGACAACAAATGGAAATACAGATTAATATAAACAGCAAGCTGATTACTGATGAATACTAAGCCTGGTGAAGCTGTTGTTTATAAACTGTTCTCTAATTTAGTTACTAGGTGGGTCAAATAGTGAAACTGGAATTATGTTACTCAGCATCAATATTCACTTTAAAAACTGGACTAGATTACGGAGCGGAAGACCAGTTTATTAGTAGTTTTGCTTTCAATAAATTCCACGTTTGAATCCCAATCTGGGTTGAGTTTCCATGTTCTTTCTGTGTTTGCATGGGTGTTCTCAGGTTTCATCACATATTGCAAAAACCTGGATTCGAGATAAATTGAATGTTTTAAATTGCTCTATTTATAGTGTTATGTTCCAATAAATGGTCATAAGTCGGCAGTTTTGTTCCAAAGGAATTAAATGCGCTTTACTGAATAGTCAAACAAGTGTACAGGAAAAACCATCAATGGCGGGCAACCACGATTGATGAGAGAGCTCTAAGGTCTCAAAGATCCAGCTTTGGTATATAAACCTTAGGTGGGCTGTCCTTCTTCCTATGGTGAGTGTGACTGGACCTTCCAACTATGGTGGGATTTTCTGAGGCCCCAGTCCCAATAATATTTTTAAAAAAATGTTACTTGCCCCCTAAATCTATATTTTCACAGGTCACCCTGCGACCAGACTTTCTGCTCATTCGACAAGTGGTCATTCCAACAGTTACACACACTCAACCCCCACCTGGTCATTCCCTCTGCCATTCAGCAGTTGTTTACACATCGTAAATTACAAAAATATTACAATGGTAAAAGCTTTCCAAAGTTGACCAAACCTTTCAAATAATACAATTTATATCTTTTTTTTATTCATTTTATTCATATCTTGTTTAGGGTGACCAGATGTTCCGCTTTGTGCGGGACAGTCCCGCATTTTCGTTACTTTTCAGGCGTCCCGCAAATTGAGACTTTGTCCCGCATTGTTATTGATAGTCAGACTGCAGTTTTGAAATGCGTGTTTTATAACCTGCCATTGGATGGCTGTGTTGTCAGTTATTGGGGAGTAGGCGGGCTGTTTGAATGTCAACCAATTGGTAACGCGGACGCATGTCAAGGGCGCGCCCACCCACACAAATTATGCAAATGAGGTCAGAACAGCAGCGGCATGCGGCACGAGATCTGACAGATATGACGTATTGCTGAAAAGGAGGTTTCCCAGTCTGCGCATGCGCTCCTGCTTAAAACTCAACAAGATTCAAACGTGTTTTAATTTGAGAAACACCGTGAAATAGTATGAAAGCTCCATGCTTACTGTTTTCTTACGTTAGAGAAAGGTACATTTAAAAAAGATATACAAGTTATGTACATATATACATTATATGTACATTATATACATATACTGTTTGGAAAAATACAGGAATGTCATACGTGTGTGTGTGTACAATTAAACATAACATAAGGAACTGTCTGTTATGTTTAATTGTACACACACACACACACACACACACATATATATATATATATATATATATATATATATATATATATATATATATATATATATATATATATATATTCATTCATTCATTATCTCCCGCTTTATCCTCTATTAGGGTCGCGGTGGGGTTCCCCATGCCCATCCAGGGGAGAACGTCTCGGGCGCTGGGCAGATAGACCCAGGACAGGGCGCCAATCCATCGCTGGGTACACACTCACACACTCAAACACACTCTATATGGGGCAATTTAGAGAACTCAATTAACTTGATCCATGTTTTTTGGACTGTGGGAGGAAACCGGAGAACCCGGAGGAAACCCACGCGGACACGGGGAGAACATGGAAACTCCACCCAGATGGGGATTCGAACCGGGAATCCCTAGCGCTGAGAGGAGAACGTGCTAACCACTAAGCCACCGTGCCGCCTATATATATATATATATATATGCATTGTCTAAATCAGGGGTGTTTTTAGGGTTTTGAAACATCAGGGGCTTTAGCCCAGATCGCTTTTTCCTCTTTAAAAAGTACCCTTTCATGAGTGTATTTATTCATTTTTCAAACTGCTGTTACATTAATTTTGTTTGATCATGTATTAGTTGGATAAAATTAAATTACATATGAAATATGTCGGCTGTGATGAAATAGGTGGCTTAGTGGTTAGCATGTTCGCCTCTCAGCGCTAGGGATTCCCGGTTCGAATCCCCATCTGGGTGGAGTTTCCATGTTCTCCCCGTGTCTGCGTGGGTTTCCTCCGGGTTCTCCGGTTTCCTCCCATAGTCCAAAAACATGGATCAAGTCAATTGAATTTTAAAAATTGCCCCATATAGACTATGTCTATAGAGTATGTCACACAAACATAGTCTTTGTCCCACATCTGTTGAATTGGAATCTGGTCACACTAAGTGTGTTTGTTGTGTGTGCTCAGCGATAGATTGGCGCCCTGTGCTGGTTGGTAGAGCTGTGCGGATCGATACAAATATCGATAATATCGATACCAACGCTGGTATTGGTATTGAACAATACTTGCGTAAAAATATCGATATCGAAGTTTTTTGTGTGTGAAAATTCCTTTTTTATTGTTTTGCCTAAGAACAATTCTATTTGAAAAAAGAAACAAAGAAAGAAAAAACTGTCTAGTGAGGGGAGTATTTTTACTTTATATTTGTATTGTCGTTTCTCCTTTTGTACCTCAAAAATATATATTTTCCTCACGTTAAAGCAAACTTTGTTTTATTACTGTTCCATTGTTTCTAAACAAAGATGTTGATTGGGATACATTATTTTGTTGTCACCTACAATGTTTGGCGAAATTCTATACTAGGTCTTTTGGATCAATGAACCTTAAATATTAAAAAAGTATCGGTATCGGTATCGAATATCGCGATATTGGCCCTGTATTTACTTGGTATCGGATCGATACCAAAATTCTTGGTATCGCACAGCTCTACTGGTTGGATCTGCCCAGCAGCCGACCCAAATAAAGGGTTAAAAAGCAAAGAATACAATGAATCAAAAAGAGACACGCCGACATGTTTCATTTGTACTATTTTATTGACTTCCTTTCTTCTTTTCCTTTCACGGTCTCTGTTTCTTGTTTTTTCCTTTAAAACTAACTTCTTACACGCGGTTTCTGACGTCGGTGATGTGACGTCACGTTTAAACAACGTTTGAGGAAGTGCAGTTTCTGCCTGTTTCACTGCTTCGTCAGGCCTGAGGTAAGTTTTAAATATCACTTTTTATTTATTTCCCTAATCACAGTTAGCGTTTCCAAACAGTTAAAAGTCTTTTTCATGTTGGTATGATGACGTTAGGAAGAGCGTTTAGCGCTGTTTTGGGGAGTGTTGTGACGCTGTAGCCAGGAAATAGCCAGCTAGCTGTTTAGTTTATGGATTGTTTTTATTATTTAAATTAATAAACATGATTAACAGCGGCGGCACGGTGGCTTAGTGGTTAGCACGTTCGCCTCTCAGCGCTAGGGATTCCCGGTTCGAATCCCCATCTGGGTGGAGTTTCCATGTTCTCCCCGTGTCTGCGTGGGTTTCCTCCGGGTTCTCCGGTTTCCTCCCACAATCCTAAAAACATGGATCAAGTTAATTGAGTTCTCTAAATTGCCCCATATAGAGTGTGAGTGTGTACCCAGCGATGGATTGGCGGCCTGTCCTGGGTCTATCTGCCCAGCGCCCGAGATGTTCTCCCCTGGATGGGCATGGATTGTTTTTATTATTCAAATTAATAAACATGATTAACAGCACGGTGGCTTAGTGGTTAGCACGTTCGCCTCTCAGCGCTAGGGACTCCCGGTTCGAATCCCCATCTGGGTGGAGTTTCCATGTTCTCCCCGTGTCTGCGTGGGTTTCCTCCGGGTTTACATTTACATTTACATTTGGTCATTTCGCAGACGCTTTTATCCAAAGCGACTTACAAGGTGAGCACAGGGTTCATCACAACATCCCTGGAGGGTTAAGGGTCTTGCTCAAGGACCCACATTTGAACCCCCAACCTTCAGATTGAGAGCCCAACACCCTAACCACTGAGCTACCGGGTTCTCCGGTTTCCTCCCACAGTCCAAAAACATGGATCAAGTCAATCGAATTCTCAAAAATTGCCCCATATAGAGTGTGTCTGTGTAAGTGAGTGTGTGCCCAGCGATGGATTGGCGCCCTGTCCTGGGTCTATCTGCCCAGCGCCCGAGACGTTCTCCCCTGGATGGGCATGGGGAACCCCACCACGACCCTAATAGAGGATAAAGTGGGAGATAATGAATGAATGAATGATTAACAGCTGTTTCTGGGTTTGAACAGTGAGAATGAAGAGCGTTTTCACTCGCTGAGGACACCGAACTCTCATCATGGAGGACAGCGATTCAGAAATGGAGAGGTAACGCGACTGTTTATTTATCACTACATAAATCAATTTAACAGCTTTTATAATTGACAGCAGCACACAAACCTGTAATTATATTATCGTTATTTTAAATATATCTAAGATCTAGTGCTCCATATTTTTGTATTTCTGTTTAAGTTTACTGGGTGGAGTTTCCATGTTCTCCCCGTGTCCGTGTGGGTTTCCTCCGGGTTCTCCGGTTTCCTCCCACAGTCCAAAAACGTGGATCAAGTCAATTGAATTCTCAAAAATTGCCCCATATAGAGTGTGTTTGAGTGAGTGAGTGTGTGCCCAGCGATGGATTGGCGCCCTGTCCTGGGTGTTTCTGCCCAGCGCCCGAAACGTTCTCCCCTGGAAGGGCATGGGGAACCCCACCGCGACCCTAATAGAGGATAAAGTGGGAGATAATGAATGATTGAATGTTTAAGTTTAACCCTACTCCCCACCGGTGTTAAATTCCCACCAGTATTCAGAGAAAGTCGGCCTCCTGCACATAAATTGGTCTGCATTGCTTATTGATAATCGCGTATATAATCAAAACGCCTGTGATCCACCTATCGCTATAGTTCATCTGTTTTCTACGTACTTATTTTAGTCGCATTACTTTATTCTTCAGTGCTCACGAACCCCATGAGATCACCGCTGAGCAGGTATTGTGTGTGGGGTGGACCGTTCTCAGCACTTTTTGACATGGTGATGGGAAAGTGTGCTAATCTAACTGATATCAGATGCAGCTGGACTGTGACAGTTTTTGTACATACAATGACACTGCAGTACAATTAGTTATCCACCAATCAAAACTGCCCAGCCACGGATTAGAAGGACTAGAGGAAGACTAACAAAATTCTACTGCAGCAAATGAGCACCTGTCTCTGGTTTAACATCTACAAAGTGAAGGAATATTTTTTTTTTTATTGAGTGAACACATTGAAAAAACAGATGCTGTGTCTGTTGTAAAAATACACCACACTCTAACAATCAGAATAAGAAAATAAATAGACATGATAAAGTAAAAGTGTACAACACAACAGAGCAATAATAATGGCCTGCGCATGCGCACTAAAATCAGAACATTTAAATGTATTAGAAATTAATAGTAAAAACAATGACTGCAAGGGTTGTGATATTATATTTTTGCTGTTCAAGCTTTAAGGTTATACAAGTGCTTTCTGTATTCTATATTTAAAATTTGTTTGAAATTGTTTGATAGGACAATGGGAGATCGGCCACCCAGCAGCTACGGCTCCATGTGCAGTGAGGACCCTGAGGAACTTGATGATGCTCCTCAGCCAACAGTTCAAGTCACAGTATCCACAGAGTATGTACATAATTTTGTAAAAACACACATACACACCCTCCAAAAGCATTATGTGTTTTAATCATTTAATTATATTAAATCAGTGTTTTCCTTTAGTGAAGTCATTCCACATTATTTCTGGTTTAATTGGTTAAACATCTTTACAAAATGCAGTAATTGAATTATTTGGTGCATTTGCTTTCCATTCACTTTTGTCACCTTAATGTAAATAGTTGTGTGACTTACGTTTGTGTTTGTTGTATTTTGCTGACAGGTTAAAGTTTCATCGCCCAGACTCACCTGAGACGGTTTTTACAGCAAGAACTCAGGACCGTCAATCCACCATACGCAACGGGGGAATCCAAATAAATAATAATATGTATGCACACACACATTTGCACAATACTATGCTATTATTATATCTGAATTAATAGACTGCTTGTATTAAAGTAGTAGTTTTTGGTTTAAACAATGCAGTATAAATTTTCTACAATACAAATACAGTTACACACAAGGGCCACTACTGTACCACTATAAAATATAATATGCAACCTGTCCTTACAACACATGTATTCAAGAAAGAGAAAGTCTGACCTCACAAATGTGTTGTGGATAACCAAAGTTTTAATGCATTTCCAGTGGAAGCTGTTACAGCTTCTAAGCCTTCACAGAGTTAGTGGATGTTAGCTTCTAGGTCACTTCTAGGTCGTTAACATCCACTAGCTCCGTGATGTCAGGGAAGAGGATTCCAGTGGCAACCTGTAAAGCTTCAGTAAACTCATTTAAGGGAGTGCTGGAATGGCGTCCACACAAAATATCGACACATTTGGTACAGTTTGGCCATTTTATCTTAGGAGTGTACTCACTTATGTTGCCAACAGTTTAGACTAGGGGTGTATTCAACTAAAGATTTTCATAGTCGAATCTGATTCGTCAGATTTTCCCTATCGTCGACTGATAGTCGAATCAGTTAATATTTCACCACAAGATGGCGCTATAAACGTAGTTTTTAAAAAACGATTTTTTTTATATTTTACTTGTTTTTCTAACAAAGGAAAACCTTTTTTTTGTTTTTCTTTTTTCTTTTTTTTTCTAGAAATTAGGATGATTTTATTTGACAAAAGGCTATATATATAACGAAAACAAAGACATTTCATGTAAAAACTAATGCTTAGCAGCAGCCATGGGCACCCCCATGTGGTCAAAATGGTACATTCGACTATGAGGTTCACCGTCGACTACGGTTCTCCGAATCGAATCGTCGAATCAGCGAATATTGCAGCTCACCCCTAGTTTAGACATTAATGACTATACGTTGACTTACACTGTTATACAAGCTGTACACTAACTGATTTTTTAATTGTGTCAAAGTGGGTTGTCTTCAGTGTTTTCCCAGGAGAAGATGTAATATAATATTTACAAAAATGTGTGTACTTAATCACTGAGATACTATTTGTGTGTGTGTGATATAGGAAAAAGCCTGAGTCCTTTGCAGCTGTGGAGACTGAAGAAATGGAAGAGGAAGAAACTCTGTCCCATAGTGAAAGGACAGAACAGAGTCCGTCTGAGTCCTCACCCATGCCTTCAGCTGAGACGGAAGATGAACTGTCCCTCTCTTATATATTCAAAGTAAGGCTGCGTGCACAATGCTTTACTGATCCAGTCAATAACTTAATAACAATTACAGTAGCATTATTGTGTTAGTCACACCAAATAATTAATTATAATGCTTTCAGACTGCACTTCTGCACTTCACAAATTCCTCAGACTTCAGGACATTAGTGACTTTTTATTTTTGTCCCAGATCTTTACACAAGGTGTGTGTGTGTGTGTGTGTGTGTGTGTGTAGGCCATGCTGCGTGTGCTTCTTACCCTTTCGCAGATGGAGTTGCTATGCTTCGTGCGCAGCCTCCAAACACAGAATAACGAGCAGCTGAATTTCCCTCAGTTGGAGCAGGAGGGTGAGCTGGATGTTCTCGGTGTGGTGGACCTCATGCTTGAAAAATGGAAGAAAGGAGAGGCTCTACACATTGCCATCCGTACCCTCAATGACATTAGCAAGCAAGCTGTCGCTAACGACTTAGAAGGAGCCTGCAGGAAAGGTAGCCACTTTAGTTCCACCTCAGCATCACACTTACTAAACAACTATAAATGAAATTTGTTAACAAAATTCAATACTTCCTTATTTTTTAATATGGAAATGTAGTGCACTTGGCGTGTCTACTGTATATACAGTCATATGCAAAAGTTTGGGCACCCCTATTAATCTTAATCATTTTTAGTTCTAAATATTTGGGTGTTTGCAACAGCCATTTCAGTTTGATATATCTAATAACTGATGGACACAGTAATATTTCAGGATTGAAATGAGGTTTATTGTACTAACAGAAAATGTGCAATATGCATTAAACCAAAATTTGACAGGTGCAAAAGTATGGGTACCCTTATCATTTTATTGATTTGAATACTCCTAACTACTTTTTACTGACTTACTGAAGCACAAAATTGGTTTGGTAACCTCATTGAGCTTTGAACTCCATAGCCAGGTGTATCCAATCATGAGTAAAGGTATTTAAGGTGGCTAATTGCAAGTTGTTCTCCTATTTGAATCTCTTCTGAAGAGTGGCATCATGGGCTCCTCAAAACAACTCTCAAATGATCTGAAAACAAAGATTGTTCAACATCGTTGTTCAGGGGAAGGATACAAAAAGTTGTCTCAGAGATTTAACCTGTCAGTTTCCACTGTGAGGAACATAGTAAGGAAATGGAAGACCACAGGGACAGTTCTTGTTAAGCCCAGAAGTGGCAGGCCAAGAAAAATATCAGAAAGGCCGAGGAGAAGAATGGTGAAAACAGTCAAGGACAATCCACAGACCACCTCCAAAGAGCTGCAGCATCATCTTGTTGCAGATGGTGTCACTGTGCATCGGTCAACAATACAGCGCACTTTGCACAAGGAGAAGCTGTATGGGACAGTGATGCGAAAGAAGCCGTTTCTGCAAGCACGCCACAAACCGAGTCGCCTGAGGTATGCAAAAGCACATTTGGACAAGCCAGCTTCATTTTGGAAGAAGGTCCTGTGGACTGATGAAACAAAGATTGAGTTGTTTGGTCATACAAAAAGGCGTTATGCATGGCGTCAAAAAAACACAGCATTCCAAAAAAAAAACACTTGCTACCCACTGTAAAATTTGGTGGAGGTTCCATCATGCTTTGGGGCTCTGTGGCCAATGCCGTCACCGGGAATCTTGTTAAAGTTGAGGGTCGCATGGATTCCACTCAGTATCAGCAGATTCTTGAGAATAATGTTCAAGAATCAGTGACGAAGTTGAAGTTACGCCAGGGATGGATATTTCAGCAAGACAATGATCCAAAACACCGCTCCAAATCTACTCAGGCATTCATGCAGAGGAACAATTACAATGTTCTGGAATGGCCATCCCAGTCCCCAGACCTGAATATCATTGAACATCTGTGGGATGGTTTAAAGCGGGCTGTCCATGCTCGGCGACCATCAAACTTAACTGAACTGGAATTGTTTTGTGAAGAGGAATGGTCAAAAATACCTTGATCCTGGAACTAATTAAAAGCTACAGGAAGCGACTAGAGGCTGTTATTTTTGCAAAAGGAGGATCAACTAAATATTAATGTCACTTTTCTGTTGTGGTGCCCATACTTTTGCACCTATCAAATTTTGGTTTAATGCATATTGCACATTTTCTGTTAGTACAATAAACCTCATTTCAATCCTGAAATATTACTGTGTCCATCAGTTATTAGATATATCAAACTGAAACGGCTGTTGCAAACACCCAAATATTTAGAACTAAAAATTATTAAGATTAATAGGGGTGCCCAAACTTTTGCATATGACTGTATGAAGTACTTAATAAACAAGTGGGGAATGTTTCACATCATCAGGAGAAATTTTTATATGTTTAACCATAGCACACTTTACTGGCTCTGCATAACTCCAAATTGAAAAAACAAAAGTGTAGTTTCCATGTTCTCCCCGTGTCCATGTGGGTTTCCTCCGGGTTCTCCGGTTTGCTCCCACAGTCCAAAAACATGGATCGAGGTCAATTGAATTCTTCAAATTACCCAATAGAGAGTGTGTCTATGTGAGTGAGTGTGTGCCCAGCGATAGATTGTCGCCCTGTTTTGGGTGTATCTGCCCCGGCCTGAAATGTTCTCCCTTGGATAGGCTCCCCCCGCGACCCTAGTAGAGGATAAAGCAGAAGATGATAGATGGATGTATAGTTTTTTTGTTTTTTTTAAATTTTGGTCATGGATGATGCATCACTTGCTCATTTCAGCAGGGAAACGTGATAAAATTCTCACATTAATAAAGGGATTGCTAATAGTTAGCAGCACTGGCATGCAAAGTTTTTACACATTGCCAATGTAACATGACATTCACACAACAATGAGGTTAAGGTTTGTAAAGGAGCGAAGAACACTAAAACACACTTGAAAAGTTAAGAAAGAAATATTCAAAAGACATTTTAAACTAGTGTGGTAAAAACGGGGCGGCACAGTGGCTTAGTGGTTAGCACGTTCGCCTCTCAGCACTAGGGATTCGGATCCCCAACTGGGATCCCCACCGGTTCGAATCCCCATCTGGGTGGAGTTTCCATGTTCTCCCCGTGTCCACGTGGGTTTCCTCCGGGTTCTCCGGTTTCCTTCCACAGTCCAAAAACATGGATCAAGTCAATTGAATTCTCCAAATTGCCCCATGTAGAGTTTGTATGTGTGAGTGAGTGTGTGCCCAGCTATGGATTGGCGCCCTGTCCTGGGTCTATCTGCCCAGCGCCTGAGACGTTCTCCCCTGGATGGGCATGGGGAACCCCACCGCGACCCTAATAGAGGATAAAGCGGGAGATAATGAATGAATGAATGGTAAAAACGGAATTCTTTAGTTTTCAAAGCAGTTACAATAATTGATGAGTAATCAATTGCATCTGTTTATAAACCACTACACTAGAATGTTAGTGCTATATGTAAAGTTATTGTATGCACTAAAACAATACAAAAAATAATTTGATTACTTTTTCCTGTCTTTACAGCTGTGGTACAGTATGAACTTAGAATGAATAACATGCGTCGACACTACAGTCTCTACGAGGGGGCATGTCGCCCGGGGGAACAGCGCTTTATTGGTGACGTCTATGTAGAACCACTCATGTTTGTTGATTCCCCGGGTAATCCTGTGATCTTCTCCAAAGACCTTTTTAAACCTCTCGGAGATGAAGAACAAATCCGGGTTGTCGTTACGACGGGGATGCCGGCCATTGGCCTGACTGTAATGACACAGAAATTTACTATGGACTCGACGTATGAGGACAATGAGCAGGAGTTCCAGTACGTGTTTGCTCTTCCCGGTCGTGATCTTCACCTCGTCAGGTCCTCTGAGCTCACTTTTTTAGAGTTCTTGGCCTCGTTTTATCCTGAATCCAGGAAAGCCAACTTCCTGATGAGCTCAGATTGCTCAGTGCTGTTTGTCATTGATGCCTTTGAGCTCTTCAAATCCCACCTGAACTTTAGGGACAACCTGACCGTCTCTGACATCACCACACCGGCCCGGGCGGAGACCCTTCTTACCAGCTTGATCAAGGGAGACTTGCTGCCTCATGCTTGTATTTGGATCACAGCTCACCATTCTGCTGCTCGGAAGATTCCCGCCGACTACGTCAGCAGGTTTACGGTGGTGAAAGGGTTTGGGGATGCTCAGAAGGATGAGTATTTCACTAAGCGTACGAGAGACCAGACGCTGGGCATGTCTGTTCTGCAACAAGTCAAATCCTCTCCAGCACTGTACGAGGCATGTTGTCTCCCACTTTTTTGCTGGATTGTGTCCTTCAATTATCAGCGCCAGTTACGGAGTATGTTGCCAGTGTCAACACTAACTACATTATATGTGCAATATATTATCGTACAGACGAATCGCAAAATTGAGCGCTACTATGGTACGGGACTAGAAGTGTCACAATGGAAAGATAAGGATCGGGCCTTTTTGACTGGAATTGGCAATCTGGCACTTACACTGCTGTGGGAAAGGCAAGGAGACTTTTCTAAAGACCAGCTTAAGAAGTTTGGTCTGGAGCTTGACGATGTTACCGATCGGGGTGGGATCTCTTCCGATGCAGGTGGGCATGCTTCTGGAAAAGAACAGAGATTCTGTTTCGTGCATCATAGCATTCAGAGTTTTATGGCTGCCATGTACGTCTACGTTAAGTTCAGAAAAAATGGAGAAATCGTCCTCCCTCAACACAAAATCAAAAAGGGTCAAAAACTCATTGATTTGTTCAAACCTGCCAGTGAGCTGATGCTGAACACCCGTGATGGAAATCTAGACATGTTCCTGCGCTTCCTTTTGGGTTTGGCGGCTCCCAGTGCCGAAATGCACTTGCGTGGCCTTCTGCTGCCTCAGTATCATCCAGAGGCCAAAGGAATAGAAGAAGCCATTAAACACATCCAGGACAAAGTGAAAAGCAACTCCAATTCAGAGAGGCATGGACAACTTCAGCTGTGTCTCATGGACCTGGAGGACAGTTACACACAAAATTGATGTGCAGGAGGCCCGAGGCTTAATCATGGATCTCAGTCCTGTTTCATGTCATCATTTTTTCTCATCATTAAGAACATGCGTAACCTTATTTATTATTCTACTTGTCAGATTTGGGAAGGGACTTTGGACAAATAGAGGATCATGAATGTACTAAAGGTGAGTTTCTCACATCTGTTTTGTAATCAGATGTAGAGAAAGGTATAGTTTTTTTTTTTTTTTTTTTAAACTTTACATGTAGTTGGATCCTTTATGATCCCAAACTTAAACAAACCCCCCCCCTAAAAAAACCTCTGACTCTGGCGTGGTATCAAAGTCTGCAAGTCTTATTCAATTTCACATAGTAAACTGAAGTGTCAAAGTACATTTACCAAGCATTTTATGATGAGATATCAGTAGCTAAGCTGTTATGTTTCTAGCTTTGAGACCTGACATGCACAGCCTTAATAAAGCTGATAATATTTTGTACTAGAACATGAAAGTGCCGCACAGCCATGTGTCATATTTTAAAGATATTCGCTGCTGATGGGAGGAGAGTATTGTGTTTTTGGCAGTGTTTTAGTTGGTGGAAGTGACCAGTGACAGTTGGGTTCGGGAAAACAGATACAATATAGCTTCTATTTTCACTGTGATGTTTCCTCCAGTATCCATCATGCGGGCTACACACTCTACAATTTTCAACACAATTAAGAACAAAATATTTTAGCATGTGAAAAGAGTTTAGAGATTATTTGTGTTTCACTTGTTACAGCCAGTGTGTCATATTCACATTTTGATAGCTTAAAAAATTGTTTATAGAAATGGTCATATGCTAAGGATTGAAGACTGGATCTTTCTGGATCTTCCCCCTCCTACCTTCACTCTATCTTTTCAAAATACACTCCGACTCGTTCACTTCGCTCCAGTGATGATTGCCGCCTGGCGATTCCACCTCACAGAGGAGCTAATTCTCACTCTGTGGCGTTCACCTCTGCAAAATGGTGGAACGTTCTTCCCAACTCTGTCCGTAAGGTAGAATCACTAAACAGTTTTAAGAAACTACTTAAGACGCATCTCTTTAACAAATACCTGTTGTAGAAAAAAAAAAAAAAAAAAGGGGGGGGGGCGCAGCATCGAATAACAATCAGGTTTGATGAATTTACAGTATAGTTGGTTTTCTCCATGGCTTCTGACTTGTGGTGTTCTCATTTGTAAGTCGCTTTGGATAAAAGCGTCTGCTAAATGACTAAATGTAAATGTAAATGTGAAGACACTTGATTTACAAAAAGTTGATCTGTGTTTCCACATTGCCATGTTGAGGCCCCTGACTGATGATCGTTACTTTTTAATTTAATAAGAATACAATAGTTCTCCAAGTCACCGTAAAGCTTTATTATTGTTTTGAGCCTTATGATTCATCCAAATTTGTTAATGTGGTGTGTTGGTTAAGAAACACTACTATCCATCTGTAAAAAAAAAAAAAACACACTTGTACTAAATATTAAAGGCTACAGCTTTTTTTTTTTTTTTTTTTTTTTTTTTTTTTTTCTGATCATGTTTTGTATATTTGTTTTTAGATGTGTGATAATCATCTGATTTCACTTTTTACATTTATATTTACTCATTTAGCAGAAGATTTAATTCAAAGCGACTTACAAATGAAAACAAGACATTCTCACACAAAGAGGATGTGCTTTATTTTTCTTCTCCTTATTACAGTGTATTAAATTACAGTCTTACGGTCCATTTACACTGAACTTCAACACCACAGCCTTCACAAACTCAGTGACGCCTGAGTAGGTACAAGGGTTCCTGTGTGAAAATCATCACTGAGAATGAAGCAGGGTGCTAAAGTCCCCACTGTCCTGGGTGCTTGTGCTTTTTGAGGATGATATTTAAAAGCAGATACCTGGATGCACATTAGTTAAATGAAAACTGACTTCACAGCTCAACGTGATCTTGGCATAAGGTTTTGTTTACCGAGAAAAGCAATGATATTTTAATGTTATAAAACAAAACTGGGCGGCATGGTGGCTTAGTGGTTAGCACGTTCGCCTCTCGGCGCTAGGGATTCCCGGTTCGAATCCCCATCTGGGAGGAGTTTCCATGTTCTACCCGTGTCTGCGTGGGTTTCCTCCGGGTTCTCCGGTTTCCCCCCACAGTCCAAAAACATGGATCAAGTCAATTGAATTCTCAAAATTGCCCCATATAGAGTGTGTCTGTGTGAGTGAGTGTGTGCCCAGCGAGGGATTGGCGCCCTGTCCTGGGTGTATCTGCCCAGCGCCCAAGACGTTCTCCCCTGGATGGGCATGGGGAACCCCACCGCGACCCTAATAGAGGATAAAGCGTGAGATAATGAATGAAATGAAAACAAAACTGTGATTAATTTTGCTTTGCACTGTTATGTCCAAGAAGAAATTCTTTTATACATGCTTTTATCTCTTAAACTTAACAGAATTGACATTTTATGTTCATATAGGAAATTAGAAAGTCAGCATGCCTCTTTGATACTGTTTTTATAGGCATGAATCCATTCATTCATTCATTATCTCCCACTTTATCCTCTAGTTGGGTTGCGGTGGGGTTCCCCATGCCCATCCAGGGGAGAACGTCTCGGGCGCTGGGCAGATAGACCCAGGACAGGGCGCCAATCTATCGCTGGTCACACACTCACTGACACACACTCTATATGGGGCAATTTAAAGAACTCAATTGACTTGATCGATGTTTTTGGACTGTGGGAGGAAACCGGAGAACCCGGAGGAAACCCACGCGGACACGGGGAGAACATGGAAACTCCACCCAGATGGGGATTCGAACCAGGAATACCTAGTGCTGAGAGGAGAACGTGCTAACCACTAAGCCACCGTGCCGCCCGGCATGAATCCAATCCCACTTAAACATGGTGCTGTGCAGTGTTCAAACAATGTGCAGAGGGATCAAGTCTGGAAATTCATGAAATAATTAAACCATGAAGGTCAGCCCATCGAGTTCATACTTGGTCCTGCTGTTTCCATCCGTTGCTGTAGACCTGTGTGAATGAGGGCTTATCACATGCTTTCAGCACAACAATTTGAAATTGCTGCTTTTCATGTAACATCCTGTGGAATCAGTGTTCTGCTTTTTGAGGGAATCGTGTCAGTCCTGATCTGTAAATGTGAACCCACAGGTTCTTGTAATTGTGCTAGTGTTGCTGTAATTGATAGAGAGACATTAACAGATGCAACCCCCTCTTTTTTGAGAATCTCCTTTGCTTTTCTTTAGTTCAAGTCAGGGTCAGCAGTGGAATTAGAATGTTCGTGGAACCATCCGTTTTGTATTTGTTCATGAGCATTTATGCATTAAGTCACTGCTATAGAGATACATAAAAAAATAAAAATAATAATAATACATTTTATTTGATGGCACCTTTTTAGACACTCACAACAATAAGGCTGAATAAATATAAGATAAGGCAACAATAATAAATAAAGCCATTTAGACACAGTAAGCAAAAATAGAAAATAAATTAAAAAGATAAAAGAAATAAAATCAGAGATTTTATTTAATGACATTAAGTGCACAACTTAAATATTTCCCTCTGGATAGAACATGTATCCATCTTATTGGTTTCCTCATCGTTCTTGCATGTGGTTTGGTGCATTTTGGAGGTTGTGTAATTTAGATTGGCGGCACGGTGGCTTAGTGGTTAGCACGTTCTCTCAGCACTAGGGATTCCCGGTTCGAATCCCCATCTGGGTGGAGTTTCCATGTTCTCCCCGTGTCTGCGTGGGTTTCCTCCGGGTTCTCCGGTTTCCTCCCACAGTCCAAAAACATGGATCAAGTCAATTGAATTCTCAAAATTGCCCCATATAGAGTGTGTGTGTGTGAGTGAGTGTGTGCCCAGCGATGGATTAGCACCCTGTCCTGGGTCTATCTGCCCAGCGCCCGAGACGTTCTCCCCTGGATGGGCATGGGGAACCCCACCGTGACCCTAATAGAGGATAAAGCGGGAGATAATGAATGAATGAATGTAATTTAGATTTAGAATCATAAAGATTTTTTTTTGTGTGTGTATTTATTTTTATTTACGGCACGGTGGCTTAGTGGTAGCACGTCCACCTCTCAGTGCTAGGGGTTCCCTGTTGGAATCCTAATGTGGGTGGAGTTTTCATGTTCTTTTCATGTTCTGGATGGGCATGAGGAAACCCCCTGCGACCCTAGTAGAGGATAAAGTGGAAGAAAATGTATGTTTATTTATTCTTTAGGCCAAAAAACACTCACATGCAATTCACATATGCTTTTAATGATCTTTACGTTTACTATGTGGCAAAATGTATGAGCTCTTTTGTTCTATTTGTTTTAAGAATCTCTAACATTGAGAGTTTTATTTGTAGTATATTGTGTAATTTCTTAGAAGAACATTGTCATCATCAAGCACTGAAATACTTTATCACGTCTTTTTTTCTCTCTTTCTATTCTTTAAAAATAATTCATAATCGAATAATTTTGATAAGGGCTTTATGTTGTGAAATGATAAATATCATTGCAAAATCATTATTTGTTTGTTGGAATATTTTGGCAATCTGTAAGGTCATTTCTCCAGCTCTTAAGACATCATTTGCTTGGGGTGACTTAATATTAAGTGTTGTGCTGCTTGAGGTCAATAAAAATGTGAACAAAAAAAATGTAAGTCTTCATGTTTTATGTGTGTTGTTGTAAGAAGTTGCATGAATGTAAAAAAAAAAAAAACCACACTTGTACTTTTATTAAAGGCTACAGCTTTTTTTTTTTTTTTTTTTTTTTTCTGATCATGTTTTGTATGTTTGTTTTTAGATGTGTGATAATCATCTGATTTCACTTTTTACATTTATATTTAGTCATTTAGCAGAAGATTTAATTCAAAGCGACTTACAAATGAAAACAAGACATTCTCACACAAAGAGGATGTGCTTTATTTTTCTTCCTTATTACAGTGTATTAAATTACAGTCTTACGGTCCATTTACACTGAACTTCAACACCACAGCCTTCACAAACTAAGTGACGCCTGAGTAGGTACAAGGGTTCCTGTGTGGAAATCATCACTGAGAATGAAGCAGGGTGCTAAAGTCCCCACTGTCCTGGGTGCTTGTGCTTTTTGAGGATGATATTTAAAAGCAGATACCTGGATGCACCTTAGTTAAATGAAAACTGACTTCACAGCTCAACGTGATCTTGGCATAAGGTTTTGTTTACCGAGAAAAGCAACGATATTTTAATGTTATAAAACAAAACTGGGCGGCACGGTGGCTTAGTGGTTAGCACGTTCGCCTCTCAGCGCTGGGGATTCCCGGTTCGAATCCCCATCTGGGAGGAGTTTCCATGTTCTACCCGTGTCTGCGTGGGTTTCCTCCGGGTTCTCCGGTTTCCCCCCACATCCGGTTAAAAGCTGTGTTAAAAAAAGGAAAGCTTTAGTTTGGTAATCTGGGCTTTCAGGTAAAACCAGGATCAGTTTGCCTGAGAATGTCAGTTTGTTTTGTTCTTGTTTAAGAAAATAGTTTAGTTTTGTTCAAAGTTCAAAGGTATCTGTCTTTAGTCTGTTCCAAAAAGATCCGTTAACAAATCTGCACCTTCTTTATAGAAACAAATCTTTTTGCAATTTGATTGAGTTGCTTCACCGGTTTTCTGCTTAGTTTTTTTCTTTACTGCTCTTCGGGTTCTTTCCCACAGAGACTGATTTTAATTTGTATTTTTTCTTATACAGGTATTATGGCCAGATGCCAACAGAGTTTATCATTTAATTAATTTTTTAATTTCTTTGTTGGGTTTGTGTGAATATAGATTCATCCAGTTTCCACTATGCTTTAAAGGTAAGTCAGCTTCTATACCTTTATTTATTTTAAGAATTAATTCATATATTGGCGGCACGGTGGCCTCTCAGCGCTAGGGATTCCCGGTTCGAATCCCCATCTGGGTGGAGTTTCCATGTTCTCCCCGTGTCTGCGTGGGTTTCCTCCGGGTTCTCCAGTTTCTTCCCACAGTCCAAAAACATGGATCAAGTCAATTGAATTCTCCAAATTGCCCCATATAGAGTGTGTATGTGTGAGTGAGTGTGTGCCCAGCGATGGATTGGCGCCCTGTCCTGGGTCTATCTGCCCAGCGCCCGAGACGTTCTCCCCTGGATGGGCATGGGGAACCCCACCGCGACCCTAATAGAGGATAAAGCGGGAGATAATGAATGAAAGTCCATTACTGATGTTTCCGTCTGTGCTCCTGCTTAGGATTTAAACATAAGTTTCCTAAATTGCATTTAGTAACCATAGTAACATCACAAGGTTACCCATGGTTACATTGTTTAAATTCTTTACATGGTGATCTGTGTCCACATTCTAAACAAAACAGGTTGATTTCTTCTGATTTAAACATCAATATTTTAACAGCAACATGGTTTCCAGGTCATCAAAAAGAATCTTTCTGTATTCTGAGAACCCGGAGGAAACCCACACGGACACGGGGAGAACATGGAAACTCCACCCAGATGGGGATTCGAACCGGGAATCCCTAGCGCTCAGAGGTGAACATGCTAACCACTAAGCCACCGTGCTGCCCTGTTTAGAATAATTATGTGAAAAATACCTCTTGCAATTCAATGACAATGAATTGTTTTGATAGACAATGAATATTATCGCTAATGTTCATTATGATTTTTTTTATTTGTTTCCACAAAGACGCAAATGCCTGTGCAGATTTGGAAGCGGCTGATCCAGTCCAGTGGATTTCACAAGTTAAAGACTGGGGAGGTCCAATAGGTCAGTAGAATTTAAAAAGTATTTATCTAAGGAAAGTGTAAATTGTAATGCAATTTTAACGGATTTATGGATCCTATTGCATAATACAATAATAGTCTATTTAAATTGTTTTAAATTATTATTTTAAAAGTTTTGAATAAACTTTATGTTCACACAAAGATCCAGATACCAGAAAGGCATATGAAGATACAACAATGTTTGATCTGGATGCACCTGCTCCACTCTCTGAAACACCACAAGTGAAAGTTTTGGAAAGACAAAATGACGGTATATATTCATTCATTCATTACCTCCCGCTTTATCCTCTATTAGGGTCGCGGTGGGGTTCCCCATGCCCATCCAGGGGAGAACATCTCGGGCGCTGGGCAGATAGACCCAGGACAGGGCGCCAATCCATCGCTGGGTACACACTCACACTCTATATGGGGCAATTTAGAGAACTCAATTAACTTGATCCATGTTTTTGGACTGTGGGAGGAAACCGGAGAACCCGGAGGAAACCCACGCAGACACGGGGAGAACATGAAAACTCCACCCAGATGGGGATTCGAACCGAGAATCCCTAGTGCTGAGAGGCAAACGTGCTAACCACTAAGCCACCGTGCCGCCATGACGGTATATAGATAAATATATTTAATAACCATCAAAGAAAGAATGATCTATAATCTTACACAATCACAATCCTTATTTAATTTTCACCCTCGCTGTAGTTTCTTTGTTTTGCTTCATAATTGCTTACGTTTTTGTGTTTTTAATGCTTCCAGTACTGGGCTTCTGCACTTTAAAGAGATCTACAATTGTTCATGCTGCTGCTTCTTACCTTTTTTGTTTTTTTGCTTTATGTTTGATTATTGGCTTTCTGATTTTTTGGTTTGTGTTCCATTAATTTATTTCTCTTTAATCAAAGACGGTCTCCTGCTTATGTCTCAGACTTGCTTCCACTCCATATTGACTTTATGGATGTTATCAAGGGTCATTTTAAAGTTATTACATTTTTAAACCCCCCCTCCATTTTTAACCCCTCCAACCATCCAGTCCCCACCAGAAAGAATTTTGCAAATTAATGATGGTCTGTAAATAAAGTTCTTATTTGTGAGTGATAAAACAATATTAATTACTTAATAACTAGTACATATATACATTTTTTCCATCCATCCATTATCTTCCGCTCTTATTTATCCTCTATTAGGGTCGCGGTGGGGTTCCCCATGCCCATCCAGGGGAGAACATCTTGGGCGCTGGGCAGATAGACCCAGGACAGGGCGCCAATCCATCGCTGGGTACACACTCACTCACACACACACTCTATATGGGGCAATTTAGAGAACTCAATTAACTTGATCCATGTTTTTAGACTGTGGGAGGAAACCGGAGAACCCGGAGGAAACCCACGCAGACACGGGGAGAACATGGAAACTCCACCCAGATGGGGATTCGAACCGGGAATCCCTAGCGCTGAGAGGCGAACGTGCTAACCACTAAGCCACCGTGACGCGCATATTCATTTTTTATTGTTGTAATATTGTGTAACATTTGGATTGCTTTCTGAATCATTTGGCAAAATTGAATAAATTAGTATGGGATATCTTCTCTTTGTGGTGCCTATATATGTCAACTTATCACAACACAATATTACTTAATGAGACATTAATTATTCATTCATTCATTATCTCCCGCTTTATCCTCTATTAGGGTCGCGGTGGGGTTCCCCATGCCCATCCAGGGGAGAACGTCTCGGGCGCTGGGCAGATAGACCCAGGACAGGGCGCCAATCCATCGCTGGGTACACACTCACTCTCACAGACACACTCTATATGGGGCAATTTTGAGATTTCAATTGACTTGATCCATGTTTTTGGACTGTGGGAGGAAACCAGAGAACCCGGAGGAAACCCACGCAGACACGGGGAGAACCTGGAAACTCCACCCAGATGGGGATTCGAACCGGGAATCCCTAGCGCTGAGAGGCGAACGTGCTAACCACTAAGCCACCGTGCCGCTGACATTAATTATAATTATTGTAATTATTTACTAATTTCTGCTCGCTTGAATTAACCAGACCTGTTATACTTTATATACACTACTGGATTTTTCTTTCTCTTGCATACCTGAAAAATATATTCTGGCTGTGCACACTAACATTTACCCACGGTGGCTTAGTGGTTAGCACGTTCACCTCTCAGCGCTAGGGATTCCCGGTTCGAATCCCCATCTGGGTGGAGTTTCCATGTTCTACCCGTGTCCGCGTGGGTTTCCTCCGGGTTCTCCAGTTTCCTCCTACAGTCCAAAAACATGGATCAAGTCAATTGAATTCTCCAAATTGCCCCATATAGAGTGTGTATGTGTGAGTGAGTGTGTGCCCAGCGATGGATTAGCACCCTGTCCTGGGTCTATCTGCCCAGCGCCCGAGATGTTCTCCCCTGGATGGGCATGGGGAACCCCACCGCGACCCTAATAGAGGATAAAGCGGGAGATAATGAATGAATGGATGTGCACACTAACATTTACCCTGCTTTCACATCGATATGATTTGCTTTTGAGAAGAGGCTGGATTTGCTGTTTTTCTTTCATGGAGAGTGTAACAACATATCCTGCATGGGTGCTCTGCTGCCAATCAGACAAAAAGTCCCAGCTTTAAATGTCTTATAACACGATATTTCACAGATTCACAGCATGAACTTTATTAGGATATAATTATACATTTAATATTACACAGGCCAATACGTGTTTTACTTAAAAAAAAAAAAAAAAAAAAAAAAAAAAAAAAAAAACTTTGTACAGGAAGCTACCTGTCCATCTCCAACAACTTAAACCTAGTACATTACAGCTGGGAGGTGACAGTATTATGCACATGTCTAAATACCAGTGGCAGGCCTTAATGGTGTTCAAGGGCTTCTCTGAAAAAACTGAAAATATATGAATCACAGACAGATATTAATTATATTTTGTGAATGAAAACTAATAATTTGGTCATTTATTGGACGCTTTTATCCAAAGCGACTTACAAGGTGAGCACAGGATTCATCACAACATCCCTGGAGCAACGAGGGTTAAGGGTCTTGCTCAAGGACCCACATTGGTAACTTCAGTGGACCTGGGATTTGAACCCACAACCTTCAGATTGATAGCCAACACCCGAACCACTGAGCTAACCCACCCCCGGGTTCAAACTAATGAAATAATTCCAAATTCTCTATCTGCTTTTTCATACTGTGTCTCGGGTTGGGTGACCTCCAGATCTGTATTTCCTTATTAAAGCATTTAATCAATCACGTTTCAGTGTCATTGGTTGCTAGGTTTTAATATATTCTGCCTAGGCCTTCTGAATGAATTTTGCTGGTCCAGCAGCATTAAATATGTGGATCAACCTGTTGCTTCAACCAATCAGATTTTGAGTTGGCTTTACAAAGAGATTTTCAGCCAATTAAAACTTATTAAAGAAATAGGACTAGACCTTTAGCATTAGCTTTGATGTCAAAAGAAAAGGACTTAACTAAATAAACTCTTTTAAAACAGGATGGATTTCATGTACAAACAATCAGGAATTTTGGTGAGTGTGATATTCCTAAATAATGCAACTTTATGAGGTTATTGATGCAATGGCTCTTTATACTACTGCATAATAAATGGCCATTGAATAGTTTTTTTTTAAAACGAGCAGCATTATTGAAGGCCTATGTGTGAAATGCATGACCGCCCCTGGTAAAAATGTACTTTTTATTTCAAAATGAAATACTTTTTAAATGTTACAAAATAATTCCAATGAAATGATTCATAAGTGGGAAACAGAATTGCCTCATATTACATCAGTATATTAAGTGTGAGTGAGTGTGTGTAGGAGAGAGAGAGAGATGAAATACTGGAGCTGCTGTCAGAGGAAAACTTCAGGCTTTAATTTTCTCACAGGAGGGATGCAGCAGTGGGATTTATCTGTGGAGAAATGCAGATGTAATATAATACAAATACATTTATCATATTCAGAAAATCGGCGGTTAGCACGTTCGCCTCTCAGCTCTAGGGATTCCCGGTTCGAATCCCCATCTGGGTAGAGTTTCCATGTTCTCCCGGTGTCTGCGTGGGTTTTCTCCGGGTTCTCCGGTTTCCTTCCACAGTCCAAAAACATGGATCAAGTCAATTGTATTCTCAACATTGCCCCATATAGAGTGTGTCTGTGTGAGTGAGTGTGTGCCCAGTGATGGATTGGCGCCCTGTCCTGGGTGTATCTACCCAACGCCCGAGACGTTCTCCCCTGGATGGACATGGGGAACCCCACCGTGACCCTAATAGAGGATAAAGCGGGAGATAATGAATGAATGAATATTCAGAAAATCACTGTTTCTTATGTTAGTCAAAACAACTTGCACACTAATTCATTAACTGAAGAGTATATACAAAATACTACAGAGGCTTAATGTGATTTGCCTCATGTCTGCTGTAAAGTTACACAAAAATAAACATCAAGACAAACAGGAAGTGGGAGATTTTAGTTTTAAGTCGTACTTAACAGGGTAATAAACTTCTCAACACTTTGTCAGTAATATTTTCAGCTCAGCTCGGTTTTTTTTTATCTGTGTAGTGCGTAGTAGGGCTGTATTCAGCTAAAGATTTTCATAGTCGAATCCGAGTGGTCGAATCAGTTAAAATTTCACCACAAGATGGCGCTATAAGCGTAGTTTTTAAAAAAGATTTTTTTTAAAAATATTTTTTACTTGTTTTTCTAACAAAAGAAAACCTTTTTTTTTGTTTTTCTTTTTTTTCTAGAAATTAGGATGATTTTATTTGACAAAAGGCTATATATATAATGAAAACAAAGACATTTCATGTAAAAACTAATGCTTAGCAGCAGCCATGGGCACCCCCATGTGGTCAAAATGGTACATTCGACTATGAGGTTCATAGTCGACTACGGTTCTCCGAATCGAATCGTCGAATCAGCGAATATTGCAGCTCACCCCTAGTGCCTAGTAATTCTTATCTCATTGTCTTGACCACTTAATCCTCTATTAGGTTTGTGTGGGGGGTATTCCAGATGCTGGACACCGGAGGACACAGGACGCCCATCCATCACACGGCACACACACACACACACACACACACACACCATATAGGGGCAATTTAGATGAGGCATTTTAGAGACGCCAAATTTCAGCCCAGTCTTTTCAGCCCACAGATAATACTAACAACCCTCTCTCTCTCAAACAACATGAGGCACAATTCCGGTGCAGTCTTTGACAGGGGAGGGGGCTTGTTCAGCAAAACAGACCTTGCAGCACTGTTTTTTTTTGGGTATGCTTCCAGCAGTGCCTGGAACCAAACTGAACTCCTTGTCCAAGCGCAGTGCTAGAGAGGTCAGATTCTGGTCTGATTCATAACTGCTCATGGTCTATACATGAAGATCAGGATTCCAACTCTAAAAAATAGACTTGTTTTTTTAGGTTTTGTTACTACTGTATCATTCATTATTCATTATCTCTCACTTTATCCTCTATTAGGGTCGCGGTGGGGTTCCCCATGCCCATCCAGGGGAGAACATCTCGGGCGCTGGGCAGATAGACCCAGGACAGGGCGCCAATCCATCGCTGGACACACACTCACTCACTCAAACACACTCTTTATGGGGCAATTTTGAAAATTCAATTGACTTGATCCATGTTTTTGGACTGTGGGAGGAAACCGGAGAACCCGGAGGAAACCCACACGGACACGGGGAGAACATGGAAACTCCACCCAGATGGGGATTCGAACCGGGAATCCCTAGCGCTGAGAGTCGAACGTGCTAACCACTAAGCCACTGTGCCGCCTAATACTGTATCATGTCATGACAAATTTCCTATTAAACTGCAGCACATTAAGCGAGAGATGTGTCATTGCTATTGCAAAACACTGAGTGTATGGATAAGCAGAGCTAAGTTATTTTAAAAGGTTCCTCACCTATTGTAGAACCATTCTGCCTCTGTTCCATTATCAGAAACATTATTAATACCTAAACCTAATTTAAAACCTCACTTTTTGGACTAGTCACTTTAAACCATGCCATGCCATTCATAAGTCCTAAGTGCAGAGAAAGAAATCTGCCTTGTGGTTGGAAGTTCTAAAAATCATAATAGCGATGCTAGTATTAATGTATGTCTGGAGTGTATCATGTACATTATAGATTATGTTTAATTATTCATTCATTCATTCATTCATTATCTCCCGCTTTATCCTCTATTAGGGTCGCGGTGGGGTTCCCCATGCCCATCCAGGGGAGAACGTCTCGGGCGCTGGGCAGATAGACCCAGGACAGGGCGCCAATCCATCGCTGGGCACACACTCACTCACACAGACACACTCTACAGTATATGGGGAAATTTTGAGAATTCAATTGACTTGATCCATGTTTTTGGACTGTGGGAGGAAACCGGAGAACCCGGAGGAAACCCACGCAGACACGGGGAGAACATGGAAACTCCACCCAGATGGGGATTCGAACCGGGAATCCCTAGCGCTGAGAGGCGAACGTGCTAACCACTAAGCCACCGTGCCTAATTATAATATATTTTTAAAATATTATTAATTATTGTTTAATTATTTAACACTGTAAATATACTTATTAACTCATTTTACTAGTTAAAATGTTACTAGATTAGTTAGTAGGTTGTGCTGTGTAGATCACGTACATGCAGTATGTATATGCAGAAGGTACTTTAAGTTGCCTTTAATTACAGATATTAATGTGCATTTATTGAGTTAAAAATACAGATGCTGTTAGATTTAAAATAATCTTATGTTGACTGATAAGTTTCTCCCTTTGTTATTGACTCTTTAACTTTAATATTGAAATTATATTTAGAGTTGCTGTTTAAGGAAAAAATGTTACATGATGTTCCTGTAAATCTTTTTTTTATTTAAGCAAAGAAATGACAAAAACACAAAGAAGTGAAAAAACACATCTAATTATACATCTGATAAAAAAATATCAACTAATAAATCTTGTGTTCTCATACGATTAACTGTGGGTGTCAATTTCACCTTTACATGAGTTCATGCAACAGGAAGAAGGGTCTCAGCAGCGGCATTAACTGTAAAGGCAGCAATACTGATCTGTCGCTTCACTTCGCTCCACGCTCGCTCTGGTTCTGGAGAGTTTCCGATGTCAAACAGTGCATCATATATGCCGGGGAATGACTCACCCGCATATTTATTGTGACTGCTAGGAGCGAATATGATGTGTCTGTGAGACGGTGAGAGAGAAAGAGAAAGGAACAAATGGGAAACATCAGGTAATATACTGGCTGGGTGTTAAATAAAAAGCATCCATGTGTGATCAGAACAACTGCTTCTACAGCAAGTATATTCCTACTCAATAATAGTTGAGGAATCTATGTTACATATTTAACAATGCAATTCCATCTTGGCAGGAAGCTCATTGATTCCATATTCAGAAATCTGGTTTAAAACATAACTTGGATGAAGGATCCAGATACAAGAATATTTTTTTACACTTTCTGTGATTTATCTGACGTGAACATTGAAGCAAACATATTGTAAATGTAGCTTCTTGTTATACATATATAGGTTTTAAATAGAAATGTGATGCTTTAAAGAAATACAGATGAAATGGAATGAGATCCAGACTTTTCACTTTGGTTTTGATTTCAGTTTTACCTGTAGAAGGGCCGACCAGGGAGACCAAGAGGATCAATGAATGCTCGCTCTAAGTACATCAGCTGATCATTCATAATCCGCACTGCCAGAACACTAAAAAAAAAGATTGCCTTATTTCACAAGCATTGTGAATTTAAGTGTGTGTGTGTGTGTGTGCGCCTGCATGTTTGTATGCTGCTTAGTCAAAAAAATGTTACCACTCAGATTGAATCTGATCTGGGGTTGCTGCAGTTGGTCAGGTTGTAATCAGCAACGTTATGTGCATAAAGACTGAGGTCAGATGAATATACTAATTCTATAAATGTACTTTTCTTTCCTGATGGCACGGCAAGATGACAATGCAGGATTCATCAGGCTTCAATTGTAAAATAATGGTTCCGGAAGCAATCATTTTTACATATAGATTGGCCACCACAGAGTCCAGACCTGAACCTCACTGAGAATCTTTTGGATGTGCTACAGAAGCCTCTAAATCCCCCATCATCAATACAAGATGAATGACTTGGAGATCTTGGAGATAAATGACTGTATCTCTGGACAGAAATTAATGTTGTGAATGCATGCCATAATCAAAGCTAAATGTGATCCAACTGAATATAAGAGTGAGTAATTTTTTTTGGTCAGGCAGTGCAATAGTACTATTGTTAGAGTAATAACATGTGTGGGTTTACATGTGTGTTCCTCTGTGTATGTGTTGGTAAGGCACCCAATTTAGGGTGTTACAGTGTGTGTTATATAAACGTGTTTGTGTGTGGGTTTAGTTTAAGATGTTCGTGTGTGGGTTTAGTTTAAGATGTTCAGGTATTTTGTGTATTTGTTAGACATGTGTGTGTGTGTGTTCGTGTTAATTACTCTGTTTGATCCAGTGTATTGAGACGTTGATGAAACTGCTGTGCTGCTTTGGTGAAATTAGCCACAGCAGAGAGTAGTGCATCTGTTTAAGAATACAGAAACCATCATTACACTTACACAGTACTATATACTAAGTAATATAAAGATGTAAACTGCAAAATAAATGTGGGAGGCATGACTACAAGTGACTGAGTGCTTCATGAGAGATTATTAAAAAAGAAATTGAAAATATAATTGACTCGCGGCGGCACGGTGGCTTAGTGGTAAGCACGTTCGCCTCTCAGCGCTAGGGATTCCCGGTTCGAATCCCCATCTGGGTGGAGTTTCCATGTTCTCCCCGTGTCCGCGTGGGTTTCCTCCGGGTTCTCCGGTTTCCTCCCACAGTCCAAAAACATTGATCAAGTCAATTGAGTTCTCCAAATTGCCCCATATAGAGTGTGTTTGTGTGCATGAGTGTGAGCCCAGCGATGGATTGTCGCCCTGTCTGCCCAGCGCCTGAGACGTTCTCCCCTGGATGGGCATGGGGAACCCAACTGCGACCCTAATAGAGGATAAAGCGGAAGATAATGAATGAATGAATAATTGACTTGCATAAAATATAGGTCTGTTATAATTTAACAAACATAAAACAGTCTGTAGTTCCATAAGTTCCAGTCTGTAGAGCAAGATCAGAAATCATTTTTAAATGTGACATTACAAGAGAAACTGTCATAGTATTTTAATAAATCATAATTTCTTGGTAATTTAAGCAAGAGAACACAAGGTCTCATTTTGCATGGTTTGTAGTCTGAGTGTGTGTGTGATCTCCTGCATGTGGTCCAGACCTGTCACTTATTGAAAATATATAACGCATAATGAAGAAAATGAATGTGACAACACAAAATACAAACCTTCATGGGCTCATGAAGTTGTGTCCGTGTCCCCTATAGGCCCCTACAGTTTACAATGATTCTCAACCATGAAGTTTCATGGAGAAGGTTTCATGAGAGAGATTACGAAGTATTTTATTAACTTCAGCTTACAAACAATTAACAATTAGAGGAGCAATTAGTATCTCTAACTTATCCGTCAGCATGTCTTTGAAATGTGGGAGAAAGTCCCTTGTTTTCTAATGAACTTGTCCTCATCAGGGTGGTTGGAAGGATTTTATAATGACTATCATTGGGGAGAAAAGCAAAGATACACCTGGAGGAGAAAAATACCTTCGAGTACAATGTTTGTATATGATTGTGTGTGTGACTTACTGAAAGACACAGCATAGCGCTGCAGCTCCTGTGGGTACTTCTCTGCAATCTTACGAATGGAGTTGGCATACTCAGAGATAGAATGAGCATATTCGTTACAGTCCAATGGCAAGATAGTGGCATCAGCTAACTGGAAGACCATACCACCACGAACACGTGCAACTGCCTCCAGGCGGCGGAAAGTGGGGTCATAAAATCTTTCAACCAGCTCAAACGTCTCATATACACTGTGGTACACGGGGTAATTGCTATAGCGCTCTGTTTTCTGTAACAGAACACACAGACATTTAATTCAACATACAATACAATAATCAAATATTATACGTCTCTGTTATAAGCACAATGTCTCACTTGGTTCTTGGTGTATCTCGCTCGCCCTGATGCAATTCCAAGTCGGATAAAATATGCTTCAAAATCACTGCCTGAGCCGAGTTTACTGATCCTGTAAACACACAGACAGACGGATAGACAGACAGATGAAGAGACAGACAGAGAGAGCTTTAATCTGTGCTTCTGCTTTAGATGTTTGCTTTTAAGAGCCATATGATGAATATTTAACGCAGGATTCCCAATATATTTTTTTTTATTACTTACTTATACACACACACACACACACACATATATATATTCATTCATTCATTATCTTCTGCTTTATCCTCTATTAGGGTCGCGGTGGGGTTCCCCATGCCCATCCAGGGGAGAATGTTTCGGGCACTGGGCAAATACACCCAGAACTTGACTTGATCCATGTTTTTGGACTGTGGGAGGAAACCGGAGAACCCGGAGGAAACCCACGCAGACATGGGGAGAACATGGAAACTCCATCCAGATGGGGATTCGAACCGTGAATCCCTAGTGCTGAGAGGAGAACATGCTAACCACTAAACCACCGTGCCGCCCTATATATATATATATACACAGTGGGTTGCAAAAGTATTCATACCCCTTGAACTTTTCCATATTTTGTCACATTACAACCACAAACATAAATATATTTCACTGGAATTTAATGTGAAAGACCAACACAAAGTGGTATACAATTGTGAAGTGGAAGGAAAATTATACATGAATCAACATTTTTTTTACAAATAAAAAACTGAAAAGTGCGACGTGCAAAAGTATTCAGCCCCCTTTTCCCTGAGTGCAACCAATTGCATTCAGAAGTTGCCTGATGAGTGCTAAGACTCAAAGGGTCCTCCATCTAATCTCAGTACAAATACAGCTGCTCCGTGACGGCCTCAGATGTTGGTTAAGAGAATATTGGGGAGCAAACAGCATCATGAAGTCCAAAGAAACACACCAGACAGGTTAGGAATATGGTTTTGGAGAAGTTTTAAAGCAGGCTTAGGTTATAAAAAGATTTCCAAAGCTTTGAACATCTCACGGAGCACTGTTCAATCCATCATCCGGAAATGGAAAGAGTATGGCACCACAGTAAACCTGCCAAGACAAGGCCGTCCCCCTAAACTTACAGGCCGAACAAGGAGATCACTGATCAGAGAGGCAGCCAAGAGGCCCATGGTGACTCTGGATGAAATGCAGAGAGCCACAGCTCAGGTGGGGGGAAACTGTCCACAGGACAACAATTAGTCGTGCACTACACAAATGTGGTCTTTATGGAAGAGTGGCAAGGAGAAAGCCATTGTTAAAAGAAAAACCATAAGAAGTCCCGTTTGCAGTTTGCCAGAAGCCATGTTGAGGACACAGCAAACATGTGGAAGAAGGTGCTTTGGTCAGACGAGACCAAAATTGAACTTTTTGGCCACAATGCAAAACGCTATGTGTGGCGGAGAAATAACACTGCACATCACTCTGAAAACACCATCCCCACTGTCAAATATGGTGGTGGCAGCATCATGCTCGGGGGGTGCTTCTCTTCAGCAGGGACCGGGAAGTTGGTCAAAGTTGATGGGTTGATGGGTGGAGCCAAATACAGGGCAATCTTGGAAGAAAACCTGTTGGAGTCAGCAAAAGATTTGAGACTGGGGCGGAGGTTCACCTTCCAGCAGGACAACGACCCTGAACATAAAGCCAGAGCTACAATGGAGTGGTTTAAAAAAAAGAATATTCATGTGTTAGAATGGCCCTGTCAAAGTCCAGACCTAAACCCAATTGAGAATTTGTGGCAAGATCTAAAAACTGCTGTTCACAAACGCTCTCCATCCAATCTGACTGAGCTTGAGCTGTTTTGCAAGGAGGAATGGGCAAGAATTTCAGTCACTAGATGTGCAAAGCTGGTGGAGACATACCCTAAAAGACTTGCAGCTGTAATTGCAGCAAAAGGTGGCTCCACAAAGTATTGACTCAGGGGGGCTGAATACTTTTGCACGTCGCACTTTTTCAGTTTTTTATTTGTAAAAAAAAATGTTGATTCATGTATAATTTTCCTTCCATTTCACAATTGTATACCACTTTGTGTTGGTCTTTCAGATTAAATTCCAGTGAAATATATTTATGTTTGTGGTTGTAATGTGACAAAATATGGAAAAGTTCAAGGGGTATGAATACTTTTGCAACCCACTGTATATATATATATATATATATATATATATATATATATATATTATATATATATATATATATATATACATACTGTGTATATATATTGATTTTAATATTATACTCTCTTGTTTCTTTATTGTTTTATTTATTATATATACTCCCATAAAGCCTTTTGCTACAAACGGACTTAGTAATTATTATTTTCATGAACATGTAAAACCTGGATTATGGAAATTCATGACACATGTTGACTTACACTAAACATAAATGATTTAATAATCATTCTTAGACTAATAGCTAAACTTATTGCAAAAAGTTGGTATAACTCAGACACTGGGTTAAAAGCGCATACCTTGGAGCATCTCGATTATTCGTCCAGTTGTCTCGTTTGTGCCAGCTTTCATACAGAGTCATTCCCTCTTCTCCTTCCTCCGGACTCATAACCTACATCAAAACATCATCACCTACAGTCACTTTAGAGTGAGATTCAAGATACTGTACACTCAGGGATAGATTACATGAGGTCTGTTTTAAACTAAATAATGTAACATTGTTAAATATAGAAATAGTGTAACAATCAATCAAGAAGAAACATCCACTTACCTGTTTAGTGATGTTATAAGCCAGTTTATGTAATGAAGGAGTGCAATCTACCCTCAGTGTGTACATTCCTAAACACACACACACACACACACACACATTTTAGATTAAGATTTGATACATTGGAGTGTGGAAAAGGCAGAATGAAGTATTTACTGGGTAGAAGTGAGTTAGTTCAAAATGATAAATGAATAATTAAATGACAGTTATTAATTTAATGCAATTTCAATTAAAACCTAATGAAACTAACAGGAAAAAAAGCTGACAGAATGAACGAAACAACAAATATGATCACGTGTGTGTGTGTGTGTGTGTGTGTGTGTGTGACATCTACCCTCAATGGCAGAGTCTGCATTGATGTAGGCTACTGCTCGATCCTGCAGCATCTTAGCAGTATCCTAAACATTAAAACACAGCCGGAGTAATTAAGGGATTAATTAAAGGATTAAGATGTTGTCTTTTCCCTTTCCTCTCCTCTCAGTTAAATTCTTCCATGTCAGTCATACCTCTGCCCACTCTGTCGATCCCAAAAGGCCAAACTCTTCAGCATCCCAACTTGCAAAGATAAGAGTACGCCTGGGTCGCCATCCTACCATAAACAAGAGTTTAAACTTTTTAATTTATTTTAAATAGATTTGCTTGTTTTTATTCTGTATTATATATAACTTACAGCTCTTAACATGCTATATATATATATATATATATATATATATATATATATATATATATATATATATATATATATATATATATATAAAAGCAAATAAAAAAAAAGCAAATCAAGTTTAAAGGTCTAACAAAACCATTTATATATATTTATATATATAATATATAATATATATATATATATATATAATAATATATATATATATATATATATATATATATATATATATATATATATATATATATATATATATATATTAGGGGTGAGCTGCAATATTCGCTGATTCGACGATTCGATTCGGAGAACCGTAGTCGACTATGAACCTCATAGTCGAATGTACCATTTTGACCACATGGGGGTGCCCATGGCTGCTGCTAAGCATTAGTTTTTACATGAAATGTCTTTGTTTTCGTTTATATATAGCCTTTTGTCAAATAAAATCATCCAAATTTCTAGAAAAAAAAAAGAAAAACAAAAAAAAAGTTTTCTTTTGTTAGAAAAACAAGTAAAATATATATAAAAAACTTTTTTAAAAACCACGCTTATAGCGCCATCTTGTGGTGAAATTTTAACTGATTCGACTATCAGTCGACTATAGGGAAAATCTGACGAATCAGATTCGACTATGAAAATCCTTAGTTGAAGACACCCCTAATATATATACAGTATATATATATATATATATATATATATATATATATATATATATATATATATATATATAAATGGTTTTGTTAGACCTTTAAACTTGATTTGCTTTTTTTTTGTTTATGTATGAATGTATATGTAAGTATATGAAAGTTCTATGGTTCTCTCTGTGTGTCTTTTACCTTTCTTTAGGAGTTTTCCAGCAGCTCTTGCAGTTTCGTGTGTTGTTGCAGCTCCAGTTACAGGATCGATTCCTCCAAAAACCCATGCATCCCGATGTCCTCCCAAAATAACATACCTGTCTATACACACACAGTGCTACAACTGATAACTGCTAAAAAATAAATAATGACATTTAAATGTGTATTTTCTCCTAAATAACCCAGTTAAAAATTATTAAATAGGCTTAGAACTTCGAGGTGTTTAGAGAGGAATCTGTGCACATTTTTCCTCAACCATAGGTATAGAAAAAACAATGAAAATGTATTTTAAAAACAATGAAAATGTAAGAACCGGCAGCGGGAAATAAGTGATCACTGAGGTGTATATTCTTTAAGAAAGTTGTGTGTACCTGGTTCCTGAGCACCTTTGATTTTACCAATCACATTATAGATTCTGGTCACCACATTGTTTGTGTGCACGTTCATCCGCACTTTGCTGAAATGACAGATTATAAACAAACTAAAATACCTGTACACAAATCAACATTACAACATGATTTTTATGAGGTGGAGTCTCACTTTTGTCGAAAGTCATCAGTAAATCCGGGTCCGAGTCGATATGACACATTTAGAGCTCCTTTCCAATCAGGAGGTGGAGATGCTCCACCCATATTCCTATAAAAAAAAATTTGTTTTTTTTCATACAGTAAAACGTAAGTAAAATTTGAAGTAAAAAAAATACTATAACATTTTATCTTAAAGATAATCAACTCTTAAATACCACATAAATCAACAGCTTGTATTGCAGAACCACTATTAGCAGCAATAACTTGTACAAGTATTTGTTTTCTGTATAACTTAATCAGTCTGACAATTTGGTCAGTTCAGAGTAGTGTGAGCATTCGGTTAAGCTCTGACACATTATTTCATTTTGTTTATAATCTGGACTTTGAGAGGACAATTGCAATATCTTCTTTTTCTGTTGTAGTTTATTTGCTGGTGTCATAATTGTCATAAATATATTCTATTTGTACATATTGTATAACTTTAAACTCTTTATAGATTTTTTTTTGCAGAACTGCATTCAATCCACACATAAGTGAGCATCACAAAATTAGCCATATCACTGCAGTCCTGAGAATCAATTATGATATCTGCTCTGTGGGGTCCTGATTACTAGAGAGTACAGTAAAGGGAACTAACAAAATAGAGAGAAAAAGATGATAATAATAAACCGAAAAGCAGTTTAAACAAAGCTGAACATAATTTCACCAAACAAAAGGACTGCTATTAAAGTTTAAATTAATTTAGTTTTCTTTATGGGACTTACTTCAATAGATGGAAGGCATCATTGTAGCCAATAGGATGAACTGGTATTTTTGGAACTCCGACTCCTTCACCTGGACTCAACCTGTATGTATATTCTGCCCAGAAAAATATGGATCGTCATTTAACAAATATTAAAATTAAAAATAAAAGTGCAATTTTAATTAATAAAAAAAATTAAAGTAATTTAATTACCAGTAATTTAAGTTGCATATTTATTTATTCAACCAGAATAAAATCAAAAGGTTTTTTGAGATAAGTGGCCAGCACCTACAGTTTATATAGAAGCTAAGGGAAAATCTCAGTGTGTAAAGCTAAGAATGAATGATCAAGCCTTCAGGCAGTATTTTTGAGAAAACCTAATGCTACAGTGATGGACATTGCAACATGAGGTCTGAAGTACTTTAAATTATATATATATAAATAGAGGCGGCACGGTGGCTTAGTGGTTAGCACGTTCGCCTCTCAGCGCTAGGGATTCCCGGTTCGAATCCCCATCTGGGTGGAGTTTCCATGTTCTCCCCGTGTCCACGTGGGCTTCCTCCGTGTTGTCCGGTTTCCTCCCACAGTCCAAAAAAAAAAGTCAATTGAGTTCTCCAATTGCCCCATATGGAGTGTGTATGTATGCATGTCTGTGTGAGTGTGCATGAGTGTGCGCCCTGTCCTGGGTGTGTCTGCCCAGCGCCAGAAAAGTCCTCCCCTGGATGGGCATGGGGAACCCCCCCACGACCCTAATATATATAGGATAAAGATAATGTATGGATGGATGGACATATATACTGTATATATATATGGATATATATATATATATATATATATATATATATATATATATATATATATATATATATACACACACATACATACACAGACAGATTTGTGTATGTATACATATACACAATAACAAGTACAAAACTTAACAATGAACACCTGTGTAAAAACAGAAAAGCAACCAAACAGAAGAAGCAAGGTCAAATGTCTGTGTAAAGCAAAAGCTGGAACAGGAACTGAAACAATTTTATAAATAAAATAAAAAATATATTTTTATATATTTTTTATTTTTATATTAAATTATAAATATTATCCAGCATGTCTCCAGCTTTGTTTGATTATGCTGCAGGCATTAATTTCTGAATGTGTTTATATTCAGCAAATAGAAAAAAGTTCACCATTGCAAATATTGCAGTTCGTTTAGTTCATTTATACAGAGCACTGGCTCAGATTCTTTACAATTTTCAAAGCCAGCACTTTTAAAGTGCAAGCCAGACAAAAATGGCACTTTGGAATTTATTTTGTTTTTATAGGAACCTCAGTGGAAGGAAGACCCATTCTCACGAGGCCAGGCATGTTAACAGGCTTAAAACCATTATATTGTACAACAATGAATTGCCACAAGATAAACCTATATTAAATTTTATTTTCACTATACTATTACTAAATTTATGTTACAACACGGAAAGTAGATCTTAAAGAAATATAACGTTTAAAAAGTGTTCTAAAAGAAGAGTGCAATTAATAAAAAGATAACAAAATTGTAGCTGTAGTAATTAGTTTGAAAATGTAAGCACTGACAACGGCCAAAGAATAACTCCACTTTAGGAAAGCAAGAATAACATTTATAAATGTACTTAAGAATTATTTGGACTTATGACTTCACCTTTAGCAGGGTATCCAGGTGTTAAGGGGTCTCCAGCACCATTGAGATTTAGGACGTTGCCACGCTGAGCACCCCCTCCTGGTAGGTTCCAGCCATCAGGGTATGGCTTTATACCCACAGCAGCATAATCTGCTGGGTCTGAGAACAGGACAATCCCTTTAGCACCAGCTAACATTGCATTCTTCACCTGAAATCAAGATATACAGGGCATTCACTTTTCTTGACTTCACATGCAATGCTAATTTGCTTGTTTTTATGTAACAAGCTTTGCTCTAATCTGTTAAAATATTTCAATGTTAATTATTTGTCATTAGAGAATGAAATCAAAGTTAATGATATGCATATATATATATATATATATCTTTTTTGCCAAAGAGTGATTATTTTTTTACGTTGGCTTTTTTGCAAGTTACTGAAAAAGAATACCCAATCAATCCAAAACTGTCCTCAACCAACAATGAGCATAAATACATACATAAGATCATATCTCAATACATTTTTTAATACCAAAGTTTATTCTATTCCTTGCGGGTTGCTGACATGCTGTTTGGGGGGGGTATGGAAACTACCTTCTAATTATTATTCTAATTATTAAACTTCTATTTCTTCACATGTGTACAGGTGAGGTAGGTTGTAGTGCCTCATACATTTTTCAGAAAGAAGTGTTATGGTAGCAATGATTGGGTCATTGGGTCATTTAGCAGACGCTTTTATCCAAAGCGACTTCCAAGGTGAGCACAGGGTTAATCACAACATCCCTGGAGCAATGAGGGTTAAGGGTCTCGCTCAAGGACCCACACTGGTAACTTCAGTGGACCTGGGATTTGAACCCCCAACCTTCAGATTGATAGCCCAACACCCTGACCACTGAGCTAACCCGCCCCCGCCCATGATCTCCTCAAACCTATGTTCACACTCATGGTTAAAAGTATTAAATTTCATTCAACAAAGTTCATATTCTGTTCATGGGATGTGTATAGGAGCCATTTAACTACAACCCATAGAACATGCAAAGTGAATATAAATAGGCAGACAGATACCTTATTTATCAGGGGAAAAAATATTAAAATACAAGAGTCCTATCTTACACCCAAACCTCAGTAACAGTCTACTTTCACGCCCTATGGACCTTGCAAATATAACTACACCGTTGCACATTGTGGTCTTGAAATTAGGTGTGTTTAGGTAAATTTCTGGCATATTGCTATCTTGGCGATGAAAAACACAAGTGTACTACTGACTGAAAACAACCTGGACATCAACAGTCAGATGTTCATTGCTATCTTGTGCTGCCTGGCTGCTCAAAGAGGATGAGTCCCCACTGAGCCTTGGTCCTCCCAAGATTTCTTTTTTAAAAACCAACAACAGGGAGTTTGTCCTTGTCATCATCACTTCCGCTTGTTCTTTGGGGATTTAAGCTTGGAATACTGTAAAACTGCTTTAAGACAATGCACTATTGAGCATTTGAGTTGAATACAGTCAAAACAGGCATGCTTGTTACAAACACATGGACAAACAGTAGTGCAGTACGGAGCCCCTACAGGGACATGAGTAAAAACAATTTTTTTTAATTTACTTATGTCGTGCGCACCACGTATTTAGTGGTACGCACCACTTAGTAAGTCGTATCAATTGATTCACATTTCCGATTTGGTTCAATGTAAAATATTCACAATGCGGTACACAGTCACATGAACACATAGGCATGCGTGATTCTTAGAAAGCATCCGTTTTTCCATACGTGTATCTGCGGAAGAACACTGGTTACGTTCATCTCATCCTACACATGTACACTTCATCTCATCAAATACAGCGGCCTGTCTTTCAGAATAAGACATTATTATAAGACATGTGAAATCCAGTTGTGTTATCGCCACGTTTAACTCCAATGCTTAACTGTTTTGGGGGTAAAATGAAATTCCCAAGCAACAAGCAACGGGGAGAACATGCAAACGAGTTTCGGTCGAACTCAGCACTATACGGCGTTCCGGAGTTACATTCCTAGAAAGATTCCTAGAAAGAAATGTTTATTTATATTCGTGTTATTTATTTATCTGTGGATCTGTCAAATAGCCATAGTGTCGGAGAGCGCATGTCCCAGTGTAAACGCTATCGTTGTAACAACGCGTCATGTCTGTTTATTGTCAGATTATGATTCACATAATATGTCGTGCGGCACGGTGGCTTAGTGGTTAGCACGTTCGCCTCTCAGCGCTAGGGATTCCCGGTTCGAATCCCCATCTGGGTGGAGTTTCCATGTTCTCCCCGTGTCCGCGTGGGTTTCCTCCGGGTTCTCCGGTTTCCTCCCACAGTCCAAAAACATGGATCAAGTCAATTGAATTCTCAAAACTGCCCCATATAGTGTGTGTCTGTGTGAGTGAGTGTGTGCCCAGCGATGGATTGGCGCCCTGTCCTGGGTCTATCTGCCCAGCGCCCGAGACGTTCTCCCCTGGATGGGCATGGGGAACCCCACCGCGACCCTAATAGAGGATAAAGCGGGAGATAATGAATGAATGAATGAATAATATGTCGTGCGCACCACTTAATAACTTAGTAAGTCCACTTAGTAAGTCGTGCGCACGACATAAGTAAAAAAAATTTTTTGTTTTTTTGAACTCATGTTCCTCTCAATTTTTTTTTTTTGCTCATGTCCCTTTAGGGGCTCCGTAGTGCAAAAACAAATAGATAAAATTTTTTCAAAATAATTAATACATTGTGCTTTGCGCAAAGAGCAAGGTGTACTTTTGTCACCGGTACTTGTCACGGTTGTCAAAGTAGCAAAGACACTGTGACATGCTTTAAATCTAGCTGCCAGGTCAGCGGTTAATGGCTCACTAAATATACTGAAATAGGGCCCAAAGGGTTAGTAGAACCTGCAGAGTGGCTTGGCTTTCCCCTAGAGAAAGAGTAACGAGTTTGGTAATTAGGAGTGGTTCAGAGTACAGTCGCTTCTCCTCCACGTCGGGAGTGGCTTGCCCCCCACCTCCCCAGAAGAGCTAGATGGGAATAGGGATGTTTGGTCTTCTTTGCTTAGGTTGCAGTCCCCATGAACTGAACCCGGATAAACGGTGGATAATGGATGGATGGGTTAATAAAATAAAATATTCAGGATAAAAAAACCTACCTTATTTCCTCTGAATATTTTGCCATAACGCACAATAACAATTTTGCCAGTGCAGTTGATGCCTATCTCTCTTTGCAGTTTAAAGAAATCCTCAGTTCTTCCATAGTTTACATACACCAATTCTCCCTTTGCAAACACAAACACACACACATTTTCTTCAAACAAAAAAATATTTAAATGTTAAGTCACACATTTAATGTGTGTGTGTGTGTACCTCTGGTTTTCCCTGCGGAGAGAAGGCGCTGTAAGGAGGGACAATATCTGCCACATTCTCATAGCCTTGAGGTACTGGTTCAGCCAAAGATGAATTAAAAACCTGTGTTTGTGTGAATGAGAGACAAACACTATTAATTATACACCAATTATACACCAATTATATTTAATTATACACCAATTATACACCAATTAATAATATGATATGTACAGTTACATACCAACAAAGGATCAGTCTTAAGATTAATAGTGTACAATATGTAAATTGCTCATTGTATATTTGTTTATTTGATTTATGTTACAGTTCTTATGGTTGGGTGTAAGATTATGTACAAAGTTAAGGTGCAAACTCAAGAATAAACCTAATCAGTATTGGCAAGAATATTTGTGCTGTCGACTTTGAATCTGAGGAAGCTACATACAGTTTCACAAAAGTGAATTCCTATGATACAGATAGAAAAACTGAATGCCAACAAAGTGAACAAAATCATCATTTACATCCATGTGAATGATTTTTTTGCTCCGACATTTACAGCAGCTTTTTTAAAACCTCTTATCACACTGACCTTCTGATCAGGTCATGTGACACCACAAATGATAAACTAAATAACATCATTAGGTGAAAACGTGATGAGTGAGCATTGTCCCCTGAAAGCAAGGCTTGCAAAAATAAAGCTTCCCATATAAAAGGTTTCAATAACAAGTTTACACAATAATAATCATCCTTTCTCCTCATTATTTAGCTTTTGTTTTAAGCATAAGAATAATCTACATTCAATTTAGTGTTTTAGCTGCATATATAAAACACCTGCTTAAATGCATATTTCATGATCATGTGCAGGTTAAACAAAAAGTCAAATATCAATTTATTGTAGCATGTACTGGTCAAGCTGTGATAATAGTGTTATTTCCTACATAAGCAAATACATTACCAAGAGTAGTGATAAAATAGTTAATGATTTACACAAAATTGTAAACTTATTTTTTAACATATACCATTAACATTCATTCATTCATTATTTTCCGCTTTTTCCTAAATTAGGGTCGCGTGGGGTTCCCCATGCCCATCCAGGGGAGAACGTCTCGGGAGCTGGGCAGATAGACCCAGGATAGGACGCCAATCTATCGCTGGGCACACACACACACACACACACTCACACAAACACACTCTATATGGGGCAATTTGGAGAACTCAATTGACTTGATCCATGTTTTTGGACTGTGAGAGGAAACCGGAGAACCTGGAGGAAACCCACGCGGACATGGGGAGAACATGGAAACTCCAACCAGATGGGGATTCGAACCGGGAATCCCTAGCGCTGAGAGGCGAACGTGCTAACCACTAAGCCACCGTGCCGCCTTACCATTAACATGTACACTATTATTCAAAAATTTGTATTTTAAAAACTGACATCAGATATAATGTGAAAATAGTTAAACAGGTTGTGAAAAAAATAAACAGGTTGATGACAGGGTGATAGATACCTTATTTATCCTGAGGGGAAAATATTGATTACATTTAAACGCAAATAACCCTATATTACACCCTGAACAAGTAGCATCACTAACAGTCTAACTTCACATTTTGTGCCTGTGTCGTTTAAATAGCAATGGAGCAAGCTAACAAAAAAAAAAATTTCAATTGAAATGAATCCATTTTGTTTGACACAGTTTTTATACCTGAATATTAGAGTGAGGATTATGATATGTGCCCTCCAGTGAACTGTGCAAAGGTCAACTATTGTTCTGCTTGCATATTTCACTACCATATACATTGCACAAGCGGCCAGCTTAAATAAAGCACAGATTATACTTTTTGTTGGGACACATAATTGGAAACAGCTGGCTCTATGGATAACCATGTTACAGTATGACATAGCTTTTCAAATATTGCTTTTGACATTCTGAAATGCCTGTCCCAAAAAAGGTTCCCTCTAAACTGTCTGAAAAGTTTGTATAACCAGATGTATGGTGGATGTTGTCATGGTGGTACAATAATTTCAGCTCTCATTAGAAGCACCAATGTTCATCCTGCTTAGTTACTTTGAACTGCAAACAAAGCAACCATAAAGTAGATTGCAAATGGCTGTAAAGATAAATGTGCTAAAAGTAAAGTAAATATCTTCATTTTGCTTGTTTTAATTCTTGTTTAAATAGAATTCTGGTCAAAGACGAATATGTTGAAAGGGGGGAATGCAGTTAGAACTGAACCATTTTAGCATTTGAAAAAAAAAATGTGTTCCTCCCTATCCACATTAAAATAAGAGAACTGCATTTTCAAACAAAAAGATGCAGGTCCACCCTGGTAACTTGTTGTATGCTGGGTTACATCCAGAGGTCCAGGCTAAGCTGACATTCACACATCTTTTTCAGCTCTAATTTTAGCAGCTATTAACCATTTTCAGTTACCCCATGTTCTCCACAAAACATTTTCAGTCTATACCACCTGATGCTTATATCCCATGCAGCTAAATTCTATTTATCTATTCTCTGAGTAGAGAAACTGCAGCATTCTGGCAGGACTGTCTTTATAGCGGCAGCTCTAACCATCTTTTGGACATCTGCAAAGTCTGCACACTAAACCCGGCATTGCTGTAGCAGAAGCCCTATACCTCCTTTTTGTTGTTTTGTCCACTGGATTTATTGTAAATTTGATCCCGAGGTCCAGAAGGCTCAGTTAAACTCACCAATCCCTGTGAACTGCCTGATTGATCTGTTATGTTCTTCCATCATTGTGCTAATGGATCATCACCTGGGCTTATTCGTCCCTTTGTGCTGGCCTTCCAGATGTTGCACACACTATACACCCTATTTACTGCAAATATTTGTGGGAATTACTCAACTGTAATTTTCAAAACCTGTTATCCTGTTCCATATCCTGTTCAGTTTGCATAGCGTGTAAAACACCAAAACCTCCTCTAAGAGTTTTACCACCATCCTTAGTTATATTTATTGATCTTTTTTTGCTTGGTCAAATTTATTCCCCTTAAGGAGTTTCTTTGAGCATCTCAAAAGGTAGAGATTCTTTTCAGACACTAGTTCTCGCAGTTGTGCATTCCTGAAGATATTTTATCTGATCATGGTCCTCAATTTAACTCTGACAACTCTATTAAATCCTGATACCAGTTTGGTGTTACCTACGTAACAGGAAAAGCAACTTTGTTAGAAACTACTTGCCCTACCCAATTCACAGACAGTTTGTCCCCCTTGCATTAGGCAAATAACATCAAACTAACAAGAAACCTAGTATCTATTTACCCAATAAGTTTGCCACTCACTGCTTACAAACATATGGTAGATCCAGTGGTGTCATAGGAAATGTAGGTCAGGAATTGAGAAAAGAAGACAGAAATTACATCTGTATAAATTCTGCTGGTAAAGCAACGGACACTGTACATCAAAAATAGTAAAAACCAAATAATGACAATAAGTGTAATACCTATAGTTATTGTAAAAATACCTGTTTTCATGGCACTGTTTTCACTCTTCAAGTCTGATTTTATTTTTACATATACTGTACACCTTGATTTTTTTTCTTTTTTGCTACTGATCTCTATGTGGGCTAACAAAGTTTTGTTTAACTACATTGACAGAGTTAATTAATTGATTTGATATAATAATAGTAATATTTTCTATTTATATAGCGCCTTTTAAAAAAATGGTAGCTTAAGCATGGTAGATACCTTGTAAATATTTTAGTTACACCGCAAAAAACACTAATTACTAGGAAATGTGCCTTGCGGCCAAGACCTCATCATGATGCGTGTTTGTCTAAACATGTGAGTAATAAAAGATAAACACAGTTTTGTTTTTACCCTGATGACTCTTTTAAACAGGCGATGCTACTTATAACAACATTAACTCATTTTAATTATAAAAGCACTCCAGAGTGTAGAGATTTAGAACAATGGATTCAGAAATTCAGGACTTAACATTAGGTCTAGTAATTAAAAAAAACCCCAGGAATTTTGGGTTAAAGGTCAAATTGTTAGGTAATAGGTTAAAATAGGAGTTATGAGATACATCTAATACATCTAATTTTGGGAATCTGATTTGGTAACCTGGGTGACTTATTCACAGTGGCCTCTCAGTGCTGGGGATCCAGGTTCAAATACCTACAAATTGTGTGTGTGTGTGTGTGTGTGTGTGTGCCCAGTGATGCATTGGCGCCCTGTCTGGCGTGTATCTGCCCAGCGCCCAAAACATTCTACATTGGATGGGCACGTGGAAACCCTTGTTTCTATGTAGTAAAGGATTAAGCAGAAGATAATGAAATAAGATGAGATTTGGCACTCTGCTCTTACATAAATCAATTATAGTGATGTTTAATGTAATAATTAAATTAGGAGCCAGTTAAAAATTTTAGAGGTATCAGGAAATAGAATTTTAAAAATGAGCATTTATAATATAACAGATTAAAGTTTTGGATCAAGTAAAACATTTTAACTTTGACAATTTGGAATATTATCAGAGCAATTATATGATTTAGAAAAACTGAGTTGGGTATTACCTCATCTCCATGTTGGTCCAATATAGAGATATAATTTGGTCTGGTTGCATTTGGATACGACAACAACACATCATACCACACCAGCTCAGCGGAGTCAAACCCATAGTTTAGCCACTCTCCCTGAATCTGCTTAGCCAATTGAAAGTTCTGCTGTGTTCCAGCCAGGTGAGGTAGCTTGGTAAACTTCCTGTAAAAAACAGAACATATGAAGTTAAAGTGCAGGTGTGTGTGTTTTTGTGTGTGTGGGTTTGTGTGTGTGTGTGTGTACCTTAGATTTTCTTTAATATTTCCTGCACTTATTTCTTTTAGTAACTCTGGTAGGTAGTTATGTGTTATCTTTGCTTGTTGTACATTTGTAGGTCTTGCAAACCAACCTGTGAAAAAATTCATGATTAATACTCACCACTGTATTATTCATTCATTCATTATCTCCCACTTTATCCTCTATTAGGGTCGCGGTGGGGTTCCCCATGCCCATCCAGGGGAGAACGTCTCGGGCGCTGGGCAGATAGACCCAGGACAGGGCGCCAATCCATTGCTGGGCACACACTCACACACACACACTCTATGGGGCAATTTGGAGAATTCAATTGACTTGATCCATGTTTTTGGACTGTGGGAGGAAACCGGAGAACCCGGAGGAAACCCACGCAGACACGGGGAGAACGTGGAAACTCCACCCAGATGGGGATTCGAACCGGGAATCCCTAGCGCTGAGAGGAGAACGTGCTAACCACTAAGCCACCGTGCCGCCCAACACTGTATTAGTACTACCATAAAAATTCCCCATGGCTTGGGGTGGATTTGATAAGGCTCTAAAAGTATTTCTGATAGGGAAGGCAGACATTGTGTTATAGCTACTGATTTTTACATGCTATAAAATTTCTAACTTCGCGACAGATTTTTTGGCTGTGAATAAAAAATAACTGTGACTAATAAGGATGGTCACTGTCAGATTTGAATGATTAGAATTGCATCATTATGATGCATGGATTCATTCAATCATACACTGTGGAGAACATCAATTAGATAGTAACAAACTCCAAAATAGACTGTGGCCTACAAATTATATGCCAGAAAAACAACCCCCATCACATAACCACTAGCAGGGTGACCTGTTACATACAACAATTTCTCATCCTGTAATTTAAACTGCACAAAAGACAAGGACTCATCAGACCAGGTAATAATTTACAATTTTAGACTGGTTCTGGTGACTTGAACAATTTCAGGGTTTATTGACAGTGGAAGACAGAGATGGTTCACGGATGAACATACTTAGAGTTATCTTTCATTTAATTATTAGCCAACATGAACATTCTCCTCTAATCTATACACACATACACACACTGGCCACTGTATTAAGCATGCCTTGTTATTACACTCTTCTCTTTTATCAGTTCCACATAGAATAGTACCAGTCAAAAATTTGAACACGTTTCATTCAGAGGTTTTTCATTATTTTAAAATTCCTGCATTGTATATAAAGAAATACATTTCTTTATTAAAGATAAGAGGCCACCTAAATGCTTCAAAGAGTAGCACACACATCTCAACACCAACTATTAAGAAAAGGCTGTGTGAATCATTCTCTTTATTTAACTGTTTTTCCTTAGATGTGCCTTCTTTTCAGCATTTCGACAATAATATCCAGATTCATGCTGTCTTCTCTGAACAGTTACTCTTGAGATGTGCATGTTACTTGAACTCTGTAAAGAATCTTTACAGATGAGAGCCAGTTTCATCATAACGCTTGATGATCTTTAAGACTGCACTTGAGGATACTTCAAAGTTCTTTAAGTTTTTTGGATTGACTAACCTTCATTTCTAAAAGCAATGATGGATTCTCATTTTTGGATTAATATGGATCAGAACAGTAGGGCTATTTACTGTATATTTTTATTGCATTCTTTTGAATTTGATCTTTAATAATCAGGACTCCCATAGGACCATCACAGAGCATGGATTATTTGGAAAATTATTTTTATCTGCGCTGAGAATAATTTACAAACCAAAATCTTCAGCCACCAGCCACCTCTAGGCATCTATTGAGCATTTATTTCAAGTTAGAGAACGACTACAAGAATTCTCTCAAGGGGTTACACAAGTGATTCTCAATTATTTTCTGTTAAGCCCCCCCCTAGGAAAAATAAAACATTTTGCCCCCCCCCCCCCACACACACACACACACACTCACCTCAAACCCCCCCCCCATCCACTACGACCACTGTAGTATGATTTGTCTATAAATTTGTTATAAGTACACCTCTTTTGTAACAATAAAGAAAACAAAAAAGAAATATAGATCAACTAAGAATAAAGAATCATTTGATTAACTTTGTTTTGTAGTTGGGCGGCACGGTGGCTTAGTGGTTAGCACGTTCGCCTCTCAGCGCTAGGGATTCCCGGTTCGAATCCCCATCTGGGTGGAGTTTCCATGTTCTCCCTGTGTCCGCGTGGGTTTCCTCCAGGTTCTCCGGTTTCCTCCCACAGTCCAAAAACATGGATCAAGTCAATTGAGTTCTCCAAATTGCCCCATAGAGTGTGTGTGTGTGAGTGTGTGCCCAGCAATAGATTGGCGCCCTGTCCTGGGTCTATCTGCCCAGCGCCCGAGACGTTCTCCCCTGGATGGGCATGGGGAACCCCACCGCGACCCTAATAGAGGATAAAGCGGGAGATAATGAATGAATGAAATGAATGTTTTGTAGTTTGTATCAGAAACAAATGAAATCCTTATTTAAATGAGAAACATTTTTGAACTGACTGGAATTTGATACTGAAAAATTCATCAGCAACATTTTTTTTTTATCAAAATGAGGAAGTCAGAACTGATGGCTACAACGCACCCGTTCTGCAGCGCACATCTTTTCTGTAGTAGCTTTCATAAAGCGGAATGATTGCTGTTTTCAATTAAAAAACTCAAGCGGTTATCAGCGTGATTGGGGTGTAATGTCTTTAAGTGACGCCTTCATTTATTTGGCTTCACGCTGTCCGCCGCCAACATTTTAAGACACAGAAGACACACCGCTCTTTCTTCGTCTCTCACCTCAGTTACAGTGAAACCAAGTGCTACATAAGCTTCGACATTGTTTCCTTGTTTTAGCTTTCGGTTGACTTTTGTTGCTCTCGTTATCTTCGTCTCTCTCCGCCTTTCTCTCCGCCATCTCTTTTAAATATTTCTCCATGTTGTATCTTGAGGGTTTGTTCAGTACAAGTAATATCAATTGCTCTGTGATATTTTGTTATGCGCCCCCCCAGGCACCGCACTGCACCCCCCCAGGGGGGCGCGCCCCACTATTTGAGAAGGACTGGGTTACACAAGTAACTGGTCTGTGCAGAACCAAACCAACAGGTTAAACATGATGTACAGCATACAGAGTATTAAACTAAAATGACTGAATTGCTTCTATTTTAAAAGCAACATCTATTTTGTTGTATGTGAGTTTTGTATTCTGTACACTTAACTTAACTTAACTTAATGATAGAAACAGACAAGTGCCAGATGTCGCCCCAGGGCTGTAAAAAAAACTCAGGTTTGATATACAGGGTAAAGCAATGAGGTAAATGTGTCTAATATACCGTACACTTAGTGAATGTCTTGTAATAACAAAAAATATTTAAGGCTTATTTTTATTGTGAGCTATAATATCTGCAATTCCACTAAAAAGTGTATGTTCAGATTTAATCCAATCCAATTCAATGTCCAGAGTTAATCCAATGTAACTAAGCTTAATTAACTCTTAATTAAATTAAAACTTAACTGACTCAGTCAACAGAAATCAATACAAAACATGTAAACTGCCTCTAACCAAGTTCAGCTGTTTTAGTAGAATTTTCCTGACATTTGCTTAGTTGAATATCACCTCAAACACCATGGCCACCAAAGAACTTACAAAAGGATCTCATTGTGGAAATACACTGAAGGTCAACGACAGAATAAAATATAGACAAGATGTAATCCACTTCGGAAGGATCTACAGCAACATTAAAGGATCCACGGGAATTTCTTACAACTAATGGTTGTGTTGTGAATGTTACTGAATCTTAATGGAATAAACAGTTATTACAAAGAAATCCATCTAAGCCTGGTATGTTTTGTAAAAAAACAACAACATCCAGTCAGCTGAAACAATGTGGAAAATGGTTTAAACTTTTGACTCTATTTTCAAAAGGTATGTTTTGTGTAAAAAAAAAAAAAAACTAAAGTACATATCACCAAAACAACATGAAATCCCCAGTGAAGCGTGGTGAAGACAGCTTTATTTATTAATTGTTTAAAAAAAAAATTATTTCTTGTAATGGAAATGGGGCTTTAGTCAATTTGGAGAATAATTATGAATGGTTCTATATATCAGCTAATTATGGCACAAAACCATCAAACAGCATCAACAAAAAATGGCGTTTAAATGTGTTTCAGTGGTCCAATCTGAGCCCAGAACTGAATCCAATAAAAAACTTTTGGGGTGACCTGAGGAAGGCTGTGCACAAAAAGTACTAAAGTATTTATCAACATGTCACATCTTGATATGGCACGCTTGCCAATCTCTGGAGATCGCATATGCAAAGAGTAGGCAAAGAATGAAAAGCCAAAAATTACAAAACTAAAAAAACTCATCGTCATAAAATCAAAAAGGTGTTAAAATAAACATTTTTAACCATGTCATTGTGATTTTGTCCACTAAAAGATCAGTGAACTTTTGAATTGTACAGTTTATGGGACAAATTAAAGGTGGAGAAATCCTGAAGTCTTATCTTATCTAATCTTAACTTATCTTTTTCTCAATTGCAGACTTTTTATGGACATTGTATATTTATAAGATTTCAACTAGCCAAGTCTGAGGGTCATAGTTCACCTACAAAAACAATTCTAACATTTGATGAATCTGCAAAATATTACAGCAATTCAAGAGCAGGCCCTTTCAAATACAACCACTATCCCTGTGATAGAGAAATTAAATTACCTGACCTAAGGTTGTATTTAAATAAAATAAAACTGTTGCGGAAGATAATGGATGGATGGATGGAAAACTGTTGCATGTAAAGTATGGTTTATAAAAGTCTTTGTTTGAAAAAAAAGCATGAATTTTAAAAGAATTTGGTATATTTTACCAATTGTACTTGTCCATCCAGGGGAGAACATTTCGGATCCATGTTTTTGGACTGTGGGAGGAAACCGAAGAACCCGGAGGAAACCCACGCGGACATGGGAAGAACATGGAAACTCCACTCATTTTGGGATTCGAACAGAGAATCCCTAGTGCTGAGAGGCGGTTGTGCTAACCACTAAGCCACCGTGCCGCCCAAAAAGATATTTATATAATTTATATGTATAAGATAAACTTATACTTATATTTGTACTTATATTGTACTTATATTTACTACAAAAATATAAAAGGTAATATGTTAAGCCTAACGTGGGGTTTATAAAACAAATAAACATATTTTATGCTCAAAGTAATGTTACTTATAGAAAATGTTAGTTATTTAGTACGTTTTTAAATACTGTTAAAAATAAAAAATAAATAGTACCTAAAAACTGTTTAATACACAAAATGTAGATTCTACATTTGAAGAGTAGTGTTCAAAAAACAAAAGGTGGTGGATGCTATAACTAAAATATTCTTTATAAATCAAAAACTAGTGGCTTTTTTAACTGAAATACTGCATATACAACAAAATGTGATGGATGTTTTAAAAAAAGCTACTGTTTATACAACAAAATGTTATTGATGCTTTAGATAAAGTACTGTTTATACAAAAAAACTTGATGGCTACTTTAGATAAAGTACTGTTTATACAAAAAAACTTGATGGCTACTTTAGATAAAGTACTGTTTATGCAATGAAACTATAGTGATTTTTTTACCTTGATTCACTGTATATACAACAAAAGGTGGTGGATGCTATAGTATAGTACAGGGGTGCTCAATACGTCGATCGAAGGGGTATCAGGTAGATCGCGATGGAGGTTTGAGAAAAAAAAGCGTTTATTACGTATCAGCGCTTTTTTTTACAGCACAGTATCAGAAGCGCTTATACACACACTAAAAATCTAAATCGCGATCTCTATCGTTCTGAAAGCGAGCGGTCTGCCCCCCCTGTGCCTAAATCGGAAGCACTGCCTCGCGAATCACCTACATTAGATTCCTGTTTGTGTTTTTACACTTTATTTCACTGTCAAGTTGAGTGAAGGACGAGTGAAGCTCAAAAAGAACTAAAATGTTCCACTTTCATTTAGAGTGGGGGGGAGTGAATATTTTTTTTACAATTTCAAACTCAAAATGCATTTGCTTTTATTAATGTTCATGTTCTATTTGGGGGCAGCACAGTGGCTTAGTGGTTAGCATGTTCTCCTCTCAGCGCTAGGGATTCCCAGATCGAATCCCAATCTGGGTGGAGTTTCCATGTTCTCCCCGTGTCGACGTGGGTTTCCTCCGGGTTCTCCGGTTTCTTCCCACAGTCCAAAAACATTGCTCCATACAGAGTGTGTTTGTGTGTGTGAGTGTGTGCCCAGTGATATATTGGCGCGCTGTTCTGGGTGTATCTGCCCAGCACCCAAAGTGTTCTCCCCTGGATGGGCATGGGGAACCCCCCCGTGACCCTAATAGAGGATAAAGCGGAAGATAATGGATGGATGGATGTTCTGTTTGGGGAAATGTGGGTTACAGTGATTGTTGTACATTTGTGCTGTATACTGTGTGTTTAACTAAAATCAGGTTTTCTCTGTGCTATTTGCTGGAATGTGTTTAATAAAAGAGCAATTCTAACAGACAATACTAACATGATGTGTGTAAACAGGTTTCAATATAAAAGCCTAAAAAATAGAGATTGACCCCGGTAGATCTCGATGACCTGTCCAATGGAAAAGTAGATCTCGGGCCAGAAAAGTGTGGGCACCCCTGGTATAGTATTTATCACAACATAATAGCCTATGATGTACATGAGGTGCTGTTATGAAACAAGTCATGGGTGCGATAACTTAAATTCTTGTTTATAAAGTAAAAAGTTGAGGATACGGTGGTATTTAATAAAAGGTAGCATATCTAAAGTACTTTATATAGAAAGAAAATAGTGGATTTTTTTTACAGTTTATACAAAAGTATAGTTTATAATTCAAAAATTGACAAAGGTCACAAACAAAAAGAAATAATACAAAGAACTTTAAGAAAAGCGTAGATTATATATATATATATATATATACGCGGCACGGTGGCTTAGTGGTTGGCACGTTCGCCTCTCAGCGCTATGGATTCCCGGTTCGAATCCCCATCTGGGTGGAGTTTCCATGTTCTCCCCGTGTCTGCGTGGGTTTCCTCCGGGTTCTCCGGTTTCCTCCCACAGTCCAAAAACATGGATCAAGTCAATTGAGTTCTACAAAATTGCCCCATAAAGAGTGTGTAAGCGTGCGTGTCTGTGTGAATGAGTGTGTGCCCAGCGATGGATTGGCGCCCTGTCCTGGGTCTATCTGCCCAGTGCCCGAAACGTTCTCCCCTGGATGGGCATGGGGAACCCCACCGCGACCCTAATATAGGATAAGGCGGAGGATAATGAATGAGATATATATATATATATATATATATATATATATATATATATATATATATATATATGATACAGTCTAATAAACGTATTAACGACTTTATCAAAAAGTTGATGTTACTAACAGAGCCAAATGGAGTCTGAATGCAGGCTGGTTTAGTGTAATGTCCTGCTACTGTAAGCCGCTAGTGTTTGTTTAGTAAGGCTTTGATTTTGGTTCTCAGCAGCGCGCTCACATGCATTATTAAACTCACAGATAAAGAAATAAATGAGCGCTTTGTTTCTGTTCTCTTACCGATTATAAAGCCCCCAAAGAACAGCAGCGTGCAGCCGGCGATGCACGGGATGGAACGCACGAGTCTCTCCCCTAACCCCATCGAAACGGCTGCGACTTCTGCTTCACTGACGAGGACAGTCTGACTGCAGAACTCTGAAAAGTGGGATGGGCGCGAAAAACAAATGCTCTCATCTGATTGGATGAAAAGCTAACGATACGAAAACATACGTACTTACGTTTAAACGTATTTGCATATGAAAATAAATGTATCGATTAAACTGAGGGGCGAGTGCAGCAACTGTTACAGAACAGGCAGCATTCTCTCTAAAACAGAAACTTTCTTTGCTTTTGGTAATGTCAACTAAATTATATTGTGCCAGAAAGACACACACAACATATATATATATATATATATATATATATATATATATATATATATATATATATATGCGCGTGGGTATATATTCTCCCCGTGTCCGCGTGGCAATTTTCCTCCGGACTTGGGAGGAAACCGGAGAACCCGGAGAAAACCCACACGGACACAGGAGAACATGGAAACTCCACCCAGATTGGGATTCGAACCGGGAATCCCTAGCGCTGAGAGGCGAACGTGCTAACCACTAAGCCACCGTGCCGCCTATATCTATATCTATATATCTATATCTATATCTATATATATTATATATATACTCCGGTTTCCTCCCACAGTCCAAAAAACATGGATCCAGTTGTCCGGTTTCCGTTCCCTCCCACAGTCAGATTTAACCAATTACAAAACATGGATCCAGTTAATTAAGTTCTCAAAAAAAAATTGCCCCATATAGAGTGTGTTTGTGTGAGTGAGTGTGTGCCCAGCGATGGATTGGCGCCCTGTCCTGGGTCTATCTGCCCAGCGCCCGAGACGTTCTCCCCTGGATGGGCATGGGGAACCCAACCGCGACCCTAATAGAGGATAAAGCGGGAGATAATGAATGAATGAATTGTTAAATAAATTAATTAATTAAGTCTATTGAATTCCCAAAAATTGCCCCATATAGAGTGTGTCTGTGTGAGTGATTCTCCCCGTGTCCGCGTGGGTTTCCTCCGGGTTCTCCGGTTTCCTCCCACAGTCCAAAAATATGGATCCAGTTAATTAAGTTCTCTAAAAAAAATTGCCCCATATAGTGTGTGTCTGTGTGAGTGTGTGTGCCCAGCGATGGATTGGCGCCCTGTCCTGGGTCTATCTGCCCAGCACCCGAGACGTTCTCCCCTGGATGGGCATGGGGAACCCCACCGCGATCCTAATATAGGATAAAGCGGGAGATAATGAATGAATATATATATATATATATATATATATATATATATATATATATATATATATATATATATATATATATATATATATATATATATATATATATATATATATATATATATATATATATATATATATATATATATATATATATATATATATTATATAGCTTTAGGCGACACACGGTGGCTTAGTGGTTAGCACGTTCGCCTCTCAGCGCCTAGGGATTCCCGGTTCGAATCCCCATCTGGGTGGAGTTTCCATGTTCTCCCCGTGTCCGCGTGGGTTTCCTCCGGGTTCTCCGGTTTCCTCCCACAGTCCAAAAACATGGATCAAGTTAATTGAGTTCTCTAAATTGCCCCATATAGAGTGTGTTTGAGTGTGAGTGTGTACCCAGCGATGGATTGGCGCCCTGTCCTGGGTCTATCTGCCCAGCGCCTGAGACGTTCTCCCCTGGATGGGCATGGGGAACCCCACCGCGACCCTAATAGAGGATAAAGCGGGAGATAATGAATGAATGAATGAATGAATATATATATATATATATATATATATATATATATATATATATATATATATATATATATATAGTAGTTTTTAAAAAAAATAGATTTTCAATTTTCGATTCTCAGTTGTAATTAGAGATAAAGATGGACGAACATGGACAACTGTTTAAACAATTTCGGGATTGTTTTTCCATAAATGATAATAATAACAATAATACTAATAACACACACTCCCATTCACACTATAATGGAAAATTAAGATAGGTGCTTTAACTTGAATCCATGTTTTTTGCTATAATAATGAATTCTGAATCTGATTCATCTCATCTCATTATCTTCTGCTTAATGTTTTGCTTGGGTAGCGGGGGTGGGTGGGGTGGGTGGGGGTTCCCCATGGCCATCCAGGGGAGAACGTTTTGGGCGTTCCGTCCCGCCCTACTGTTATCTGTTATAATTTTGATAAATGATACTGTTATCATTGTATTATCTATTATTGTTGCTTTTACTATTATTATTAAATCTCTGATAAATAAGCTAAATAAGGAGATAATATCTTAAAATTCCACTAGATGGCATTATATATTAATGCTCACAGGGTTTATCAGATTAATAATGCATAAAGAATTCTTAAGACTTTTTGGTTAAACTAAAAAAAAAAACATTTCATAAATAAAATGCTGTATTCACACATGAGTTTTCTGAAATATACTTAATTTGACACAACCGTCAGGGTTTTAATTTTGTTTTATTAAATATCTTTTTTAATTACATTTGAAGTACAGAAATGTATACTCATCTACTCATCCATTTGAAAGAAACGAATATCCACTGGAAGAAATGTTTTTAGGAAGTGCAAAGTAAATTAAAGGTGTCCTGATATCGCACTATAAATTAATAATCGCGGGCTGCTGCCCCCTGGTGATCCAATTGTACTCTCGCTTTTCTCAAAAGTGATTACATTTACATCAATGTTAAAAGCACATTATTAGTTCTAGTTACAAAAACATAAATAATTAAACAGTCAAATTAACTGGCATTAAAAATACACAGATATACATATACACATAAAGAAACACAAAAATTAAAACAACAAAAACAGTAATAACATCACATTGCATTCATATTGCATGGATTAAAGTGTTATTACACTGTTGTATTATTACTGAATAATTAAATACTAAATAATACATTTAAAAAAAAAGTGGAATATGTTACAGCAGTGTTCTTGTTGGAGAGCAGTGGCTTTCTCCTTGCAAACCTGCTATGCACACCATTGTTCTGTTTTTATGTAGTGGACTTGTGAAATTAATATTAGCAAATGTATAAAAAGTATACTTTGTATACTAAAGAATTTGCCCCAAGTTCCTTTGTGACCACTTGCATGTATTGTTCTCGGTTTGATCTTTGTTTGTTGACCACTCCTGGATGAGAAAATAATGGTCTTGAATGTTCTCTATTTTAAGACAGTTTGTCAAAGGTGTATTGGTGTTTAAACCTTTAGTATTCTCCCTAATATAAACAACAATTTTTCTGAGGTGATCAGAATTCTTTGTTTGTGCCATGAACATAAACATCCAAAAATATGTGCTAAGGGGTTAGCACTTTGAATCCCAACTCTTCTATTAAAACAGGACTGACACATAGTAGCCCAGAAATTAATTTAAAATCAAATTAACGACCTAGTCAAATATTTTTTTCTTTTCTTTGATTTTGTTTTTTTTTATCTGTTTAAAGACTTGTTTGAAAATCTAAAGTTTCAGGTAAATTTATACAGAAATATAAAAACTGTAGAATATTTAATTTGTCATCTAAAGCTTAGGCGTCAACCTCAAGGGTCGTGGGCCATATCCAGTCTCTAATACAATTATATCTGGCCTGCAAGATCAATAATCTATTATCATTGTTATTAATGGCCCAGCCACATGTTTTTTTGGACCATGTCTATATTTTAAATATGTATAATTTTGACAGGAACATTTTTATGGAGAGCAGAAAATTTAAAGATAATTAAAGTTTAAGTTTATTTTTCTAAAATGGACCAAGAGCAGGGCGGCACAGTGGTAGCAAGTTCGCCTCTCAGAGCTTTTGAGGTGTGACTGGCTTCCTGGAGATCTTCATTCATGGCTCTGCTGACGAATACTGGATGGAACCTGAATATTAATTGGACTGGTGGTCCTGCAGGACCCCCTTAATGGACTCACATATAGTTTTCCGGTTGTTAAATATCTGTACATAGATGTCCTACACTGTTGTTGCTGCCTGGCCGCTCAAGGAGGATGAGTCCCCCACTGAGTCTTGGTCCTCCCAAGGTTCTTCCTTAAATAACAACAGAAAAGGGAGTTTTTTCTTGCCACTGTCGCTTCGGCTTGCTCTTTGGTGGTTTAAAGGCTTTTCATTCTGTAAAGCTGCTTTGTGACAATGTACTGTTATAAAAAGTGCTATATAAATAAATAACTTGAACATGAACTTGAGCGTTAAAGACTCCCAGTTCGAATCCCAATCTGGGTGGAGTTTCCATGTTCTCCCCGTGTCTGCGTGGGTTTCCTCCCAGTTCTCTGGTTTCCTCCCACTGTCCAAAAACATGGATCAAGGTCAAATGAATTCTCCAAATTGCCCTATATAGAATGTGTTTGTGTGCGTGTCTGTGTGAGTGAGTGTGTGCCCAGAGATAGATTGGCGCCCAGAGACCAAGATGTTCTCCCCTGGAGGGTCAAGGGGAACCCCCCCCCCCCCCCCCGCGATCCTAATAGAGGATAAAGCGGAAGACAATGGATTGATGGATGGATGGACCAAGAGCAAAGAAAACAGAACATTTTGATTTGTTATTTTTGCTTTTGTGGAAAAGCATTATTTTATTTAATTTTTTCATGTTTTTTTTTTGCAGTATGTAATGTCCAAATACATGTCAATACTTTTATCACTTTGACCAGAGATATTTTAAGATTATTCATTGGAACAATATTCGGCACGGTAGAGTTTCCACGTTCTCCCGGTGTCCGCGTGGGTGTCCTCCGGTCAATTGAATTCTCCAAATTCCCATATAGAGTGTGTTTGTGTGTGTCTGTATGAGTGAGTGTGTGCCCAGCGATAGATTGACGCCCTGTCCTGGGTGTATCTGCCCAGTGTTCTCCTGGATGGTCATTGGGAAACCCCCCCTGCCCCACGACCTTTGTAGAGGATAAAGGGGAAGATAATGGATGGATGGATGGAATAATATTCCTGTTTGTTTTTATTCCATTTCATTCATTATCTCCCGCTTTATCCTCTATTAGGGTCGCGGTGGGGTTCCCCATGCCCATCCAGGGGAGAACGTTTCGGGCGCTGGCCAGATAGACCCAGGACAGGACGCCAATCCATCGCTGGGCACACACTCACTCACACAAACAAACTCTATATGGGGCAATTTTGGAGAATTCAATTGAATTGATCCATGTTTTTGGACTGTGGGAGGAAACCGGAGAACCCGGAGGAAACCCACGCGGACACGGGGAGAACATGGAAGCTCCACCAAGATGGGGATTCGAACCGGGAATCCCTAGCGCTGAGAGGAGAACGTGCTAACCACTAAGCCACCTTGCCGCCCTTATTGCTATTCATGTTCAAAAAATATTTAGCTTTGGTCTGCTCACTAAATGTTTATCCTGTTCGGCCCTAAAGTGGGCTTGGAGTTTTGGCCCCCGGTGCATTTGCGGTTGACACCCCTGTTCTAAAGGGTTCACAAATTTTCAGGCACCACTGCAATGAGTTCTAAGCTGTGAGAACTAGAGCTGTGCGGATCGATACAAATATCGATAATATCGATACCAACGCTGGTATCGGTATTGAACAATACTTGCGTAAAAAGATCGATACTCAAGACAGCGGCCACGTGGGCTCAGCCTGACCCGCCCAAGTCGACACGTCACAGTACGGAGAGAGAGACTCGGGGTGGGAGATAAAAAAAGATGTCTGAAAGAAAGAAAAGCGCCTTTCGGCTGTATTTCACGGCCGAAAATGCGACATCGGCAACCTGTTCAGTTTGCAAAAAGTCTATTAGGTACACAGGAAACACAACAAACCTATTTAAGCACATTAAAAACCACACACAAAATTAGAAAAAAAGAAACAAAGAAAGAAAAAACTGTCGAGTGAGGGGAACATTTTTACTTTATATTTCTATTGTCGTTTCTTACCTCAAAAATATATATTTTCCCTCACGTTAAAGCAAACTTTGTTTTATTACTGTTCCATTGTTTCTAAACAAAGATGTTCATTCATTCATTCATTCATTCATTATCTTCCGCTTTATCCTCTATTAGGGTTGCGGTGGGGTTCCCCATGCGCATCCAGGGGAGAACGTCTCGGGCGCTGGGCAGATAGACCCAGGACAGGGCGCCAATCCATCGCTGGGTACACACTCACACACTCAAACACACTCTATATGGGGCAATTTAGATAACTCAATTAACTTGATCCATGTTTTTGGACTGTGGGAGGAAACCGGAGAACCCGGAGGAAACCCACGCGGACACGGGGAGAACATGGAAACTCCACCCAGATGGGGATTCGAACCGGGAATCCCTAGTGCTGAGAGGCGAACGTGCTAACCACTAAGCCACCGTGCCGCCCTTAAACAAAGATGTTGATTGGGATAAATTATTTTGTTGTCACCTACAATGTTTGGCGAAATTCTATACTTGGTCTTTTGGATCGATGAAACTTAAATATTAAAAAGTATCGGTATCGGTATCGAATATCGCGATATTGGCCCTGTATTTACTTGGTATCAGATCGATACCAAAATTCTTGGTATCGCACAGCTCTAGTGAGAACAGGAAGTTAACATTCTCAAGGATATCTTTCTCTCTCTCTCTCTCTCACACACTCACACACACACACACACACACACACACACACTCACACACACACACACACACACACACACACTCACACACACACACACACACACACACACACACACACTCACACACACACACACACACACTCACACACACACACTACGAATTGACCGGCCGGCAAATGTGGACAGTGCGTTGTGCAGGAGGGAGCAAGCTGAGGACGCGTTCTACCGACAGGACAGACAGACAGACAGAGAGACAGACAGTTGATTTATCTCGAGGGGAATTCTCAGCAGGAGTCCACAGTCACTGAGGCTCTTCAGGACCCCGTGGAACTAACTGTTCAAACGCAGTGAGAAGGATTTAAAGACCGAAACAGCAGTGCAAACAGCACGAACACGAGGATGAGTTCCCAAATTCCGGGAGAAGTGTAAAGACACGAGAGGAACCGAGTTCAGAAGATTCCTCACAGATCGGTTCCGTCAGTCTGGACATGGGGATCGCGCTGAAGAGCTGGCTGAGAAACGAGGGAGCGAAACACTGCGTGCTGGTGACTAACGTTATTACATCTGTCTTTGAGTTTAAGAATCTCCAGAGTGTTTAGTCAAACACTAACGAAACAAAAAAAAAAAAAAAAAAAAAATCGGTGGTTTAGTGGTTAGCACGTTCTCCTCTCAGCGCTAGGGATTCCCGGTTCGAATCCCCATCTGGGTAGAGTTTCCATGTTCTCCCCGTGTCTGTGTGGGTTTCCTCCGGGTTCTCCGGTTTCCTCCCACAGTCCAAAAACATGGATCAAGTCAATTGAATTCTCAAAATTGCCCCCTTAGAGTGTGTCTGTGTGAGTGAGTGAGTGTGTGCCCAGCGATGGATTGGCGCCCTGTCCTGGGTGTATCTGCCCAGCGCCCGAGACGTTATCCCCTGGATGGGCATGGGGAACCCCACCGCGACCCTAATAGAGGATAAAGCGGGAGATAATGAATGAATGAATGAAACGGGGGGCACGGTGGCTTAGTGGATTCCCGGTTCGAATCCCCATCTGGGTGGAGTTTCCATGTTCTCCCCGTGTCTGCGTGGGTTTCCTCCGGGTTCTCCGCTTTCCTCCCACAGTCCAAAAACATGGATCAAGTCAATTGAATTCTCAAAATTGCCCCATATAGAGTGTGTCTGTGTGAGTGAGTGAGTGTGCCCAGCGATGGATTGGCGCCCTGTCCTGGGTGTATCTGCCCAGCGCCCGAGACGTTCTCCCCTGGATGGGCATGGGGAACCCTACCGCGACCCTAATAGAGGATAAAGCGGGAGATAATAAATGAATGAATGGATTGAAACAAAACAGTGTGACTGGAACATCAAACGTGTATCAGCTAGTATATGTTATAAGTAACCTACTCTCTATTGCTGAAATGAAAAAACTTGTGGTAAATAATATATTTGTCAAATTTAAACATATTTTAGATGACTAATATTTACTGCTGCGGCACGGTGGCTTAGTGGTCAGCACGTTTGCCTCTCAGAACTCGGTATCCAGGTTTGAATCCCAATCTGGATGGAGTTTCCATGTTCTCCCCGTGTCTGTGTGGGCTTCCTCTGGGTTCTCCGGTTTCCTCCCACAGTACAAAGACATGAATCAAGGTCAATTGAATTCTCCAAATTCATATAGAGTGTGTTTGTGTGAGTGCCTGTGTGAGTGAGTGTGTTCCCAGCGATAGATTGGCGCCCTGTCCTGGGTGTATCCGAGCCCGAAATGTTCTCCCCTGGATGGGCATGGAGAACCCCCCCCCCCCCCCCCCACAACCCTAGTAGAGGATAAAGCGGAAGATAATGGATGGATGGATGGATGGAGGGATATTAATATTTACGGACCATTCAGCACGTTCGCCTCTCAGAACTCGGTATCCAGGTTTGAATCCCAATCTGGGTGGAGTTTCCATGTTCTCCTTATGTCTGTGTGGGTTTCCTCTGGGTTCTCCGGTTTCCTCCCACAGTACAAAGACATGGATTCAACGTAAATTGAATGCTTTAAATTGCCCCATATCGTGTGTTTTGTGTGTGTGTGTGTGTGTGTGTGTCAGTGTGAGAGAGTGTGCGATACATTGGCGCCCTGTCCTGGGTGTATCTTCCCAGAGCCCGAAACATTCTCCCCTAGTTGGGCATGAGGAACCATCCCTAGCCCGCGACCCCAGTATCAGATTAAGCGGAAGATAATTAATCAATGAAGATTTACTGCAAGTTTTAACAGTGAAGTTTAGTTTAAAATTAAAAGGTGATTAAAATAAGTGTTAAGTACTGTTGTAGCATAATATGTAGTGCTAACACTATTAGAAAATGAAGTAGGCTACATTATTGTATCTTTAGGGGTAAAAAAGGCTGTCACTGGGACAGTTACCCACAAAACCTATTAAGAGACAATCATATTAATTGGTTGATCATTTCTAAATTAAGCCTGCGAAATACATCACCAATTAAAGCCATAATTTATCTGTATTAAAGTTTATTTTCCTTATAATGTTTTTATCAAACACAAAGTGCTGCTTTACAGCTTACATCAAAGCTTAATGTACAATCAAACTGTAATTAGTAATAATGCTAATGTAACGATAATCATCAAATAAAGTTGAAAATAGAAACAATGTCAATATAAAGAATAGAATAGAATAGAATCAATATGAACAACGAAATGCAGTTTGCATCCATCCAGAAGTGCTTTAGCAGATATATACATTACAAGTGGTAAGTAGAATATACAGATGTGAATGTACAGATTATAAACAGATTATAATATGAAATATACAGCTATGAACATTCATTCATTCATTATCTCCCGCTTTATCCTCTATTAGAGTCGCGGTGGGGTTCCCCATGCCCATCCAGGGGAGAACGTCTCGGGCGCTGGGCAGATAGACCCAGGACAGGGCGCCAATCCATCGCTGGGCACACACTCACTCACTCATACACACTCTATATGGGGCAATTTGGAGAACTCAATTGACTTGATCCATGTTTTTGGACTGTGGGAGGAAACCGGAGAACCCGGAGGAAACCCACGCGGACACGGGGAGAACATGGAAACTCCACCCAGATGGGGATTCGAACCGGGAATCCCTAGCGCTGAGAGGCGAACGTGCTAACCACTAAGCCACCGTGCCGCCCTAGCTATGAACATATATATATATATATGAATATGAATAAATAAATAAATAAATAAATACATATCTATCTATATCTATCTCTCTCTCTCTCTCTCTCTCTCTCTCTCTCTCTCTCTCTCCTCTCTCTATCTCTCTATATATATATATATATATATATATATATATATATATATATATATATATATATATATATATATATATATATATATATATATATATATATATATATATATATATATATATATATATATATAGATCACTGTTACCTGATTTTTTTGGACTCATTTTACAGTTTAGAGTTTATTATAGATCTAGTTTGTGTTTTATGGGCTGCTGTGGTGTGTCTTTTACTTGTTTGATATGTGTTTTAATAAAAAGAAAGAACGTTGTAATAAAAATAAACCACAGCAAACTACAATTTTGAGGTCTAGTGTTTGACTAGGCCACCTTTTTTTTCAGCCATTCTGTTGTAGATTTGATGCTGAACTTTGGGTCATTGTCCTGTTTTTTAGCACTTTAGCACACTTAACATCTTCAGTATTAATTAATTGTGCTGAGAACTCATGAATTGAATGAATTAATGTTTGAGCGTCACTTACGCATTGATGTTAACAGTGCCAATATTCACATAATTCAATTGCATATGTTTTGCTAACGTAGCACTACAAATGTCTAGTAGAGTTGCATTTTACATCAAAAACGGTAACTATTTTTAAATGTATACAGCATGTGTTCATCAACCTTTGACCTAATACCACAAATCACCATCCATCAATTAACACTTCTTAAACATAACAGCACCAAATGGACAGCTAACATTAATGTTCTTCTAATTTAAACCTAGCTCTACAAATGTTTATATAACTTCAAACAGGCACCACAGATGAAGTTAATACCACATATGTAATTCCACTTTAAACTTGACACCACAGATGTTCATATAACTATATCTGAACAACAGAGATGTTAAAATAATTTTAAACTGAAAACTGCATAGGTTCATTAAACTTAAGGTTAACATAATGAATGGCCGTTTGAAAGTTACTTAGCGTTACAGATGTTTCTTTTAGTTCGGATCAATACTGTCTAAATAAAAGAACATGCATGCTTATTTAACCATCAATTTAACATTACATACTTTTGTTTCTTTACCTCAATATTACATGGATTATTTCCATGTAATTTTTCACTGAAAAAGTTAATTTTAAACTTTTGACTAAACTTTTGTACAATATTGCTTAACGACGTAATTGTAAAATGTGAAGTTCATTCATGTATAATTTCTGTGTTTGTATTAAGGTTGCATGGATGGTTGTGAATGTGTGGCTATTCTGGAGGACTTTTATGGTGTACTATAGTGAACCACAGTATTACTACTTATATAACATGCTGGGGGTAAGAACACAAACACACACACACACACACACACACACACACACACACACACACACACACACACAAGGTTTCATACAAAATATACAGAATATTATAATATTGTGTGTGAGTGTGTATGATGTGAGTGTGTATTTGTGTATTTATAAATAGGATCACCCCGCGAGTAAATGGATGTGAGTAAGTGTGTGTGTGTGTGTGTGTGTGTGTGTGTGTGTGTGTGTGTGTGTGTGTGTGTGTGTGAAAAGTCTTAGATGTTGTAGACATATCAGACATGCAAAGGCATGTCCATCTTACCAAAGAAAGCACAACATGTCACACAGGACTAACACACACACACACACACACACACACACACACACACACACACACACACACAGACAGCACCATATATATTTGATTTATGGGTACATTGTGTTATAAAATTTATTGTTCATAAACATGCATAAACAAAGTTAATGTGAATGTCCGGTATCCTTTAATAAGTCGCTTTAAAATTTATAGTATAATAGTATATAGTAATATATAGTAGTATAGTAGTATAGTATAGTATATAGTAGTATAGTATAGTATATAGTAGTATAGTATAGTATAGTAGTATATAGTAATATAGTATAATAAAGTGATCTATTTTGCCTACTGTGCTTACACACAGAGGAATTTGTCCTCCACACTTAAACCCATTCGTGCAGTGAAACACACATACAGACTGGTGAAGTGAGCACACTTGCCTGAAGTGGTAGGTGACCTTGTACACAACACCTGGGGAGCAATTGAGGTTAAGTGCCTTGCTCTAAGGGCACTTCAGCATATAGAACTTATTGGGACTGGGAATCAATCCTGAGACATTCAAGTTGCGAGTTGTGGTTCCTTAAACACAAGAACCTTGATGATGTGCATCTTCTTGATTCCTGTGAAACATCCAAAATGTAAATACATTATTTAAACAAAACAAAACTAATGCAGTAATCCAAGCTTACAGCCAAATTATGTTGTTAAAGACACTTCCTGTAAAGACTTCCTGTTTGTTTATATTAGCACAATCAATGAAAATCTTTAGACAAGTTTTTAAAAGAAATGTATTATTATTCATTCATTCATTATCTCCCGCTTTATCCTCTATTAGGGTCGCAGTGGGGTTCCCCATGCCCATCCAGGGGAGAACGTCTCGGGCACTGGGCAGATAGACCCAGGACAGGGCACCAATCCATCGCTGGGCACACACTCACTCACTCATACACACTCTAAATGGGGCAATTTTGAGAATTCAATTGACTTGATCCATGTTTTTGGACTGTGGGAGGAAAGCGGAGAACCCGGAGGAAACCCACGCAGACACGGGGAGAACATGGAAACTCCACCCAGATGGGGATTCGAACCGGGAATCCCTAGTGCTGAGAGGCGACCGTGCTAACCACTAAGCCACCGCGCTGAGAAATGTATTAATTAATTTATATATACCTATGGCACAGAGACTAGGTGGGTAACACTTCATTTACAGCCAGAAGGTTTTGGGTTTGTGCCGTTTGCATTATCTTCTAGTATCAACCCTCTGTAACTCTTCTTTCATCCAACAGTCTAAAAGCATGTTTTAGCAAGGTTCAGGAAAATGACGACAGAGACAGGCATGAAAGAACTTAAGAATGAACCCCTAAAGAGGTTATATTACCTTCTGCCTTATGGCAATAATGATTGGCATAGTTGAACGTGTTTTTTAGCGTAGTAGAATGTTAGCACTTGCCACACACGAGACAAGTATATCAGCTCTCCTGCTGCAGGTCTCTCATACTCTTTAACACACCTACCACATTGACACCTACCAACTGTGCAACCCCCTTCAAATTTAAAGGGCTGGAGCACTATATATGTACATATGGATGGATGTCTTGCCATCTTTCATGAGATGGAGCCACAGGAGCAGAATGTGTCCATGCAGAGGGTTTTCCTACTAGGTAGTACTGGAGGGCGAACACCACCCACTTGATGGTAAGGCATTCTTTTCAATGGTGCTGTACATTTGCTCCCACACCCAGAGCTTGTGGCTAATGTAAGCACCAGGCACTCCTCCCCCTCCAGCATCACTATCCTCAACCCCCTCTCTGAAAAATAGAAGAAAGAGAGAAATCAAGAGTTTTAACAGTGGTTCACCAAGTCTTTACCTTAATAAATGCTTGACAATACTGCTTCATACACTGGGTCAGATCTAACGCTCCCTTTTAAGTGAGATCAGTTTTTGGACTCAGAATCCAGATTTATTAAATACGAATATTTATTTGGACCTTTTTGATCAAACCCATGGTCTGCATAGCGGAGGTCTGATAGGGACAGCCGTGCAACACAATTTCCTGACATTTTATTGTGTTCTTCCTTGAGATCAGAGGCAGAGATGAAAACAAATACAAAAACTTGGCTTTCTTGAAATATTTATGAAAATTTTTGGAAGTTTAGGTGGGACACCTGCTGGGCAGTTCCTCATAGTTGACACCCCCCACTTGCTGTGTTATCTCATATGGTCGCTGCTAATTAGCGAGTATTCTGGAACATGGGGAGCAATTCCAGGACTTTTAGTGCATATTGTAGATGTGCCTAGTGCAATTCTCATGTGTGATTTTCTACAGAGTGTGAAGCTTTGTGTTTAGGTCAAGATAGTAAATTTCAATTTCGCTGTTCAAAGGTGTCCCTCCTCCCAAATTTCTTTGGGGACTTGTCGAACATCTTATTCTGCAATAATTCAAGTTGCCTATGTCAGTGTATTGCATCTTCATGAAAATAGAAATCATGATCTTTAAAGTATCATTAAAGTGCTCAACGGCCTGTCCATCGGCGGATGTAACATTCTGGTTTAAATTTATTTATTGCTTAATAATTTACCCAGTTCACATTGTGTACATGACTTTCAGAAGTTCTCTGATTGCTAAAACTAAAGCACTTGAAATAGCAGGAATAACAGTAATCACTAGGGGTGTCTTCAACAAAGGATTTTCATAGTCGAATCAGATTCGTCAGATTTTCCCTATAGTCGACTGATAGTCGAATCAGTTAAAATTTCACCACATGATGGCGCTATAAGCGTGGTTTTTAAAAAAGATTTAAAAAAAATATTTTACTTGTTTTTCTAGAGCACCGTAAATGGGATCCCCGTTCTGGACTTTTTTCCACTTCAAAGGAAAAACCTAAAACACTCAGATCAATGAGTTTTATTTGACAAAAGGCTATATATATATATATATATATATATATATATATATATATATATATATATATATATATATATAATGAAAACAAAGACATTTCATGTAAAAACTAATGCTTAGCAGCAGCCATGGGCACCCCCATGTGGTCAAAATGGTACATTCGACTATGAGGTTCATAGTCGACTACGGTTCTCCGAATCGAATCGTCGAATCAGCGAATATTGCAGCTCACCCCTAGTAATCACTAAGAAAACAATAAGCAATCCACTTAATGGTTCCAAAATTACAATTATCTTGTTTAAAAACTATATCCTTTTTTTTACTTTCTTTTTCTATTCATTGTCCCTCGAATATGACCCTTCACCCTATTCACCTAATTCTCTGAATGCCAAGGTCTTTTGAATCAATCTGTATTTTGATCAGCATGTGTAAGTGTACATATGTTTACAGCTAGGACTGTGCATTAGTCGAGCATCAGCATCTGTTCTCAACCTGAACTGCTGCCTTGTCCTGCTTCCGATGTGCCGATCTGTCTTGACAACTCTGAGAGATCAGAGACAGGTAAGAAAAATGTTTTTGTGTTTAGAGAAATCAATATTAAGTAACAGTTAGTCATGTGTATATATATATATATATATATATATATATATATATATATATATATATATATATATATGTGTGTGTGTGTGATATATATTTCACTCAGGTAAAGAGCAGAAAAGTACGCAGGTTGCTGGATAAGAGTAAAACATTTCATGTGGCATGTGGGGTTGCCATTTGTATTTTCTCAGGTATGTAACACCCAGGTACACACCATTTATAAGAAGTATTTACACAGTGAACTAGTCTAAATGTAATTAAGGTAACACTTTTCTAAATATAAATTGTTTATATTTGACCATTTCATCCATGGTGAGGGGGGGTTCCCCATGCCCATCCAGGGGAGAACGTTTCGGGCGCTGGGCAGAAACACCCAGGACAGGGCGCCAATCTATCGCTGGGCACACACTCACACACTCACTCACACAGACACACTCTATATGGGGCAATTTGGAGAACTCATTTGACTTGATCCATGTTTTTGGACTGTGGGAGTAAACCGGAGAACCCGGAGGAAACCCATGCGGACATGGGGAGAACATGGAAAGTCCATCCAGATTGGGATTCAAACCTGGATTCGAACCGGGAATCCCTAGAGCTGAGAGGCGAACATGCTAACCACTAAGCCACCGTGCCGCCCTGTTATGACTTAAATTGGCTAATTTGCTAAGATTTCACTAATCTTTGGGAAAAAAAAGAAGAGCCTTAAAATATAATAAATGAAAATAGTTATTTAAAATCAAAAACCCAGGGACTCCAATGTGACTCCACCAGAAATCGGTTTGTAACAGTTATTCAAATCATTCATGAACTCAGGTCTTTTTAGTCTTTTTAAAAAATAATTTCTTTACTGGTTCATTTGGTTGCATTATCTGCACATTTGTGAAGCTTGAGCTTTTCGTCTCTAAGCAAGACTTTTTTTTTTTTCCATAGCTGTAGGCTATAGAATTGTTTTGGTCTTAAAAAAGAGGACAGGGCTGTACACAGCAAACTCATTTCCTTTTCTCAGGACAATTCAGTCTTGTTCTAATTACCAAGTTCCAAAGTTATGAGGCAACTGGTTACCATAGCAACATATAACATACCATAAAACAAAAACACGAAGGGGGTAAAAGAAAAAAGAAAAGACACATAGAAAAAAAATACAGACAGAAATCTGATATGTTTAAAGAACAAAAGAAAGTAAGTGAGATGGGAAGACTGACACAGCAAGAGAATGAGAGAGAGTGAGAAACATTGAGATGGAGAAAAAGACAAGGAAAGAGAAGAAGAGAGAATAAAACAGAAAGAAAAATAGAGAGGAATCAGCTGTTAAACAGATCTTTTGTACTGCATTCTTGAATCATTTTGTCAGACATGTCCTGGGGGGACGGTGTGTGTGTGTGTGTGTGTGTGTGTGTGTGTGTGTGTGTGTGTGTGTGTGTGAGTGTGTGCACGCACATTTATGCTGGGAGAGTTGATGTGGGGTTTATATGTCATGTGCAAATGTTTTCACATCTTAAATTATTCATTTGTGGTCTGGCAATAAAAGAATACTAATTGACAGAACTTATTACACATTGCATACTATCTATAATTAATAACTATTTGTGACAAAAACTTTTACTATATTATATACTTCTACTAGACTACTATAATCACAGATTAAATGTATTATTAAACAGATTTTTTTTATTTTAAATAAACATAGATTTATAACATTTTTTAAGCTAAGAGTTGTCTGAGAGTTGTTAGATGTAGACGATATTTTCAAACCAGCAAACTGAAGCACCAACAGTAGATTTTATTTCTTTTTTTAGTTTAAAGGCTACGGGCGGCACGGTGGCTTAGTGGTTAGCACGTTCGCCTCTCAGCGCTAGGGTTTCCCGGTTCGAATCCCCATCTGGGTGGAGTTTCCATGTTCTCCCCGTGTCTGCATGGGTTTCCTCTGGGTTCTCTGGTTTCCTCCCACAGTCCAAAAACATGGATCAAGTCAATTGAATTCTCCAAATTGCCCCATATAGAGTGTGTCTTTGTGAGTGAGTATGTGCCCAGCGATGGATTGGCGCCCTGTCCTGGGTCTATCTGTTCCCAAGCCCAGACATTTATTTTTATATATATTTTTTTTATAGGTACAAAATTTTTATATATTTTCTTTAAAAAAAAAAACAATATACTTACATCCACATTAACAATTAACATATTCCACTTTTTCTCTTAAAACAAACTACCCCCACACACAAATAAAATAAAAAATGTCAAAAATCCTTCTGAAATTATACACCAGAATGTCATGTGATAAACATTAATTATCAAAACAAACCACCCTGCCCCCCATAACCACTCGGCTCACCATGACCAACCAACATATTGCTAGTGTAGTGCAACATTAAAAGCACACGAAAGAAATATAAAAAAAAAACTAAAGAAGAGTGCACATTTAATTGGGAAAAAAAAACTGCCATTCATTCATTCATTCATTCATTCATTCATTCATTCATTCATTCATTATCTCCCTCTTCATCCTCTATTAGGGGCGTGGTGGGGTTCCCCATGCCCATCCAGGGGAGAGCATCTCGGGCGCTGGGCAGATAGACCCAGGACAGGGCGCCAATCCATCTCTGGGCACACACTCACTCACACAAACACACTCTATATGGGGCAATTTTGAGAATTCAATTGACTTGATCCATGTTTTTAGACTGTGGGAGGAAACTGGAGAACCCAGAGGAAACCCACGCAGACACGGGGAGAACATGGAAACTCCACCCAGATGGGGATTCGAACCACTAAGCCACCGTGCCACAAAAATAAACTGCCAGATTGGTGAAATAAGAAATAAAAGGTTGCCAGTTGCTATAAAACCTAGCTGTATCCCCTCTCAATGTATATTTAATTTTCTCAATTTTTAAAAATGACATGACATCTCTGAGCCAATGGGAAATAGAAGGATATTTCATAGATTTCCTTTGTAGTAGTAAGAGATGTCTAGCTAATAGGGATGTGAAAGCAATAACGTCCTTTTAGTGAATCCTTAAGTGTAAATGAGGGATCAGACACGCCAAATATGCCAATCCGAGGGCAAGGTTGAAGATTCACCCCAGGAACAGTGGACATGGTTGTAAAATACTGAACTCAAAAATTTTCCAAGCCAGGATTAAGGGAAAACATATGGCTAAGATAACAAGGGGAGCCATGGCACCTATCACACTATCCTCGATATCTGGATAAATGCAGATATTCTAGCCTTTAAAAAATATACCCCATGTAAGACCTTAAACTGGATAAGTGCAAGACGAGCACAAGAGGTAGAAGATCTTATCCTCTCGATGAGGCCCATTCCCAGGTCTCCTCATGCATCTGTAATCCCAGTTCCTTTTCCTACACTTAAGCTTAGCATCCGAATGAGATGGTATCGTACAGCCTTGAAATACCTCCTAATCGTTGTACTCTTAATGAAAAGAAACATTTCGTTAATATTTTGTATCTTTACAATATATTTGCCAGAGGCCAATTTAAGTAAAGTGTGTTTGTAAGCTTGTGAAACTTGTGTATCCTGCAGTGGTTCATGTGGGCGCTCACCTGGTGAACCTCAGTAACTTCTCTGTCAGATTCTCAGAGGAGTTTCCAGACTTGAATATAGCACATTACCGGGGGCAGGTAACACACACACACACACACACACACACACACACACACACACACACACACACACACACACACACACACACACACACACACACAAATTAATATACCAGCTTCCTTACCTCAATATATTATTCACTTTAAACTTGAATAAGTGGAGTCATAGGGACCTAACTTTTGTCCCCTTAAGAATATCACCACAGTGATAGACTTAAACCAGACTGCACCCCTCCAACCCACCCCCCATAAACAGTACAAGACTCACTGTTTATCTGCTATCCCCCACACTTCCTTTGTACTTTTTTCCCTTTCTATTTTTTCATTACATCATTGCTTATTCCACACACTCTGTTTCCATTTTCTGGTACAGTAAACTTTAGTTTCAATTTCAAATGAATTTAGTACAAATGGCAATTGTACCCGCTAACGGTTTACTTATTTATGCAAAATGGCAAAATGAAAACAAAGTATTATAATTTTTTTTGAGAATTAAATACAACCTGCATAGCTGAACCTGCATAGCTTTTCATATCTATAAAATGAGTCTCAAAAGGCTGAGTGGAGTAATCTAGTTTATGAAGGTAAACACCTTGGGCTGTATGGATCCACAGATCGTATTGCATTGTCAGAACAAAGGACACAATAGCCTTAATGATGCTAAAATGGAAGATGCTTGGTACAACCTCTTACCTTGGTGAGTTGGCTGCCCAGCTAAAGTGTAAAATCTTAAGTATAATTTGGGCAAAAGGGGCCTAAGATAAGATTGAGGGAAAAAAAAAAAACTTAAATCCAAACAAGCTCCAAATACAGGAGAGAGCTAAAGACCACATTACTCTTTAAGACTATTATCGCAGTGTCATGTAAAAGACTTTTATGTAAAAGTTTAAAAAACGCAAAATTACATATTGTAAAAGCAAATGTCCCTGGGAACAACACCATAAAGATTATTTGTGGTCAGATAAAATAAACATGAAATTCATGCAAAATAATAAGTACTATTTCTAGTAGGAAGCATTCTTTAAAACATGGTGGTGACATCATCTTGGGCTTTGGGGGTTTCTTAGCAACAGGGGCTGGAAAACTGGTATGAATTTTTTAAGATACATGTAAACAATTGTAGAAGCATCCTTTAAAGAAGGCGAGGACAGTTTATAAGTCTTCTTTTAACATGACAATGGATCAAAGCATGCTGACAAAACAAAAATAAAGGTGTCGTGTAAAGTCGCAGATTTTCCTACAGAAACCCTATCAAAGCCCGGACCTAAATCACAGCAAAAAACTGTTGATAGACCTAAAAATACCTGTTCACAGATATTTATCATGCACTCTGAGAGGATCTGCCATGAAGGATGGGATAAACTTGTGCAAATCCAGGTGCACAAATGCTTGTGGAGACATGTTCCAGAAATATGTTATTGCTACTAAAGCGGCTGCTACATTGTATTGAATTTTGTGTGTAAGAGATTGGAAGTTTTATTTTAATTAGTCCTTGCATAGTGACACAACTGCCTTCAAGCAAGGTCTTAGGTTTCTTCAGCATTCCTGGGTGGATGTACAGAATATTTTCTATGTGGATTTTTTTTGGAGGGAGGGTATCTGTTTGCTTTTTTTCTTTCCAATGTGCACATAAACAAAGTTACTTTCAGACTCTTGCTTGCTAAGAAATAATTACATATAAATATGAACCTTTACAGTTTTTCATTATCGGTATCTTACACTATGTGTTTTGTTCCAGGATCCTCTTATCATCATACTGACTACAGGTAAGTTTGATTTTAAAATCACTAAAGTATAACATTTTGTAGACAGATTACAAATCTAATAATCACCAATTTTGGATTGGGTGATTTAGAGCAGCCAATTCTAATGATGCTCTCTTTTAACATTAAACTTATTAATAAACCAGTTATGGTGGTTTATCTGAAAATTCTGCTGCATTTTGGAAACAAGTCCTGTGGACAAATTATGGTATATAGATATTTTGGTGGTAATAAGCAGTAAAGATGTTTGCAAATGCTTAGCAAATGCTTTTATCCAAGTACCTTAAAAGTATCCCATCTTGATTGCTGGGGTCAGAACACAGGAACAGCACACTTAAAACAATGAGAGTTAAGGCCCTTGTTCAAGGGCCCACATTGGTAACCGCAGGGAACATGGGATTTGAACCTTCAACCTTTGGATTGGTACCCTAACCACTGAGCTACCACATCCCTACCACATTCTTCTCCATGGTAAAGAAAGAATGCAGAGTTTTATGTAAAAACAGACACTCTGAACTCCAAAGGGTTTAGTTTAGTCTTTAGTTTGATTCCTGAAAAGGATGGACAATGTCTGATGTCTGGCAGCTTGCACAGGCTAGTAAAATCGCTACCACAGCATTTTGCAACTTCATGCAATACCTTCTGATCTATTTCCAGTTATCAGGGGTTCATATTACAGTAAGACAATGACCAAAAATATAATTTTAGGTTATGATAGAACTACACCAAAAGAGGAAAAATGAATATTATGGATTTGACTGTTTCATCATACACAGATGTATAGACAGACAGTTAAGGACTAATAGACTAGTGTATATATAAATGAAATATAAAAATGAAAACACAAATACTTAATGGCAGCAGTTGATGTTTTAATAAAAACACTAAATATTCCTTAATAATGGAATTTTATAAGCAAGAGAAACTAAATTATTGCTTGATTCCTCTTTCTTTCTGTAATTGGTCAGTTCCAGGGATTACTGGCATTTTATTGGTGCTTATTTTGTTCCTGATGTTTACAGCATCTTCTCACAGTATACGGTAACAGTACAATTAAATTCTTATGTTTCTGCATTTCACTCGTCTGTTTTTTTCTACTCTATAGCAACATATTTAGAAGAAATTTTAAAAGTAGATTAAACACCATTTAATAAGTGCTTGCATATCCTATGCTCGCAATAACTGCGTCAAGTCTGTGACTAGTGTAGCTGTTTGTTTTAAAGGTCAAAAAACCATCTCTAAAGAGTTTGGACTCCACAGTCCAAAGCCAAGCCATTATTACATACCCTAGGAGTGGTTAAACAACAAAGATCATGCAAGAGCAAGGCCTGTAATTGTTTGGGAGGTCACAAAGAACTCAAAGTAATTTCTTAGCAACTAAATGCATCTCTCACATTGGGCGATGTAATGTTAATACATGGAAAATCCAGAAGGTTAATTTTAATGGATAAGACAAAATAGAACCTTTTGGTTTAAATGAAAAGCAAAATAAAATTTTATTCTGGGCCACACATTCTTTATCATAAATTGGATCAAATATTCATTCATTCATTATCTCCCGCTTTATCCTCTATTAGGGTCGCGGTGGGGTTCCCCATGCCCATCCAGGGGAGAATGTCTCGGGCGCTGGGCAGATAAGTTCAGGACAGGGCGCCAATCCATCGCTGGGCACACACTTACTCACACAAACACACTCTATATGGGGCAATTTTGAGAACTCAATTGACTTGATCCATGTTTTTGGAGTGTGGGAGGAAACCGGAGAACCCGGAGGAAACCCACACAGACACGAGGAGAACATGGAAACTTCACCCAGATGGGGATTCGAACCGGGAATCCCTAGTGCTGAGAGGCGAACGTGCTAACCACTAAGCCACCTGGATCAAATATTTTTTATTAAAATATTTAACAGAAAAAACTATATGTTTGGTTTGGTTTTCTCTATCTTCCTTTAAAATTGTCTGAAAATTTGATGAAAGTTGTAAGCTAATGTATTTATAAAAAATATATACACACACATAAAGAAATATAAAACAATTCTCAAGGGCTTACACAATTTCGTGTACCATTGCAGATGTACATTCCAATAAATTAAAACCCAAAATTCTGCAGTCTCATATTGAAGCCAAACTCGCTTTACTTCATTGTACAGCAGAAACTAATGAGATGGCCTTGCTGTTTCAACATCTTTAAAGGGCACTTTATATGGATGTGGTGGTACAAATTGTTCAAAAACAACAGTGCTATTAGCAGTTTAAGAACTGCCCACTCACAACACATTATCAGACACATATTATCCATCCATTATCTCCCGCTTTATCCTCTACTAGGGTCGCGGTGGGGTTCCCCATGCCCATCCAGGGGAGAACGTTTCGGGCGCTGGGCAGATACACCCAGAACAGGGCGCCAATCCATCGCTGGGCACACACTCACTCACACAGACACACTCTATATGGGGCAATTTGGAGAATTCAATAGACTTGATTCATGTTTTTGGACTGTGGGAGGAAACCGGAGAACCCGGAGGAAAGACACACATATTATTAATTCTGTTTGTAAATGTAAAATATGACACCTTATTGTGATCACATTAACACTTGTTCAACTTTTTTGTAAGAGGTATATGTCTGTTTTTAGTTTCAATACCTTTTCATTTTGTTTTTCTTTTATTAACATCTCTGCTGAAACAAAACTAAGTCAAATGGACACACACACACACACACACACACACACAAAGATACTCACACAGACACACCAAAACTAGTAATGTAAAGAAACAACTATAATTACATCTTAGACTCATCGCGTTTCTGGCCTCAGGCTCTTCAGGTGCAATTGTCCTTAAAGCTCTGCGTGATTACAGTTTGACCATCACTCGTCCCAAATCTGCCCTGATTTTCTCAAATACCTCATTACCAAACCATTTTCTAACATCTAACTTCAGATGTCTTCAAAGCACCTGTTTAAAAGGCAGCTTGACATAACACTAATAGAAGTTCTTTATCTGATCTCAAAATTGTCTTCTCAGTGCTCACTTACCCTCCTCCACTAATCCCGGCTGCCTGTACCTTCCTGTCCTTTCTTTTCCTTTCTTTTATGTATTGATTCATAATGCATGGTATTAATCTTATCATTCATCTTTTACTTACTCCCTGACTGCCACCAGGTCTTTCATGCTCACTCTGTTTTCTTTAGTATAAATGTCTTCCATATTTTTTATTAAATCATCTGATGATGATCATGATGATGATGATGATGTGTGCAATGTTGTCTGTGTTCGCAGAGTATGTAACTACGAGATCTTTTGGTACACTCACAATCTGTTTATCCTGTTCTACCTTATCCTACTGCTGCACACACTTGGGTATAACCACAAACACACACACACACACACACACACACACACACACACAATTACACACTTACAAACTTACAGTTCCTACCTTTCTACAGGGGGGCTTTGAAGTACCAGACGAATGTGGAAGCTCATCCTCCTGGTTGTATTTTAGCCAATAAGACTTCTCACCCAGACACATGGACAAATCAGACCCAGATGGGAGAAAAGGTGGAGGGTTCTAGTGATGTTTGTAGAGAAAATGCCAAATTTCAACCTCATTTTCCTCAGGTTTGTATTTAATAGGGCTGTATTCAACTAAAGATTTTCATAGTCAAATCTGATTCGTCAGATTTTCCCTATAGTCGACTGATAGTCGAATCAGTTAAAATTTCACCACAAGATGGCGCTAAGGGCGTAGTTTTTAAAAAATATATATATTTTTAATATTTTACTTAGAAAAGTAGGTTTAGAAAACCTTTTTTTTTTTGTTTTTGTTTTTTCTTTTTTTTTCTAGAAATTAGGATGATTTTATTTGACAAAAGTACATTCGACTATGAGGTTCATAGTCGACTACGGTTCTCCGAATCAAATCGTCGAATCAGCGAATATTGCAGCTCACCCCTAGTATTTAATAATGTATCTTTTTATAAATTGTGGATTTGTTGAGCACATGTTCCAAATTTTGTGAAATTCGTCCTTAGAGAAACATTATGTATCAGCTGTCGGTGTTGCGCGATGTCTGTTTGATCTGTCATGAGTATGAGTAACAGTAATGCCTGAAAATTGTATTGTTTTATAAAGTTATTAAATATGTCTATGTGTGTGTATGTGTGTGCGTGTGTACAGACATGGTTATGGGTCTCAGCTCCTTTATGTCTGTACTGTGTGGAGAGAGTTTATCGCTATGTCAGGGGCAGTGGTCCTGTTACCATAGTCAGTGTTAAAAAGCACCCCTGTGAGGTTATTGAGGTACGCATGCTAAAGAGTGGCTTCAAGCCTCGTCCGGGACAGGTAAGCCCACCTAGTTTTGCTATATCATATATAATACTTTCATTTACTGTATATATATATGTATATGTGTGTGTGTGTGTGTGTGTGTGTGTGTGTGTATTTATATTTATGTCTCTGTGCACAGTACATTTTGCTAAACTGCCCAAGTGTGTCATCTTTTGAAAACCATGCTTTTACTCTCACTGCAGTGAGTATAGGTTTTTAATTTATAAATGTATATAAATAATGTATATAAATAAAATAAAGATATTGTGCATGCTTAAGAACACTTAATGAATACCATATTCACTTATTTAACTTAATATTAAATGCAGACTTTGCTGCTTTATGTATGATGTGTGTTTGTGTGTGTATGTGTGTGTGTGTGTGTGTGTGTGTGTGTGTGTGTGTGTGTGTGTGTGTGTGTGTGCATATCCTGTTTTTGTGCTCTACAGTGTCCAACACAGAACAAAGGAACTTTTGGGATTCACATCCGGGTTCTTGGTGATTGGACTGGTGGGACTAAGACACTCACACACAAACACACACACACACACACACACACACACACACACACACACACACAATTGCTTTTTGTTTCTCTCTCTTTCTCTCTCTTACATTAATTTGCTTTCTGTGTCTGTTTTATAGAATGCCTGTCACAGCTCCTGCTTTCTAAATCAGAACACTCTGAAATTCCTTTGATTAAGCGCAGATCCCCCAAGTATGTTTGTGTGTACTCTATATATGTGTGTGTGCTCATGTGTTTTATTAAAAATTCTAATAGCTTATTGGCCTAGATTGTTATTTCCAAACCATGTGGGCAGCTTTTTTCATGTTGCATCCTAAACAGTGATTCGTCAGGCCTGCAAAAACAGTTCATACAGTTTCTTTGTGGTTTTAGATGTGAAACAGATACAGGTCCTTATTTAACACTGCTTTGAAACTGACTTGGCTGTCTGGTGCCATCTATAGGTTGTTTGTGGATGGCCCTTTTGGCAGTCCATCAGAGGAAGTGTTTCATTATGAAGTAAGCCTGTGTGTGGCAGGAGGAATCGGTGTTACACCCTTTGCCTGTGTCCTCCACACTTTACGGTAAGTATCTTACACTCTGTGTGTGTGTGTGTTTGTTTGTTTGTGTGTGTACATGCATTCTTATGTTTGTTACTGTGATTGTTACTGTGTGTGGTTTTGTGCGTACCTGTAACTTTGTGTATTTAAAATAATTTTTACTTTGTCTATCTATCTGCTGTGTGTATGCGTGTGTGTCATCCACAGTGATAACTGGCGCAAATATAAGCTGCAGCGATTGTACTTTATTTGGTTGTGTCGTGAGCTTCAGTGTTTTTATTGGTTTGCTGAGCTGTTATGTAGTTTACATCACAAGGTAATACACACTTACACCAGAACAGTAAACATCATAGCTCTTTTTAATGGTTTCATTCAAACTCACAATTTGTCTCTCCTTCAGCTGTGGGAGGAGAATCGTCCTGATTTCCTGAATATTTATCTATATCTCACAAATACATGTGAAACGCAGGTAAGACAAACGCACACACTAGATGACTTCTTGTCATCTTTGTGTTATATATACTAGTATGTTTTTGTCCCTTATTAGTTTGTGATTGAAGGTTCAGAAGAGAAACACATTTGTGTCAGTAAAAAGAATATTGACAGTGTTTGTGTCAGTCCGGTCCAGTAGTCTTCTGAACTGTTTGACAAAAAAAGCAGCACGATTTAGAGCAGGGGTGCCCACACTTTTCTGGCCTGAGATCTACTTTTCCATTGGACAGGTCATCGAGATCTCCCGAGGTCAATCTCTATTTTTTAGGCTTTTATATTGAAACCTGTTTACTAGGGGTGAGCTGCAATATTCGCTGATTCGACGATTCGATTCGGAGAACCGTAGTCGACTATGAACTTCATAGTCGAATGTACCATTTTGACCACATGGGGGTGCCCATGGCTGCTGCTAAGCATTAGTTTTTACATGAAATGTCTTTGTTTTCGTTATATAAAATTTCGTCAAATAAAATCATCCTAATTTCCTAATTTTTTCTTTTGTTCGAAAAACAAATGAAATATAAAAAAAATCTTTTTTAAAAACCAAGCTTATAGCGCCATCTTGTGGTGAAATTTAAATTGATTCGACTATCAGTCGACTATAGGGAAAATCTGACGAATCAGATTCGACTATGAAAATCCTTAGTTGAAGACACCCCTACTGTTTACACACATCATGTTAGTATTGTCGAATCTGTTAGAATTGCTCTTTTATTAAACACATTCCAGCAAATAGCACAGAGAAAACCTGATTTTAGTTAAATTCAATTCAATTGACCTTGATCCATGTTTTTGGGCTGTGGGAAGAAACCAGAGAACCTGGAGGAAACCCACGTCGACACGGGGAGAACATGGAAACTCCACGCAGATTGGGATTCGAACCGGGAATCCCTAACGCTGAGAGGAACATGCTAAACCACTAAGCCACAGTGCTGCCCCCAAACAGAACATGAACATTAATAAAAGCAAATGCATTTTGAGTTTGACAAAAAAATATTCAACCCCCCCCCCACTTTAAATGAAAGTGGAACATTTTAGTTCTTTTTGAGCTTCACTCGTCCTTTACTCGTCTTTTCAGTCAAATAAAGTGTAAAAACACAAATATGAACTATCTAATGTAATGTAAATCTAATGTAGATGATTCGGGAGGGCGGCACGGTGGCTTAGTGGTTAGCACGTTCGCCTCTCAGTGCTAGGGATTCCCGGTTCGAATCCCCATCTGGGTGGAGTTTCCATGTTCTCCTCGTGTCTGCGTGGGTTTCCTCCGGGTTCTCCGGTTTCCTCCCACAGTCCAAAAACATGGATCAAGTCAATTGAATTCTCAAAATTGCCCCATATAGAGTGTGTCTGTGTGAGTGAGTGTGTGCCCAGCGATGGATTGGCGCCCTGTCCTGGGTCTATCTACCCAGCACCCGAGACGTCCTCCCCTGGATGGGCATGGGGAACCCCACCGCGACCCTAATAGAGGATAAAGCGGAAGATAATGAATGAATGAATGAATGAATGAATGATTCGGGAGGCAGTGCTTCGGATTTAGGCTCGGAGGCGGCGTGGCCACGTGCCGGTTTTGGGAACAGCGAGCGAGACGGGGGGTTGCAGACTGATCGCTCGCTTGCAAGAGATCGCGATTTAGAATGAATCACATTGTGTGTGAATGCGTGTGTATGTGTATAAGCGCTTCAGATACTGTGCTGTAAAAAAGCGCTGATACGTGATAAACGCTTTTTTTTTCAAACCTCCATCACGATTGACCTGACACCCCTTCGATCGACGTATTGAGCACCCCTGATTTAGAGAACGAGCTCTGCTTTGTTGAACACAACTTAACCAGGCAGTGTATAAACATTGCAAGCAATTAAAAGTCAGCTATCAATGGGATACTTCCTTTTTTAAGGTTAAGAGAACAGTCTTGCTGTAAAGATACAAGAGATAAAAGCAAAATATTCAATAAGGCTTATCGCCACCCATTAATGTCTTCTACCATGCACAAAACATGATCATGTTACGGTTTACCCACGAAAACCGTGAGACGTGGGTGGATCCGCTACTCGGAACGACAAGGTCGGGGCGGGGATTAGGTGTAAACAGAGTTTATTTAGCCACACACAGGTAAACGTAACATAGACAGGTGAACACAGTGGCTGCGGAGCTGGGGCCTGACGTCACGGCGTCCGACGTCAGCGGGGCCGTGTTCCAATCCGCAGCGACGAGCAGGGTGGAGTGTGGCTAAATACCAGGTGAACAAGGCGGGACGTAATACTGGAACAGAGCATGAAACACAGGACCAACAGCAGACGAGGTGTGACTAGGAACAGGGCGGGACTAGGAACAGGGCGAGACTAGGAACAGGGCGAGACTAGGAACAGGGCGAGACTAGGAACAGGGCGAGACTAGGAACAGGGCGAGACTAGGAACAGGGCGAGACTAGGAACAGGGCGAGACTAGGAACAGGGCGAGACTAGGAACAGGGCGAGACTAGGAACAGGGCGAGACTAGGAACAGGGCGAGACTAGGAACAGGGCGAGACTAGGAACAGGGCGAGACTAGGAACAAGGCGAGACTAGGAACAGGGCGAGACTAGGAACAAGGCGGGACTAGGAACAAGGCGAGACTAGGAACAGGGCGAGACTAGGAACAAGGCGAGACTAGGAACAGGGCGAGACTAGGAACAAGGCGGGACTAGGAACAAGGCGAGACTAGGAACAGGGCGAGACTAGGAACAGGGCGAGACTAGGAACAGGGCGAGACTAGGAACAAGGCGAGACTAGGAACAAGGCGAGACTAGGAACAGGGCGAGACTAGGAACAGGGCGAGACTAGGAACAGGGCGAGACTAGGAACAAGGCGAGACTAGGGGTCAGGGCCAGAGTGGACGAGGCGTGACTAGGGAAGGTGCACAAACCAAGACCATCTAGCCAGGAGTGACGGGAGTGAGCTGCTTAAATAAGAAACAGTGATCAGGAATCCAGGTGTGCATAATTACAGGGGCGTGAACACAGAGACCAACCCACACCATGTGACCAAAACAAACCGTGACCATGTGACAATAACAAAGCATGACATGACAGAACTAAACACGTGACCATAACAAAGCATAACAAACACTAAACATAACATAGGACCATAACACAGCATGACAAAGGCTAAACGCAACACATGACAATAACAATACTCTAAACACAACATGACAATACTCAAAACGAAACACGGGAACATAAATCCTGACAATACGCAAAACGGGACCATAACATAACATGACTGAGAACACACACACACACACCAGGTGACACAAACAAAGCATACATGATACTAAACACGACACGCGAACATAACTAAGCAAAACTAAGAATACAAACAGATAACACTGACAACGCATACATGACACTAACACAACACGTGAACATAACTAGGCATAACTATAGTGCAGACTAAATGAGGCTACCCCTGGAGGCACCGCCCCTCCATGACCGACCATGACAGATCAGTCAAAAACGTTAACATAATTGACTTAATTAACAACTTATCCAGACTTTATAGCTGATCATTTTACCTTTATTTTCCTTTTTTTATCAGAACTTAGCTGGAGAAAAACACATCCCTCTTAATTCCAGACTTCATTTTGGTCGACCCAGGTGGAGGCCTATCCTTCAGGAAATAGGACAACTCAATCGCAAGTAAGAGTTGCAGGATATTTGCATTTATTCAAGAATTATTATAAACATTTATATTATGTGTGCAGGTGTCTGTTTAAATTACTTTATAGACCTGGCATTTGTTAGCAAGCTCCGTTCTTCCCCGGAGGAGATCGGCTACGCGGGGAAAATGCGTACGCCGCCTGCGCCTTGTGAGCGCTTCCCAGGAATCGGCTACGCGGGGAAAGAATGCGTACACCGGTCCGGGGTAAAACACTCCCACGGATACGACCTGTGCGGGAGTAATGCGCAGCGGGGTACCGGGGTGGAGCGTGGAAGGAAAGTTCGAGACACCGGGAAATAAAAACAAAACAGATTTATTATTAAAATTGGTGTAGGGACACCAACAAAAAGGGGGAACAAACGAAAACAAACTAACATCGGGATGTACCGAAACAAAGACGTGCACGGGGAAGTGGGAATACGGAACTTAAGTAAGAAAAACACCAGGTCACGTGCACAAAATAAACCAATCACCCAACAGAGTCCATGAGTAAATGAAACGAGGGACAGGTGCCCGAGGCACCTGTGACAGCATTAATTTTAAGGTGTACTAGTTAATAGCTAGGGTGTTGGTTGGCAATTAATAGGGCATTTTGGGTGATAGTTGACAGTTACTATGACATAGTGACATGTTGCTGGTTCATGTTGATAGTTCTCGATTTGCCACACCCACTTTACCTTCCGACTTTGCATTATGCAGAGCTGTCTGAACTAAGGATATCAGTTTTTTAAATCTAAGGAGGTGGGTCGGGCCCTACAGGATGCCCAGACACTTGGCTGTGGTTCCCTCTGAAATTCGATTGTAATGTTGAGCCAGCTTCACACACCCTTTTTTCATTCATTCATTCATTATCTCCCGCTTTATCCTCTACTAGGGTCGCGGTGGGGTTCCCCATGCCCATCCAGGGGAGAACGCCTTGGGCGCTGGGCAGATAGACCCAGGACAGGGCGCCAATCCATCGCTGGGCACACACTCACACACACAGACGCACTCTATATGGTGCAATTTTTGGAGAATTCAATTGACTTGATCCATGTTTTTGGACTGTGGGAGGAAACCGGAGAACCCGGAGGAAACCCACACGGACACGGGGAGAACATGGAAACTCCACCCAGATGGGGATTCGAACCGGGAATCCCTAGTGCTGAGAGGCGAATGTGCTAACCACTAAACCACCTTTAAAAGCACAACCTTTTTCTGATATTTTTTTGATATTTTGTTTTAGGTGCGTGTCCAGGGGTTTGTGCCCTCTTAGCTTTTGATTTTGTGAGGCACACAGTTTTAGGTATTTGTTGGGGTTGTGGCAAGGTTGGTGCTGAATGTGTCAGAAGAATGGCATTCATTATTAGATATTTAAATAAGGTTGTCATACATTTGTATCCTTGTATAATTTTTGTCACTATAATAATTGTGTCAGTTTTGCCTCTTGTGGTGTTTTATGTCATACAGTTGATTTTCCAGTATTTGTTTCTACCAATACGTTTTTGTTTTTAATTTTACGGCAGGCGGCACGGTGGCTTAGTGGTTAGCACGTTCACCTCTCAGCGCTAGGGATTCCCGGTTCGAATCCCCATCTGGGTGGAGTTTCCATGTTCTCCCCGTGTCTTCGTGGGTTTCCTCCGGGTTCTCCGGTTTCCTCCCACAGTCCAAAAACATGGATCAAGTCAATTGAATTCTCAAAATTGCCCCATATAGAGTGTGTCTGTGTGAGTGAGTGTGTGCCCAGCGATGGATTGGCGCCCTGTCCTGGGTCTATCTGCCCAGCGCCCGAGATGTTCTCCCCTGGATGGGCATGGGGAACCCCCCCGCGACCCTAATAGAGGATAAAGCGGGAGATAATGAATGAATAATAATTGTATCAGTTTTGCCTCTTGTGGTGTTTTACGTCATACAGTTAATTTTCCAGTATTTGTTTCTACCAATACGTTTTTATGTTTTTAATTTTACGGCAGGCTTAGTGGTTAGCACGTTCGCTAGGGATTCACTAGGGATTCCCGGTTCGAATCCCCATCTGGGTGGAGTTTCCATGTTCTCCCGTGTCTGCGTGGGTTTCCTCCGGGTTCTCCGGTTTCCTCCCACAGTCCAAAAATATGGATCAAGTCAATTGAGTTCTCCAAATTGCCCCATATAGTGTGTATGCGTGCGGGTCTGTGTGAGTGAGTGTGTGCCCAGCGATAGATTGGCGCCCTGTCCTGGGTCTATCTGCCCAGCGCCCGAAACGTTCTCCCCTGGATGGGCATGGGGAACCCCACCGCGACCCTAATAGAGGATAAAGCGGGAGATAATGAATGAATGAATGTATTTTACGGCAGGTTCTGTAGTTTTTCCAGATATTTGCACAAATATTTTAAAATATATTTTTTTCATGAAATGTTCCATTTAATATCAACAATCTTATCTCATCCACTTCTCTCTGTGTGTGTCTGTCTCTTTACAACAGTAAAAAGGTGGGTGTGTTCTGCTGCGGCCCAAAAAGCATCTCAAGGGAGCTACATAAACTGTGCAACACACTATCTACTTCAGGAACCATCTTTGAATTTAACAAAGAGTCGTTTAATTAAACCTTAAGTAATTTTGATAAATAAAAAAATTGGACAACATTTCAAAACACAGCCTCATTTCTTTATTTTTTTTTGTACGAAGCAAAATAACGAGTTTATTTTATATATCATTTAATTCATTAATTAAATTTACTATTAACGAGTTTTAATTATCAATACTATATGGATACAATAAAAAATAAAAAAGCGCAACCTTTATTAACTGGAACATCTCATGCCGTGGAGGGAGAGATTGCGACGCAGTCAGGAACGCAGTGCTGTGACAGAACCACCAGCAAGCAACATTTCAAATGTTAATTCAGAACAGACTGTTAATAAAGCCCGTTTTTGTGCTGGGAAAATCCCATCTCCAGTTCTAAAGTGTCTCTTCTTTTCACAGAATAATATACTCAAATTGGTTGAACTCACCTCTGTTCTGTGTAGCATATTGCATTAAGTCTTGAATTCCATTTAATTGTCCACTTAATGCCAATGTCTCATGAAAAAAAGATAGAGAGGAACACCTGTTGCTGTACATTAGCCAAGAACTCTCAACATTGGGATAAAACTACAGCACCATAGAGAAGTGACTGGCACTCAAGTGGGCCATCCTCACCCTCTGCTTTATGTTTGTGAAAGATTCCCATCTCTGCTTGGATCGGGTTATGCCTTAGAAAGTTATAGAAAGTTCACAACAAAACAAAAAACAGATATGATTTGATGTTTGGCAAAGAAAATGGTTAGACTATTTTGAATGATGTAAGATTTACATAGAGAAAATAACTAATACTTAATTGTGGAGTGTGAATTAGAATAATTTTTAACAATAAAGAAATAATGCTAAAACTTTAGTCTTGTGATGTTCTAATGAATTATATAGAACGGTATATAAACGGCTTCCTTTTACAACATGAATTTGATTCAATTTCGATTGAATGGGTGCAGACAGGCCCTCTGAGATTGGCTGTAAACGTAGTTGAGTAAACTTCATTTTAGCTTTTATAATCATTCATTCATTATCTCCCGCTTTATCCTCTATTAGGGTCGTGGTGGGGTTCCCCATGCCCATCCAGGGGAGAACGTCTCGGGCGCTGGGCAGATAGACCCAGGACAGGGCGCCAATCCATCACTGGGCACACACTCACTCACACATACACACTCTATATGGGGCAATTTTGAGAACTCAATTGACTTGATCCATGTTTTTGGACTGTGGGAGGAAATCGGAGAACCCGGAGGAAACCCACGCAGACACAGGGAGAACGTGGAAACTCCACCCAGATGGGGATTCGAACCGGGAATCCCTAGCGCTGAGAGGCGAACATGCTAACCACTAAGCCACCGTGCCGCCCAGCTTTTATAATATTTTAGATTTTTGTAATTGTTTATTTACACATTGACTTTTGAATCCGATATTACAATATGTACTTACTGTATTCACAGCATTGCATACAGTAAAAGGAACTTTGGGCCCGTTACAGTGGGTGTATACATGTGTGGGTGTGTGTGTGTTCATACATGTGTGTGACTGTTCTTAAAGTGTTGTCTGGTATGATGCTGTTGCTTCCTCATCACTACTATTTAGTAGTGGCTGTTTTTCTCCATAGTCCCTTTTCCTGTTTGCTTTTTGATGACGTGTCATAACAACAACTCTTCCAACCATCCCAGTGATAACCCCGGCAAGGAGGGCTCCAACTACTGCTGCACCAAGAAGCCACGGCCAAATCTGCCGTACCTGCTCCCAGTATGGATTGATGAACTCCTGCATAAACCGCTGAGCTAAGAAGATAGAAAGAGAAAGAGAGGGACAAAGAAACAGAGAAAGCCTGTCAACACTAAAATGCTAACAAATGGCATAATAGAACAGGTTATATTTACTGAGAATTACTTTTTGCAATTTATCTTTGATGCCATTTTTATTTAGGCTGTGGTAGATGTTGGCGAATATAATTATTTGTGCTAGTGTTTGTGTGTGTTTTTGTGTGTGTGTGTGTCTTACTGGGATCCAACAGATATGAATATTCATATCCAAGATCTTTTGTGGAGATGAAGTAGTCACCATTCCTGAACAGAGGGAGGAAGGGGACCATGTTGTAGCCTCTATTATGACCAGTTGGTGCATCGGATTCTGGGTAGACGGAGCGGGGAGGCCGATGAAGACGAAGCCATCTTTCAAAGATGCTAGCACAAACACAAAAATTTGCCATCATCACAGCTTCTTTAGCTTAGACTATATTATGATCATTTACTTTCAATTGAAACCAAATCTGAAGCTCTAAATAATAAGTATAATTATAATAGTGATTCCAAATACTTCCTTTTCATTTATCAAGGCTTGGTGGCTAAATGAATGAACATGTAAATGTTATGTTTTATGATATATGTTTAATTATTGCTAGTGAAGCCACTGTTGAGTGACCATCATTGAGAGTTCTTATTGTGACTTATAACAGAACTTATAACAGACATGTTTGTTCATGAATCTGTTTTGCTCTGTTCGTGTTACAGGTCACTGGTTAAATTGGTGAAGAGTAACTTATCTCAAGACTCTTCTTTCAGCGCCGCACAGGCAGCAAAAGTGACACCAGTAATGACCAGACCAGCTGTGTAATTTATAGGGGTGAGCTGCAATATTCGCTGATTCGACGATTCGATTCGGAGAACCGTAGTCGACTATGAACCTCAAAGTCGAATGGGGGTGCCCATGGCTGCTGCTAAGCATTAGTTTTTACATGAAATGTCTTTGTTTTCGTTATATATATAGCCTTTTGTCAAATAAAATCATCCTAATTTCTAGGAAAAAAAAAAAGAAAAAAGAAAAACAAAAAAAAAAAGGTTTTCTTTTGTTAGAAAAAAAAGTAAAATATATTTTAAAAAAAAATCTTTTTTAAAAACTACGCTTATAGCGCCATCTTGTGGTGAAATTTTAACTGATTTGACTATCAGTCGACTATAGGGAAAATCTGACGAATCGGATTCGACTATGAAAATCTTTAGTTGAATACACCCCTCGTAATTTATTTGATTTTGGAAATAATATTTTTGGCATTTTTGTATATGATTGTGTAATATTACATTAGGTCTAACGATCCAGTCAATAAAATATTGACTTATTCATACTGACCTAGTAAACAAAAGAATAAATGAATTTATAAGTAGAACATTTCACTTGTTAAAACAGCTATTGTGATATGTTTTTGACATTTTTGGCATTAAGTCAAAGTCAATAGTGCATTTATATAATACCTTCAATGTTATGAGATTTGCAGTGTTTCAGATCATATATTAATTTATCAGATTAAAAAAAGATGAATGTATTTGTTAGAACTGTTCTAATCTAAAATTTAAAAAAATATCCAAATCTAAATCCCTGTAGTAAGTTAATATTTGGACGGCCAATCTGGGTGAAGTTTCCACATTCTCCCCGTGTCCGCGTGGGTTTCCTCCGGGTTCTCCGGTTTCCTCCCACAGTCCAAAAACATGGATCAAGTCAATTGAATTCTCAAAATTGCCCCATATAGAGTGTGTCTGTGTGAGTGAGTGTGTGCCCAGCGATGGATTGGCGCCCTGTCCTGGGTCTATCTGCCCAGTGCCTGAGATGTTCTCCCCTGGATGGGCATGGGGAACCCCACCGCGACCCTAATAGAGGATAAAGCGGGAGATAATGAATGAATGAATGAATGTATTTGTTAGAACTGTTCTAATCTAAAATTTAAAAAAATATCCAAATCTAAATCCCTGTAGTAAGTTAATATTTGGACGGCCAATCTGGGTGAAGTTTCCACATTCTCCCCGTGTCCGCGTGGGTTTCCTCCGGGTTCTCCGGTTTCCTCCCACAGTCCAAAAACATGGATCAAGTCAATTGAGTTCTCCAAATTGCCCCATATAGAGTGTGTCTGTGTGTGTGTGTGTGTGTGTGCCCAGCAATAGATTGGCGCCCTGTCCTGGGTGTATCTGCCCAGCGCCCGAAACGTTCTCCCCTGGATGGTCATGGGGAACCCCCCCGCGACCCTAATATAGGATAAAGCGGAAGATAATGAATGAATGAAAGTGAATATTCGTGTGTGTGTGTGTGCTTTTGTTTCGATGTGTTACCTGTCTATAAAAGCATGATGCAGTACAAATATGGGGTCATTAGCGGAAGCTGGCACTAATGACATGGAGCCATTCATGAAAATATGTAGTGCGTTGTGCATTGTGCTTTGACCCGTCACTGCCATCCTGTCTCTGGACTTGCAAAACCTACAATCACACACACACATACATACATACAATTTTGTTAATTCTGTAACCCTGGATAAGCATCTTAGAGAATGAATGATTGAATGATGATTTAATTATTTCTTTATGATTAATTTTTGTGATTTATATGTTCTTTTACCCTCCAGGACGTTCCTAAAGCTCATGTTGGCACGCCGATCAAATGTATCACTCTCATATTGTGGTAGTGACAGAGCAAATTCCACATCTCCACTGCTGGGCAGCCGGTTAACACGACTGGAGTCATGGCTGCCTGGATTACGAAGCAGTGGACCCTCTGGCTTACCGTCACACAGCACCTCCAGCTCATTATACAAATCTGACTGTGTACAGATCACCTACACAAAGACACACACAGAGAAACACATGATTTGGTAATAAGAATGTTACTGGTAAGTAATTGCACTATGTACTGTATGTGTGTGAAAGAGCGAGAGAGAAATTGAGAAAATGAATTAACAGAAAAGAAAAACAATTAAGAAATTGATTCCATTGCTTTTTCTGTAAAATTTTTAAAATAAAGCAAGTTTAAGCTATTTTTATAAAAAAATAATAAAAGTGTAAATGTATAACATTATATAAAAAAACTCAAACACGGGATCTGATGAAGTATAAAAAAAAATTTTGATTAAAGGAGGATGAGAAAAATGTAATTATTGGGAACGTATAATTTAGGAATAACCACTATTATTATTATTAGGGGTGTCTTCAACTAAGGATTTTCATAGTCGAATCTGATTCGTCAGATTTTCCCTATAGTCGACTGATAGTCGAATCAGTTAAAATTTCACCACAAGATGGCGCTATAAGCGTGGTTTTTTAAAAAAGATTTTTTTTTATATTTTACTTGTTTTTCTGCTCATTTGGAATGTGCAACTAACTGCAGGGGGAGCTTTATTAATGTGTAGCCTATTGTTAAAGCGCACACATCATTTAAAAAAAAAAATTAACAGAAATTAGGATGATTTTATTTGACAAAAGGCTATATATATAACGAAAACAAAGACATTTCATGTAAAAACGAATGCTTAGCAGCAGCCATGGGCACCCCCATGTGGTCAAAATGGTACATTCGACTATGAGGTTCATAGTCGACTACGGTTCTCCGTATCGAATCATCGAATCAGCGAATATTGCAGCTTAACCCCTAATTATTATTATTATTACTTTTATTATTATTGTTTTGTTAGTATTAACAATAATAAAAAATTATAATAATAAGAAGAATTTAGAATTAATTCTGGAAACAGCTGTAATACTGTAGCTCTGTTAAAACTTTTCATTCATTCATTCATTCATTCATTATCTCCCGCTTTATCCTCTATATTAGGGTCGCGGTGGGGTTCCCCATGCCCATCCAGGGGAGAACGCTTCGGGCGCTGGGCAGATACACCCAGGACAGGGCGCCAATCTATCGCTGGGCACACACTCACTCACACAGACACACTCTATAGGGGGCAATTTGGAAAACTCAATTGACTTGATCCATGTTTTTGGACTGTGGGAGGAAACCGGAGAACCCAGAGGAAACCCACACAGACATGGGGAGAACATGGAAACTCCACCCAGATGGGGAGCGCTGAGAGGCGAACGTGCTAACCACTAAGCCACTGTGCCGCCCCTGTTAAAACTTAAGCACCTTAAATCTTTTTAACAGCGTGCATATGCTCGTGCATCCTGTATTAGTGTGCATGTTTGTACTGTATATGTGTGTGTGTGTGTGTGTGACTTGCTCTTAGAACCCCATGTGCACATCACGTGTATATGAAAGAAAGACAGTGTGCTGAAACTGCTAAACTGTAAGGAATAATACAAATACTGCATTCACTCTCATTATATATTAGTGCTGTAAAGCCAAAAAAAACAGACCCCACAGTTTTGCCTACAGAAATGTTTAGTAAAAACAATACAATAATTCTAACTACATAGAAAATGTTACTACTTTATCCTTAAACAACTAAATTAAAACACAAGCAGATAATGAAGATAAGTGTAGTCTTGTTCTATAACCATGTTTTCATGATTTCAGGTCTTTACCAAAGTGTTTAGTGTAAACTGAAATCCTGACCAGATGATTTGTTTTTGAAAAAGTTTTGCTTTGAGATCAAATAATTCTATCAAATCATTAAATACACATTTCCCTTTTATAAAAAAAATAATCATTGCTTTAGATCAGTGCTTCTCAAATAGTGGGGCCCCTGGGGGGGCGCAGTGCGGTGCCTGGGGGGGCGCATAACAAGATATCACAGAGCAAGTGATATTAAGTGTACTGAACAAACCCTCAAGAGACAACATGGAAAAATATTTAACAGAGATGAGGAGAGAAAGGCGAACAGAGACGAAGATAATGAGAGCAACAAAAGTCAACCGAAAACTAAAACGATGAAACAATGTCGAAGCGTATGTAGCGCCTGGCTTCATTGTAACTGTAACTTCACTGTAACGAAGGTGGAAACGAAGAAAGAGCGGTGTGTCTGCTGTGTCTTAAAATGTTGGCAGCGGACAGCGTGAAGCCAAATAAATGAAGGCGTCACTTAAAGACATTACACCCCAATCACACTGATAACCGCTTGAGTTTTTAATCGTAAACGTGACGCGTAGAGCCACCGACCATCCCGCTTTATGAAAGCTGCTTCAGAAAAGCTGTGCGCTGCAGAATGGCGCGTTGGAGACATTAGTTCTGTCTTCATTATTTTGATTAAAAAAATGTTGCTGATGAATTTTTCAGTATCAAATTCCAGTCAGTTCAAAAATGTTTCTCGTTTAAATAAGGATTTCATTCGTTTCTGTTACAAACTAAAAAACAAAGTTAATAAAATGATTCTTTGTTCTAAGTTGATCTATATTTCTTTCTTTTTTGTTTTCTTTATTGTTATAAAAGAGGTGTACTTATAACAAATTTATAGAGAAATCATACTACAGTGGACGGGGGGGGGGTGAGGTGAGTGTGCGTGTGGGGGGGGCGCAAAATGTTTTCTTTTTCCTAGGGGGGGCTTAACAGAAAATAATTGAGAATCACTGCTGTAACTGTAACTTCACTGTAACTGAGGTGAGAGACGAAGAAAGAGCGGTGTGTCTTCTGTGTCTTTAAATGTTGGCAGCGGACAGCGTGAAGCCTAATAAATGAAGGCGTCACTTAAAGGACATTACACCCCAATCACACTGATAACCGCTTGAGTTTTTAAATTGTAAACGTGACACGTACAGCAAGCAATCATAACGCTTTATGAAAACTACTTCAGAAAAGCTGTGTGCTGCAAAACGGACGCGTTGGAGAAATTAGTTCTGATTTCCTCAAAAAAAAAAAAAAAAACAGCACAAATTGTATTCATTTTAGTTTTGTAGGTTAAAGTGTTAATAAATTGAGCTCCTTATTTATTGATTTTATTTCATTTCATTTTTCAGTATCAAATGCCAGTCAGCTCAAAAATGTTTCCAGTTTAAATGAGGATTAAATTCGTTTCTGTTACAAACTAAAAAATCAAAGTTAATCAAATGATTCTTTGTTCTTAGTTGATCTATATTTCTTTCTTTTTTGTTTTCTTTATTGTTAATAAGGAGACATTGTTATAAAAGAGCTGCACTTAGAACAAGGTAGACAAATCATACTACAGTGGGCGTGTAAAAATACTTTATCCCATTTTGTCATGTGGGGGGGGGGGGGGGGGGGGGGGTGAGGTGGGTGGTGTGTGGGGGGGGGGGGGGGGGGGGCGCAAAATGTTTTTTTCTTCCTAGGGGGGGCTTAACAGAAAATAATTGAGAATCACTGCTTTAGATGCATGTTGCATCCGTAGTGCACACGTGCTGGGAATAATCTCTGAGTGGAGTGGCTGAATGGTTGGATGTCCAAATAAACGCTTACTGGTCAGAACAACGGCACACGCACGTGTGCTAAAGCTTAAATGAACTGCTTATGCGCTCAGCTGTAGGTGGCATGTAGCCTTTATTTAGTAAATTTGGCAGGTTGGTAGTAATGGAATTTAAAAAAAAAAAAAAAAAAAAACGTGCACTGTCTCCCAGCACATATTTCATTTTGAATAGAAAATTTGCTCAGTTATTAATTGGGTACTACATGATCAATTAATACATTATCTGGGCTCATTGTATCATTATGTATATATTATGTGTGTATTATATTTGAATAATATATATTATATTTTAATACTGCATGTGATTACAGTACAGTACAGTGTAATTTACCAATCCCCATACAATCCCCATATCCTCCAAAATTGGGTTTCTTAAAGTATAGTAAACGTCAGATTCTGCACTGCAAACACACCAAAGAGAAAATAAAGGGAGTATTTTCTTCAGCATTTCTAACTTCGAAAATGTTCATCTACCGCAAAACCATCTGAAAGTTCAAAACATCAGCTTATTCCTTTAAAATACGAAATGAACCTAGTAGCAGGCGTGTGTAGTAGTAGGTGGCTTAGTGGTTAGCACGTTCGCCTCTCAGCGCTACGGATTCCCGGTTCGAATCCCCATCTGGGTGGAGTTTCCAAGTTCTCCCTGTGTCTGCGTAGGTTTCCTCCGGGTTCTCCGGTTTCCTCCCACAGTCCAAAAACAATGGATCAAGTCAATTGAATTCTCAAAAATTGCCCCATATAGAGTGTGTTTGTGTGAGTGAGTATGTTCCCAGCGATGGATTGGCGCCCTGTCCTGGGTGTATCTGCCCAGCGCCCGAGATGTTCTCCCCTGGATGGGGACCCTAATAGAGGATAAAGCGGGAGATAATAAATGAATGAATGAACCTAGTAGCGCCATCTGTTGGATTTTAAAAGAAATGCGTCTGAATAATGTAATGGGATTGAAAAACTAGCAGTTTTAGTGCTGTTATTTTTTTCAATGCCTGTATTGTTGACTTTTGTAGTTTCGTTGTGTATGATCTATCAGTCTTTTACTTTAATGATTAACCAATAAACGTTTTTTATTGGTATAAAATAGAGACATGGTCGTGTTTCACCTAGAGTCTCAGATGAACCCCAGTCCACATTAACTCTTTTAGAATTTAAAGCAGGTTTACAACTGTATAAACATGCATAAACAGCATAAACATGCCAAAAAAAATCCTTAATGCATGTAGCTGTTTACACTTTCTGTAGTTGCTATTTTTGGGAATGAACTGTATGAAAAGGTTTGATATTTTACGGTGTTTTAATTCAAGATTCAAGATTCAAAAAAATGTATTGTCATGTGCACAAATTAAAGGGGTGTTACAATGTACAATGAAACTTTGCTAATCCCCCTTTCACAACCTATTTACGATAATCAATTACAGTTAAAATAAAATAAAGTTAAAGTGTTTGTGCAGATTTGTATAGATTACAGGAGAGGTAGTGTATGTGTAACTTCATCCATCCATTATCTCCCGCTTTATCCTCTATTAGGGTCGCGGGGGGGTTCCCCATTGGTTTTGTTGTCAAAAACATCTAAAAACAAGTTCAAAAGACATCAAGGCTGGAGCATTGGAAGCTTTCAGACTACCTTTGTACACTTGGCTGATGTGTCAATGTAGAAACAAACGAGAAGTGATTTTCTGAAAAGCAGCATGAATAATCGAACAACTGCTAATGCATCCTTCATCTTCCGCCTCTATTAGTGTCTACTAGGGCTGTATTCAACTAAAGATTTTCATAGTCGAATCTGATTCGTCAGATTTGCCCTATAGTCGGCTGATAGTCGAATCAGTTAAAATTTCACCACAAGATGGCGCTATAAGCGTAGCTTTTAAAAAACGATTTAAAAAATATATATATTTTACTTGTTTTTCTAACAAAAGAAAACCTTTTTTTTTTGTTTTTCTTTTTTCTTTTATATTCTAGAAATTAAGATGATTTTATTTGACAAAAGGCTATATATATAACGAAAACAAAGACATTTCATGTAAAAACTAATGCTTAGCAGCAGCCATGGGCACCCCCATGTGGTCAAAATGGTACATACGACTATGAGGTTCATAGTCGACTACGGTTCTCCGAATCGAATCGTCGAATCAGCGAATATTGCAGCTCACCCCTAGTGTCTACCATGCCCTTCCAGGGGAGAACCTTTCAGGGACTGGGCAGATACACCCAGAACAGGACATCAATCTATCGCTGGGCACACTCACCCACATTATATATGTAACGGGTGCCTAGGGCACCTGTTTTTCTGTTTTTTGGGTCTGGTGTTTGTCGGTTTCTGTGTTTCTGTGTCATGGTGTTTAGTTAATTAGCTGTCTTGTCCGTGTGTTGTTAGCTAATTATCTCTGTAGTGTCATTGGGTGTGTTGGGGCACGTGATGGGATGTGTTCATGTATTTATTTCCGGTGTTCCTTGTCCTCCGTGCGCGTCCTAATTTTATGTCCACTTGTTTATGTACCTGGTGTGTTTGGTGTCTGTACACCATTAATAAACTCGTGTTCCTGCTACCTGAGTGCCTGGCTCCCTTCTGCGCGTTAGAACGCTGCGGCTCTGCGCATTTCGTACGTAATTTGCACGTTTTCTGAAAGCTTGCGGATGCGGACAGGACGGAGCAATACCACTGGAAACCGTGGGGGCAGTGCATGATGCGACCACTTCCATATGTACACGAAGATGAATAAAAACATGGTGGAACTTTTTGGAGACCGGTTATACGAGTGTGTGCGCAATTTTAATCATTTATATGATGTTACTTCGCCGGGGCACAGGGACAAACAGTTGTTACAAAGCAAAGCAAGTTATGGAATGCCCTGGCAGACATCCCAAAGTATTGGAAATGACGTTCGTCATCGATTTCCCTCATTGGGCGGACAAGTGAATAAAATTCTCCATCCAAATGTCGCGACCTGTTCAGTGGCCTCACAGACCACCGCCGTCTAGAACGCTGCCTTTTTTGTCGTTTTTGCAGTATGTACAAAATCAGAAGTTCCTCCGCCGTCGCCATGTTTGATTTTTACTCTAAACTGCCCTCTAATGGATGTAGTGTTCAACAACCATATCAACGGAGCTGACGCAAGGAAGTATGTGGGCAGTAACTGTTATAACGCATGAAGCGCACGCACACATTTCCGTACGCAGAGGGAGTATAAATGAGGCTTTAGACGAGTGGGACAATATATTGGACAATTTGGAGCAATTTACCTTGATTTATGTTTTTGGACTGTGGGAGGAAACGCATGTGATTACAGTACAGTACAGTGCGATTGACCAATCCCTATACACTCTTTGCTGCAATTGTATAAGTATATACAGTATGTTATAAGGAACTTTAGCCCTGCAGTAGAATATCCTCTAAAATTGGGTTTCTTAAAGTATAATAAACGTCAGATTCTGCACTGCAAACATACCAAAGAGAACGTAAAGGGAGTATTTTCTCCAGCATTTCTAACTACGAAAACGTTCATCTACTGCAAAACCATCTGAAAGTCCAAAACATCAACTTAGTCCTTTTAAAATACGAAATGAACCAAGGAGCACGATCCATTATCTTCTGCCTAATCGACTATTAGGGTCACGGGGTCCCCTAGGGTCCCCTTTCAGGGGAGAACCTTTCAGGCACTGGGCAGTTACACCCAGGACAGGGCGCCAATCATCGCTAGGCACACACTCAGTCACACTCTATATGGGGCAATTTGGAGCATTTAGCTTGATCCATGTTTTTGGACTGTGGGAGGAAACCGGAGAACCAGGAGGAAACCTTAGTGGCTTAGTGGTTAGCACGTTCTCCTCTCAGCACTAGGGATTCCCGGTTCGAATCCCAATCTGGGTGGAGTTTCCATGTTCTCCCCGTGTCCGTGTGGGTTTCCTCAGGGTTCTCCGAATTCCTCCCACAGTCCAAAAACATGGATCAAGGTCAAATGAATTCTCCAAATTGCCCCATAGGTAGGCACTAGGGATTCCCGGTTCGAATCCCAATCTGGGTGGAGTTTCCATGCTCTCCCCGTGCAAACATGGATTAAAGTCTATTGAATTCTCCAAATTGCCCCATATAGAGTGTGTGTGTCTGTGTGAGTGTGTGCCCAGCGATAGATTGGCACCCTGTCCTAGGTTTATTTCCCCCCTGCGACCCTAGTAGAGGATAAAAGGGAAGATAATGGATGGATGGAAATTGCCCCATGTACAGTGTGTCTGAGTGAGTGTGTCCTGGGTGTATCAGCCCAGCGCCCGGAAAGTTCTCCCTTGGATGGGCATGGGGAACCCCCCCCCCCTCCTGCGACCCTAGTAAAGGATAAAAGGGAAGATAATGGATGGATGGAAATTGCCCCATATACAGTGTGTCTGAGTGAGTGTGTCCTGGGTGTATCAGCCCAGCACCCGAAAGGTTCTCCTCTGATTGGCATGGGGAACCCCCCCCCCTCCTGCGACCCTAGTAGAAGATAAAACAGAAGATAATGGATGGATGGAAATTGCCCCATGCACAGTGTGTCTGAGTGAGTGTGTCCTGGGTGTATCAGCCCAGCGCCTGAAAAGTTCTCCTCTGGATGGGCATGGGGACCCCCCCCCCCCCTGCGACCCTAGTAGAAGATAAAACAGAAGATAATGGATGGATGGAAATTGCCCCATGCACAGTGTGTCTGAGTGAGTGTCCTGGGTGTATCAGCCCAGCGTCCGGAAAGTTCTGCTCTGGATGGGCATGGGGAACTCCCCCCCTCCTGCGAGCCTAGTAGAGGATAAAATAAATTATCTATTAATTAAATGCCGTGCTTTATTATTAGCTCTAACTGCCTTCCTTGTCTGTTTCTTTTGAGGTGTCCCCCGGCATCCTGGAGATCTTCATCCATGGCTCTGCTGACGAATACTGTGTGGAACCTGACAAGGCGGTCCTGCAGGACGCCCCCTAATGGACTCACATATAGTTTTCCAGTTGTTAGTTTTTCCATTTGTTTAATATCTGGACATAGCTGTCCTACACTGTTGTTGCTGCCCGGCCGCTCAAGGAGGATGAGTACCCCACTGAGTCTTGGTCCTCCCAAGGTTTCTTCCTTAAATAACAACATAACAGGGAGTTTTTTCTTGCCACTGTCGCTTCGGCTTGCTCTTTGGGGGTTTAAAGGCTTTTCATTCTGTAAAGCTGCTTTGTGACAATGTACTGTTGTAAAAAGCGCTATATAAATAAATTACTTGAACTTGAACTTAAAACGGAAGATAATGGATGGATGGAAATTGCCCCATATACAGTGTGTCTGAGTGAGTGTGTCCTGGGTGTATCAGCCCAGCGCCCAAAAAGTTCTCCCTGGATGGGCATGGGGAACCCACCCCCCTCCTGCGACCCTAGTGGAGGACAAATCGAAAGATAAAGGATGGATGGAAAACAGATGACCATGTTTACCTTCCGGCGGCACGGTGGCTTAGTGGTCAGCACGTTCTCCTCTCAGCGCTAGGGATTCCCGGTTCGAATCCCCATCTGGGTGGAGTTTCCATGTTCTCCCCGTGTCTGCGTGGGTTTCCTCCGGGTTCTCCGGTTTCCTCCCACAGTCCAAAAACATGGATCAAGTCAATTGAGTTCTCCAAATTGCCCCATATAGAGTGTGTCTGTGAGAGTGAGTGTGTGCCCAGCGAAGGATTGGCGCCCTGTCCTGGGTCTATCTGCCCAGCGCCCGAGACGTTCTCCCCTGGATGGGCATGGGGAACCCCACCGCGACCCTAATAGAGGATAAAGCGGGAGATAATGAATGAATGAATGAATGAATGAATGAATGAATGTTTACCTTCCACGAGGAGAAGACGGAGGCCGGACTGATGAGGCTGGGGTCGAGCGGGCTGCGTGCCCCCATCAGCTGGTCAGTGCAGACCTGGCAGTCGCGCGCGTCCCGCCAGTCCCAGTACGGGATGGTGAAGTTGAAGTCTCCGGTCAGTTTTCGGATCTCGTGTTCCCAGAGGAGCAAAAAGACGCGGTGCCATGGCAGGAAGGCGGAGGCCTCGTGCGCGAAGTCCACGTCCTGCCACACGTTCCCCGGACCGCCGAGCAGCGCGTCGCGCGACACGTAATAATGCATCCACACGAACAGGTCGTACACGCTGACGTTGGAGAACAGGGGAACCCCGCTGCCGCTCATCTGCGCGCGCGTTCCGGTGGCGATCACGTAGTCGGCGCTGACGGTGCTCTTGGCCAGGTTGAGGTAGGAGATGAAGCGCTGCCGCTCGGCCGCAGAGAGCTGGAGGATGTTCCGCCGCAGGCTCTCGCGCCGCTCCGCGCACGTGGCTCCGTAGAAGCCGAACTTGCAGTCGCCGCAGTCGTAGCCCATGAAGTTGCCCGCGCACTGGCACGTGCGGTTGTAGAAGGCCAGCGGCCAGCGCTCGCGGTCGTCCACGCCGCTGTGCGGGAACTGCGGCCCGTCCGGGAGCTCCGTCACCGTCACGTCCTGGCAAAAGCCGCGGCCCGAACGCGCGCCGCACACCGAGCCGTCGCCGGGCCACGCCGGGCAGCAGGTCCCCGCCGCCAGCGCGGCGGCGGTAGCGCACGGCCGCGGGAACTGAGCGCGCAGGACGCGGGGCGCCAGCATCAGGACGAGCGCGGCGAGCAGGGAGCGCATCGCGACCACCGATCAGACAGCCGGGGAGGGAAACTGTGTGCTCGCTCTTACTCTTTAACGCGTCAACTCTTAACTTTGTGCGGGCACACACACACACACACACACACACACACACACATCACATGTTTGGGATCAGAGACTGTGGTGCCCCAGGACTCACGCGCCTGAGAGAAGAATGAAATCCCATGCAGCATACTCGTGTGTGTGTGTGTGTGTGTGTGTGTCTGTGTGTGTGTGTGTGTGTGTGTGTGTGTGTATGTGTGTGTGTGTGTGTGTATGTGTGTGTCTGTGTGTGTGTGTGTCTCTGTGTGTGTGTGTGTGCCACAGAACTACTACCGTTTGGGAAGTGGTACATCACTTACCTGTGGGAGGAAACCGGAGAACTCGGAGGAAACCCACGCGGACACGGGGAGAACATGGAAACTCCACCCAGATTGGGATTCGAACCGGGGAATCCCTAGTGCTGAGAGGAGAACCGCCCCTGGTTTATTTTTATTATTATTAAACTATGCAAAAAATGTAATGACATTCTACAGTTCCCCTTCAGAACAAGGTCATTTTCATCACTCTCACTCTCTCTCTTTTACACACACACACACACACACACACACACACACACACACACACACACACACACACACGCATACACACACGCAGACAAGTATTTCTCAGAATAATAAATAAGGAAGTCTGTGTAGAGGGCGGCACGGTGACTTAGTTTGGTTTCTCAGCACTAGGGATTCCTGGTTCGAATCCCCATCTGGGTGGAGTTTCCATGTTCTTCCCATGTCCGCGTGGGTTTCCTCCGGGTTCTCCGGTTTCCTCCCACAGTCCAAAAACATGGATCAAGTCAATTGAGATCTCCAAATTCCCCCATATAGAGTGTGTCTGTGTGAGTGAGTGTATGCCCAGCGATGGATTGGCGCCCTGTCCTGGATCTATCTGCCCAGCGCCCGAAACGTTCTCCCCTGGATGGGCATGGGGAACCCCACCGCGACCCTAATAGAGGATAAAGCGGGAGATAATGAATGAACTTTAAACTCAATTTAAATAACTGCTGTTAAAAGAAGTGTTTGGAAAATAAAAGCATCTTGTGTTTTTTATTAAATACAGCAAAGGTTCAGCACTATGATCTATAAAGGTTTGCTTGTTGAGGTGCAGTTTGTGTTGCAAACAAACTATTTGTATTGCATGGTTGTTTAGTGGTTAGCATGTTTGTCTCTCCCAGCGATAGATTGGCGGCCTGTCCTGGGTGTATAGCCCCAGTGCCTGAAACGTTTTCCTCTGGATGGGCATGGGGTATCCCCCTTCAGTATAAAGCGGAAGATAATGCATGGAATGGATGGACATTTGCCTCTCAGTGCTGGAAATCCATGTTCCAAACCCAATTTGTTCTGGGTTTTCCGATTTTCCTCCGATTCAAGGTGAATTGGCTGCTCTAAAACTGCGTGAGTGAGTGTGCCAGTGATGGACTGGCATCCTGTACAGGCTGTATCTGCCCAGCACCAAAACATTATCCCCTTGATGAGAAAGGGACCCCACTCACCGTGACCCTAGTAAAGGATTAAGCAGAATATAATTAATGGATGGAAACAATATTGTCTTTTTCAGAATTATAAACTAAACCTTAAATGGCACAGCAGAACCTGATGATGACCGCCAAACATTTGAAAGATGTTCTTAACTCTTTTATTATTTGTGATGCCATCTAAACTGTTCCCCCACTAACTACATTCATTTATAAGTTAGAAGAAGCTCACTTTTAACATTTTAATACATAAAACATTTGTTCTTACAAAACCCCATGGGCCATGTGTGTATCATGTGCTTTCATTCCTGTTACTGCTTCGAGGTTCGATCATAAGATCGTCACGTTACAGGAGGCAGCTCACAGGAATGAGCTAATCCTTCAGTGAGCAAGAGAAGAAATAAATGAAAGGGAGAAAGGTTAAATTATTTGTAATTAATGCTATATGTATAAAAAAAAAACATTTGTAGATTAGTTCCACAATTTTTTTTTCTTCTTTTGACAGTATTATTTTGATATCACTAACCCTGTCCTAGATTAATATTTTTATGGTTCATGAATATAAGTGGCACGGTGGCTTAGTGGTTAGCTCGTTCGCCTCTCAGCGCTAGGGATTCCCGGTTCGAATACCAATCCGGGTATAGTCTCCATGTTCTCACTGTGTCCGCGTGAGTTTCCTCCGGGTTCTCCGGTTTCCTCCCACAGTCCAAAAACATGGAACAAGGTCAATTGAATATTACAAATTACCCCATATGAGTGTGTCTGTGTGAGTGAGTGTGTGCCCAGCGATAGAATGGCCCCTTTGTCCTGGGTGTATCTGCACAACGCCCAAAATATTCTCCCCTCGATGGACATGGGGAACCCCCGTGCGACTCTAGTAGAGGATAAAGCAGAAGATAATGGATGGATGGATGAATATAAGTGGTCATGGGTTTTTATATCAGTGTCATAAAAGGTGATAAAGATGCTGGACCAGTGTCAAAAGAAGCTGAAGATGCTTTACTGGATCCAATGGGCTCATCCCTGACCCAGAGTGGACTCACTACCCTTTTCTGACCGAGAACCATGGCCTCAGATTTGGAAGTGCTGATTCTCATCCCGGCCGCTTCACACTCGGCTGCAAACCGATTCAGTTTTCTTATTATTCTTACCTTATTCTCCTTTTATCTGGCACTTGTTGTTGATTTAGGACCCATCCATCCATTATCTTCCGCTTATTCAGGGTTTGGGTCGGGGGGGGGGGGGGGCAGCAACCCAAGTAGGGACCCAGACCTCCCTGGCCCCCGCCTCCTCCACCAGCTCAATTGGGGGAATCCAGAGGCATTCCCAGACCAGTTGGGAGATATAATTCCTCCAACATGTCCTGGGTCTTCTTTGGGTCTCCTCCCAGCTGGACTTGCCTGAAACACGTCCCTAGGAAGGCACCCAGGGGGCATCATTACCAGATGCCCGGACCACCTCAACTGGGTCCTTTTGACGCAGAGGAGTAGCGGTTCTACTCTGAGTCTCTCCCGAATGACCGAGCTTCTCACCCTATCTCTAAGGGAGAGCCCAGACACCCTGCGGAGAACACCCATTTTGGCCGCTTGTATTTGCGATCTTGTTCTTTCTTTGAGGAGCTCCGGACGGATCTCATCCACCACTGATGCCCTGCCACCAAGGAGCCCTCTGACCACCTTAGCGACTTCAGCCACAATGATAAACAAGCATCCCCCCGGGTCCTCTGACTCTGCCTCCTCTCCGGAGGGCATGTTTGTGGGATTGAGAAGGGTTTTTGAAGTATTCCTTTCACCGCCTAATGACGTCCCCAGTCAAAGTCAACAGTGCACCACCTCCACTATATACTGTGTTAGTGGCACACTGCTTTCCCCTCCTTTGCCTGAAATTTTGCCAGAATCCCGTTGCCTGAAAGTTTGCCAGAATCTTCTTGGAAGATTACTGAAAGAAACTTACTAAAAGTCACTTTCCAAGGAATTACCGAACTCCTCCCATGGCTGGGTTTTTGCCTCCTCCTATCGGTACCGGTCAGCTGCTTCTGGAGTCCGACAGGCCAACCATGCAATGTCCCCTACCTCCCCCGGAATGTGGTTGAAGCTCTGATGGATTTGAGAGTTGAACATCCGAATGATGGGTTCTTCTACCAGACGTTCCCAGCAAACCCTCACTATACGTTGGGTCTGCCTGGTCTGACCGGCATCTTCCCCCGCCACCTGATCCAACTCACCACCAGGTGGTGATCAGTTCAGAGCTCAGCTCCTCTCTTCACCCGAGTGTCCAAGACACATGACTGAACTACAAATTCGATCATTGAACTGCGGCCTAGGGCATCCTGGCGCCATGTGCATTTATGGACACCCTTGTGCTCAAACATGGTGTTTGTGATAGACAAACTGTGATTTGGACAAAAGTCCAACAACTGAACACCTCTCAGGTTTAGATCGGAGAGGTCGTTCCTTCCAATCACACTTCTCCAGGTCTCACTGTTGTCCTACTGGGGGACTTCAATGCTCACGTGGGCGATGACAGAGTCTCCAGGGGGTGCACTTTCCAGTACCCTCCCCCATAGACTCTAAGAAGGCTGGGTACTCTGAACTGCCGTTCGGCGCATAAGCGCAGACAACAGTCAGAACCCATTCTCCAACCTGAAGGCGTAGGAAAGCTAGCTACTCGTCCACCAGAGAAAACCCCAACATACACACGTCAAGCTGGGGGGCCCAACTCCTCCAGAAAAGAACAGAGTCCAGCCCCTCTCAAGGAGATTCACTCCATATCCCGAGCTGTGCATTGAGGTGAGCTGTATCTAGACCAGTGGTGCCCAATACGTCGATCGCGATTTTACAGCACTTATATACACCCGCGCACACATTCACACACAATGTGATTCATTCTGAATCGCGATCTCTGTGAGCGAGCAGTCTGCCCCCCCCCCCCTGCCCCCCCCCCCCCCCCCCCCCCCCGTCTCTCTTGCTGTTCCCAAAACCGGCTCATGGCCCCTCCTCCGTGCCTAAATCCGAAGCACTGCCTCACGAATCACCTACATTAGATAGTTTCTGTTTGTGTTTTTGCACTTTATTTGACTGATAAGACGAGTGAAGGATTTGCTCCAAAATAATTTAAATACCACTTGCATTTAGAGTGGGAGGATGAATATTTTTTTACAATGTAAAACTCAAAATGCATTTGCTTTTATTAATGTTCATGTTCTGTTTGTAGGTGGCACGGTGGCTTAGTGTTTAGCACATTTGCCTCTCAGCGCTAGGGATTCCCAATCTGGGTGGAGTTTGCATGTTCTCCCCATGTCCACGTGGCTTTCCTCCGGGTTCTCCGGTTTCTTCCCACAGTCCAAAAAACATGGATCAAGGTGAATTGAATTCTCCAAATTGTCCCATATAGAGTGTGTTTGTGTGTGTCCAGCGATATATTGACGTCCTGTCCTGGGTGTATCTGCCCAGCGCCTGAAGTGTTTTCCTCTGGATGGGCCCTGCGACCCCAGTAGAGGATAAAGCGGAAGATAATGGATGGATGTTCTGTTTGGGGAAATGTGGGTTACAGTGATTGTTTTACATTTGTGCTGGATACTGTGTGTTTGGGTGTAACTAAAATCAGGTTTTCTCCGTGCTATTTGCTGAAATGTGTTTAATAAAAGAGCAATTCTAACAGATAATACTAACTAACATGATGTGTGTAAACACATCAATACTAACATGATGTGTGTAAACACATCAATACTAACATGATGTGTGTAAACAGATTTCAATATAAAAGCCTAAAAAAATAGAGATTAATCCCGGTAGCTCTTGATGACCTGTCCAATGGAAAAGTAGATCTCGGGCCAGAAAAGTGTGGGCACCCCTGATCTAGACTATATCTAGACGGTATCTCTCCAAGAGTTCCAAAAGCCAATTTCAGCAGCCAAGTATCGCGACGCCCAGGCCCCCTCCTCCGGCCATCGCCCGATCCACAATGTGCTAAACCCCTATTTCTACCCCTCCCACAGGTGGTGAGCCCATTTGAAGGAGAACCCATGTAACTCCTTCAGGCTGGGCCCAGTTGGGCACAATGGGAAAGTGCCCGACCACTAGCTGCTCGCTGACGATCCCCAGGCCTCGATAACCCAAACTCGGGCAGGGTACACGTATTCCTGATTTTTCTATTCATAAGGGTTTGTTTGGACCACTTTTTGTCTGGCCCGTCACCAAGGACCAATTTGCCATGGGCTTTTGCCCTGGACAACATAGCTCCTTGGATCATTCAAGCACGCAAACCCCTCTGCCACGATACGGTGGTGATCCAAGGAGGAGGGTTCAGGACCCTATATGCATTAATATGAATGTTTATTTTTCTCTTATGAGCATGGATGATCATTTAAGTATCGTTATAGAAACATGTCAAAAACACTTATACATTTGCAGTAATTTGAGGAAATACATCGCCTTTTTCACAAAACTGAAATTCCAAATGTTTTGGTATTCACAATTTCTTTAATCTGCATTGCAACACAGAACAGTAGATATTTGCAAAGCCAGTTTTGGTGTATGTGCACATTCTTTACGAACAGAAATGGGAACAAATTACTTACTGTATAAATCAGTTTCACATCTGCCCCTAGATAGCACTACAATATTAATATTGAAAGCAGCAACATGTAAATGTATCCTCTAGTTGGCAGCAGGAACACTATAGTGTATTTCAGCTCATTGTCATGGTTGTTTTGATCACGTGGTGTGGATCGGTTTGTTTTGGTCACGTGGTGTGGGTCCGTTCTATGTTCACGCCCCCCTTAATCACGCACACCTGTGATTTATCACGGTTTGTTATATATACCCTGCACGCCCTACCCTCACCGCCAGTTTGTCTTGTGCCACGCCCTTGCCAAGCCTAGACACTACCAGCCCGTCCTTTGTACTTCTCTGTTGCCTCGCCCGTTTGCTGTTTCTGTTTTGTGTGTGCAGTTCCCCCCCCCCCCCCCCACTGTCTTCACTTCGTCAAGTCTACTCCACTACAGTCTCCCAGATCGTTTGCACGCCTTCCCGCCGACGTCATCATCGCTCGCCCTGTGTTTACCTATCCTGTGTTGTACGTTGTCTGTGCCACGTTTACGTTTGGGAGAAATAAACCCATTGGTGACTGTATCTACGTCTGAGCTCGTCACTCCGAGTAGCGAATCCGCCTCGTTGGGTCTACGGACCGTAACACTCATGTCATTATCTTCCCCTTAATCTGCTACTAGTGTCGCGGGTGGTGGGGCTGGTCCATGCCCACCCAGGGGAGAGCGTTTCGGGCAGATACACCCAGGACAGAGTGCCAATCCATCACTACACAAACACCAACGCACACAGACAGACTTCCATCCATCCATTATCTTCCGCTTTGTCCTCTACTAAGGTCACAGGGGGTTCCCCATGCCCATCCAGGGGAGATCATTTCGGGCTCTGGGCAAATACATCCAGGACAGGGCACCAATCTATCGCTGGGCTCACACTCACTCAGACAGACACACAAACACACTCTATATGGGTTAATTCAGAGAACTCAACTGACCTTAATCCATGTTTTTGGACTGTGGGAGGAAACTGAAGAACCCAGAAGAAACCCACGTGGACACGGGGAGAACATGGATATCCACCCGGATTGGGATTCGAACCGGGAATCCCTAGTGCTTAGAGGCAAACGTGCTAACCACTAAACCAACATGCCACCCTCTACACAGACTTCCTTATTTATTATTCTGAGAAATACTTGTCTGCGTGTGTGTATGCGTGTGTGTGAGTGTGTGTGTGTGTGTGTGTGTGTGTGTGTGTGTGTGTGTGTAAAAGAGAGAGAGAGTGAGAGTGATGAAAATGACCTTGTTCTGAAGGGGAACTGTAGAATGTCATTACATTTTTTTGTATAGTTTAATAATAATACAAATAAACCAGGGGCGGCACGGTGGCTTAGTGGTTAGCACGTTCGCCTCTCAGCGCTAGGGATTCTCGGTTCGAATCCCCATCTGGGTGGAGTTTCCATGTTCTCCCCGTGTCTGCATGGGTTTCCTCCGGGTTCTCCGGTTTCCTCCCACAGTCCAAAAACATGGATCAAGTCAATTGAGTTCTCCAAATTGCCCCATATAGAGTGTGTTTGTGTGAGTGAGTGTGTACCCAGCGATAGATTGGCGCCCTGTCCTGGGTCTATCTGCCCAGCGCCCGAGACGTTCTCCCCTGGATGGGCATGGGGAACCCCACCGCGACCCTAATAGAGGATAAAGCAGGAGATAATGAATGAATGAATGAAAAATAAACCACCAGAAAACAAAGCACGAAGACATCCATGGCCATAATTCATGGAGATTACTTCACAACTGTTTTGTTTCGTTTTGGAGCAGAAATTTAAACATTTTTAAACACAAAAATTTTTTAATTCATAAAGTCACGGATGATTTTGCACATCATAATCATTCTGATCATACATCTCTTATTTGAAGACGTCCTTACATTACATCTATATAAAGCAAATTGTCTGGTTTAATGCTGTTGTTTCCGTCTTTGTGATTTCTGATCACCAGCAAATGGTGCTCGTACTCAAATTTGTATTTGTTTTAAACGGCAATTTCTTATAGTAAACACAAGGTGGCGGCAAATTACATTATATAAAGTAAAAATAATGCTTATAAACTCGTTTTGATAACTATAATAAATCAATACATTTATATTCTGTTACATTTGTATAAACTAATAAGGCCATAATAAACATTCCAAAAAACTTTTTTTTGTTTTTATTAAAATGAAAAAAAGTTAAATGTTTTAGACTGGCTAACCGTTTAATTTATCCATCTTTATCCCAATTAATCAGCATTTTACTTTCAAATGAGGAGACTAAAGGGGGACCACTCCCCTCACACACACAGTAAAACAAAACAAAACTTGCATTTAATTATAACCAGCACAAACATCTGATTAGACAGTGTGTTGGGCAGATACATTACACTGTGCTTAATATCTTTTCAATAATCTGTTGAGCTTTGAACTAAATGAATTACTCTTAATTACACTGACCCCAAAATACAGCTGAGCTAAAATCCCCTCTTCTTAGTTGCTGGACAGTACAATCCCTGATTAATGTTTGTTAATGAAATTAAATGCTTTGATATATAGAGGCCTAGCTGAGATTTTTCTTTATATCTGATGTTAAAATGTAATAGGTTTTTGTATAATAAAACACTGTTTTTATTGAAGAAGTAAATAAAATGTTTTTAGTTTTCTGAGGCAAGAGTTGTAGGATAATTCATATCTATAATAAAGTATATAGTGATTTTAAATCTTCCACACTTATGTGTCTGAAAAAGAGGGAGTGTGTAAAAGAGAGAGTGATGGAAAGAGAGAGTTTAAATACTGGTATGTGAAAGCCAAATTACATCCTCCACTTTCACTCACGACTCATCACTTGCCTTTTAAATAGATGCCATGGCAACTGGACTCAAGCGCTCTCTCATTTTTTGTCTCTTTCTGTCTGTCTCTCTCTCTCCTTCTCTATCTCTTTTTCTCTCAGACAGGCGAACACACACTAAATCTAATAATATGATTAAGATCAATTGAAATGTTTTGAGTTACACAATAACAGTGAAAAATCTATCCTAAGTGTCACATTGGGTCAAGAAACAAGGCACTAGGAATAATGTGTGGAGAGAAGAGAAAGTGAGAAATAACAAAAATGGTTAAATAAAAGGTGATAAGGAAGAGGGCAAAAGTGTAATATGTCAAATATGAACATTGGGTAAAAAAGAAACAGGAAAAAAGCAGTACACAAAGTGCATATATCAGAGTATGGGGTTGCAGACAATGTGGGGATTGTATTGTAAAGTATAATAATGGAGACTGTGGGGAGACTGCTTAGGACAAGGTATGGTAATGGAGACGGGGTGAAGACTGCATATTACATGCATGGGAATGGACACCTTGTTGACACTGCGTGGGACAGGGTATGGGAATAGAGATAATGGGTAGACTGCAAAGTACAGGGTACATAAATGGAGACAGAGCAGAGAGTGCAAAATACAGGATACATGAATAGAGACAGTGCAGAGACCATGCAATACTGGATATAGTCAAGCAAAATCTGCACATTACAAGGTACTGGAATAGAGAATGTGTAAAGAATGCACAGTACAGTGGACAGGAACAGAAGCAGTGGGAACTGGGAACTGTGTGAAGTCTGCACTCAAAAATGCAAATCCTGTGAATGACAAAGGAAATACCATTAACACAAACTTTAGCATAAGCAAGCAATGAACATACATCTGGTAAACAAGAGAACATATTGACCAAATAGAGAAACAGAATATGACGCAGACGCACTTAGAGCTGTCAGCGACAGAAGCCACACAGTGGGAGAGGGAAGGGGGAGGGGACAGTTACTGATGTGATACATTAGATTATAATCTATAAAATAGGTATCTATTTTTTATTTCCTTCAATTAGATTAACATTGGGTTTTAATGACTGATTTGGTATTTGTGTGGTGCGACGGATGAATCTGGATAAATTTCAACTTACAAATTATTTGAAACTTACAAATTATAGTTGTTTTTAGGAAATTCAGTCAGGTTCCTTGGTTAGCATGTTGGTATAATGCTTATGGTACAAAATTTGGTGTGTTGGTGACATTTTTCCAGTACTAGTTTGGGGAATTTCCCTTGGTTTAGTAAAATATCTAGTGAACACAGAAAGATCTTCATAAAGAGTTGGTGTTTGGTGTTTCCAGGAGAGAATATTTTGGGGGCTGAGCAGACAGGGTACCAATCAATCACTGGGTACACACTCACACACAAACACACTCACACTATAGGGGTTATTTAGAGTAGTCAATTTACCTTGAGTCCATGTTTTTGGACTGTGAGAGGAAACCGGAGAACCCACGCGGATGGGGGAGAACATGGAAAGTCCACCCAGATCAGAATTCAAACCTAGATCCTCAACTCTGAGAGGCTAACGTGCTAACCACTAAGCCACAATGTCACCTGATAAAAAGTAATTATTCCTTATTAGATTATTTACACAAATCTTAGATTTACACACTGATGAAAGCTACAAGACATGATCTCCAGGTGCCCACATACTTTTGGCCACATTTTTTACATTTCAGTCCATTGAATTAATGCTAGATCATGCTAATATGCTAACTTCTTTCTGAATGCTCCCAAAGAAGCAGAGGCTGAATAATAATCTTGATAATAAAGATGAGGAGTTAATCTAAATGAGCCCTCAGAGTACTTCATTTATCCGGGGATGAAACAGTCTCAAGGCTGGCTTAGCATTTGTGTGTGTGTGTATGTGTGTCTGTGTCTGTGTCTGTGTGTCTGTTTGTGTGTGTGCATGTGTGTGTGTGTGTGTGTGTGTGTATGTGTGTGTTTCTTGTAGGAGTGCAAATGAAGCAGTTTGAGAGGTTTGCTCTTTTTAATGGTGGTTTAATCCTATGCTTGTTAATCCAAGCCATGTTTGAGGCAAAAGCTGAAAGCCAATTCAGTTAAAAGGTTCACCCAACCCCCTACATACATACATACTCATACAAGGACAGATGAGGAGTAAACCAAGATAACTGATAATGGCTGTGCAGTATTTATGCATTTATGAAAGCATTTTGTAAAACAAAAAACATTGCTGGGCATTAGCACACTGATACATAAACCAAATGAATGACAATTTAATCAACACAAATGATATTTAGTGTTTTTATCAGTCATAAAAAAAAAGATTATAATTTATCATTTATTCATATTTATGTTTAACACCTGACTACAGACCATATACTGTACATCAATCATTTCCACTCAAACTTCTGTTATAATGTAACATCTGTGACCAAAGGTACTTTTCTTTTAGCCAGAAATATCGTGGTAGTGTAGTGCTGTGTTATATCACCATGGTTGTGCGCAGATGTGAAATCAGTTAACATTTCCAGCTCTGAGCATATTAGTGCTCAGAGTACATGAGGGTCCGTGCTGGTACATTGCAACCTTATTTTGCAATCTCTGGCTAATGTCGGCTCCGGCTTGGCATCATCATCATACTTTTCTGTTTGGCTTTTATCTGTACTTTGCACATCGAGTAATTTCTTTTTGTTTCTTAACTGTGCTGGCTGTTTAACTTAAGGGGTTGGTGCAGTGTGTCCTTTTCATTTAACCCTGAGTTTCACCTGCAATTACGTGCTCTCTTTCTTTGCTATGTTGCACTATTTCTCGCTTCTTATGTTAAAATGTGGGAAGCATTCCGTAAGTCACCAACACTGTTGCTTGTCTCTGATCCCACAGGTCCAGAGCTGCACCTGTTTCATGCTGCTTCCCGTGTAGTGGTTGTTTTGAGCGGCTAGGGCAAACAGGGGTTCCCCTAGTGTCTCAGCATGGACAGCACTGCTGTCTAATTACCATGTTATAGGTGCCTTGCTTTGCCTTTTTCTTTGTTTTTGTGTAAAGTGGGCATGCTCTCTAAGTTAAATATTGTTGTCCGTGTGGTGGTGAGAGTAGTACAGGTCATGTCCCCTTTCAAGGTATCGTTTAATGTCCTAAGTGGAATGTGCACATGCACATGCCCTGAGTTATGTTATATTGCTTTAATTATGTTACTTTTAACACATTTTGTAACTTTTATATATCTATTGTGGTTTTCTTGTGCTGCCGGTTCTGGTAATGCTCACTGAATGCAATGAACTGTGACATTCATGGAATGGCCCTTCAAAGAACATGAAAAGAATATGCAAACTTTATAGAGAAAAAGACCTGGCCTTTGTATGGGAAGCAAACATTGGACCATCTTGCCTCTGTTGCCTCCACTTCACCAGGCAAAGGACACTACTGTTCATGTATAATTAAATAAAACAATCTCTGACCTTGTGATCATCAGTCCTTTCAAGCTCCAGTATAAACACTTTGATGTTATTGGATATATTTCTGATGGTGGACAAATATGCAAATGCACAGTTTGAGCATTTTGCAGCTGTGCAGACTGATTTACTCAAGTAGGATGTAATAAAATGTGTGTTAAAACACATTACTTACATGACACATTTGCTGTCTCTTTGGGATGTGACTGAATAGCTTTAATTAAAATTAAATTGTGTGCCCAAAAGACTGTTATTGGTTTCTAACAAAATTATTTACATGGCCAAGAGCTGTTTCCGATCTCTGTGCATGCAAAAGTGAAATAGTACTGATTATTTTACTGTCTGAATAATTTCATCATCTTCTGGTGAAAAAGCTTTAAGCAAAAATGTTACTAACCTGAAACAGAATGTCTAAATATCAATCTCGATTCCTTATATATTCCTTATATTTTCTTACAGGTGGTCATTAAATCAACATGCACCACATGCAAGTCAAAGTCAGAATGATTGATCATTTTTTGATCTTGTTTGGACTTTCTCCAAAAAGTCATTATATCCTAAGCAAATAAAGATGGCATCTGCTCTTATAATGCAATACCTAACTCCCAACAAAAATGCTATGGTGTATAAATCTTGATCACAAGCCACAACATATACATGCAGTCTCAGCACTGTAATGTGATGGTGGTATAGTGGATGATGATGGTGGTATAGTGGCTTAGTTTCAGTTTAGCAGAAACTCTGACGTGTCTCAGCACTGCTGCATCGCCTCAACTCACACACAACACACGTTAACACATTATCACTATGTTAGTATTTGTGTGGTCCGAAGGATGAATCTGGATGAATTTCAACTTACAAATTATTTGAAACATACAAATTGTAGTTGTTTTTAGGAAATTCAGACAGGTTCCTTGGTTAGCATGTTGGTATAATGCTTATGGTACAAAATTTGGTGTGTTGGTGACATTTTTGCCAGTACTAGTTTGGGGAATTTCCCTTGGTTTAGTAAAATATCTAGTGAACACAGAATGAGCTTCATAAATAGTTGGTGTTTGGTGTTTCCAGGAGAGAATATTTTGGGGGCTGGTATAGTGGATGATGATGGTGGTATAGTGGCTTAGTGGCTTAGTTTCAGTTTAGCAGAAACTCTGACGTGTCTCAGCACTGCTGCATCGCCTCGACTCCACGCAAACACACATTAACACACTATCACTATGTCAGTGTCACTGCAGTGCTGAGCTTCATTCCAACCCATATCATACCTGCACGTGGGAATTCCGTGGAACGTTAGAGAACGGAATGAAGGGGATCAAAGTATATAGAAAAACAAGTGGATACTGTTAAATGTTCAATAAACGGCCTCGGAGATGCAGGTTGTTCCAAACAGATTTTAATGCAAGTTACTGAATAGTCAACCAAGTGTACAGAAAAATCATCAATGGCAGGCAACCACGATTGATGAGAGCGCTCTGCCAAAGTCCTCTAGTTCGTCCATTTAAGTCCTTCAGGAGGGCGTGACCTGCTTCTTCTGTGTGTGCGCCCCCTCCAGACAACAGTCTTTTTCTCATGTTTACATTGACCAAAACATCTCTATCTTCAAACCCATCTGGTCCTGCTTTCTGCCCCCCTCAGGGGTATGAATTTATGACAGGTTCTTGTTGACTGTCCCATTATTCAAAACTCTCCGCTGACCCTGCAACAGGACATTCATACTCTTTCCCATGCTCATTCATCAAATAGTCATTTTCTTTGTTCCCTGAACTATTCAACTCATGAGTTTTATTTTACATTATTACTTTTACTAAATTACTTAAAAGTATTATAAAAACCTAACAATACTAAGTGCATCGCTAAGGTAATGATCAAATGGACATTGAGTGTAAACACAAGAAGGTATAGCTAATAAAGTGGATAAGGCGCATATATGGTCGATTGGGCAAAAATCCAAATCTTTTAGAAGATATATATATATATATAGGGCGGCACGGTGGCTTAGTGGTTAGCACGTTCGCCTCTCAGCGCTAGGGATTCCTGGTTCGAATCCTCATCTGGGTGGAGGTTCCATGTTCTCCCCGTGTCTGCGTGGGTTTTCTCCGGGTTCTCCGGTTTCCTCCCACAGTCCAAAAACAATGATCAAGTTAATTGAATTCTCAAAATTGCCCCATATAGAGTGGGTCTGTGTGAGTGAGTGTGTGCCCAGCGATGGATTGGCGCCCTGTCCTGGGTCTATCTGCCCAGCGCCCGAGACGTTCTCCCCTGGATGGGCATGGGGAACCCCACCACGACCCTAATAGAGGATAAAGCGGGAGATAATGAATGAATGAATATATATATATATATATATATATATATATATATATATATATATATATATATATATATATATAGTATATTCAACAATTATTGTGCAATTGATTCCCCCCTACTTGTATTGAATGCAACCCGATTAGATGCTGCAAAGCTCTAGAACCCTACAAGTGGGGGCTCATGTCTGGACCCCGACTTTCTCACGTTGGCGCTGCCTCGCCGCATACATCCCCTATGCAGTGCACTTATGTAGGGAGTGGGGATGCATTTGGGATTCCGCCTCTTTAATCCGCGAGGTGGAAAGCTGTGAAAGCATGCACACGCGCACACACGCGTGCAATTCGACGCGAACGTGAGAGCGTCAGGCTACGGCGCCCGCAGACCGTCCCCGCCACGCCACGCCACGCCACGCCACGCGCGGTCAGTTGCGCGTGGGAGGCGAAGTGGGAGGACCGTCTCGAGAACCGACCGGCGGGCTGACCGGTGCCAGCAGCGCGTGGATCGAACCCAACCGGCGCTGAGCGACAAGAAAAGAGAGAGAGAGAGAGAGAGAGAGAGAGAGAGAATCCAATTTAGATGAAAGAGAGAAAAAAGTGTTAGGAGTCTCGGTCGCGGTGGCAGACCTTGAGCTTCAGACCGACGGTTCGAGGCTCCTATAGGCGTGTGGTTCAGCAGACGGCGCGCACGGAAAATGCGACCTTGCGGATCGAAGCACTGAAAGAAGTACACCGGTAAGACAGCAGTGTTGTTGTGTATGTGTGTGTCTGTGTGTGTGTGTGTGTGTGTGTGTGTCTACAAGCCGTTGCATTCCTTTCATTCATTCATTCATTCATTCATTCATTATCTCCCGCTTTATCCTCTAGTAGGGTCGCGGTGGGGTTCCCCATGCCCATCCAGAACGAGAACGTCTCGGGTGCTGGGCAGATAGACCCAGGACAGGGCGCCAATCCATCGCTGGGCACACACTCACTCACACAGACACACTCTATATGGGGCAATTATTTTTTTTTTGAGAATTCAATTGACTTGATCCATGTTTTTGGACTGTGGGAGGAAACCCACACAGACACGGGGAGAACATGGAAACTCCACCCAGATGGGGATTCGAACCGGGAATCCACTAAGCCACCGTGCCCCCTGTTTCATTCATTCATTCATTATCTCCCGCTTTATCCTCTATTAGGGTCGCGATGGGGTTCCCCATGCCCATCCAGGGGAGAACGTCTGAGGCGCTGGGCAGATAGACCCAGGACAGGGCGCCAATCCATCGCTGGGCACACACTCACTCACACAGACACACTCTATATGGGGCAATTTTTTTTTGAGAATTCAATTGACTTGATCCATGTTTTTGGACTGTGGGAGGAAACCGGAGAACCCGGAGGAAACCCACGCAGACACGGGGAGAACATGGAAACTCCACCCAGATGGGGATTCGAACCGGGAATCCCTAGCCGCTGAGAGGCGAACGTGCTAACCACTAAGCCACCGTGCCGCCAAAATATTTTCAATGTTAAGCAATGTTTCACAGCATCCTACTATAGGAATGTTATTCCTCATTAAAGTGTTGCTGTGGGCTTTCCTCGGGAACTGTAAGGCACTTTAATTTATGGAGCACATATAAATAAATAAATAAATAAATAAATATATATATATATATATATATATATATATAGAGAGAGAGAGAGAGAGAGAGAGAGAGAGAGAGAGAGAGAGAGAGAGATCAGGGCATTGACATCATGACTCTATTTGTCTCATTGTTCTGGTACTGTATGTCTGAGGATCTCTAGAATATAATTAGACCCCCTATTTAAGTCTAAATTCTTTGCCTCAGTTTTATATTAGCACATCATTATTATTGTTGAATTTGTAACTAACTAACTAAAATTGCAACTTTTTTAAAAAAAGGAAATTTAAAAACTACAATTCCAGTGAATATTGCAGTGATTTTGTAGAACCTTAAGGCGAACGTGCTAAGCACTAAGCCACCGTGCCGCCTGCATTCCTTTACGATGCTTTAAAGATCTCATTTCGGAATGCGCAATCAGCACCACGGACAGCGCACGCTTTCCTCACCACCTGCACTGAAGCTCTGCCTCGAGTAGGATTTCAGAAACAATAACAACGCAGCGTCTCTAAAATCCTCTTAAAACTGCTCCAACGTGGGAACACGATTTTAAAGCACGTTGGCGCCTTTTGCCTCGCCACACAATTGACCTGTTTCGTTTAATTTACGTTCATCGTTTAATTTACATTCACTACCTGTTATGGAGATTTGGACGGCTAGACAATACTGGCACAGCAGCCCAGCAACCAAAAGTTCACTTATATGGCTCTATTTCTGATGCTCTTTCTAAAACCAGGGATATAACGTCTGTTTATAGCGACTAGTCATAGGAAGTTCTTGATGTCCTCAAATGCCCAAATGCAATGGCAAGCTCGGATGTGTTACAACTGAATAAAGTTGGGTGGGTAGGAATTATTTTACTTAACTATCCTTATGCAGCAAATTCAACACATTATGTAAACAGGCAAAAAGTGTCTTTGAGGTTTTTGCATTAAAGATTAAAGATCTGACACAATTACACAAACACACTACAAGAACATTTGCCTTCAAAGTCAATTACAAGCAAATTTCAAATAAACCCACAAATGGCTTTACTTAAATATTAAGGCATTTATTCTCCGTATTCTGAACTGAATTTATTTTATTTTAGGTGATGTCACATTCTGTTTCTACCATACTTAATAGTGAATATTAGTATATATTAAGTAAATACTGTATATCTCGCTGGACCCATGCACTGAATGTGGAGTATGACCTGTATTTTTTTTATAGAAAAAATAAATGAAATACTTTTATTATTACTATAACTTTTATCTATCTATCTATCTATCTATCTATCTATCTATCTATCTATCTATCTATCTATCTATCTATCTATCTATCTATCTATCTATCTATCTATCTATCTATCTATCTATATATATATATATATATATATATATATATATATATATATATATAGAGAGAGAGAGAGAGAGAGAGAGAGAGAGAGAGAGAGAGAGATTGGTGCCCTGTCCTGGGTGTATCTACCCAGTGCACGAAACGGTTTCCCCTGGATGGGCATGGGGAACCCCCCTGCGACCCTAATATAGGATAAAGCAGAAGAAAAGAAAAAAAAAAAAAAAAAATATATATATATATATATATATATATATATATATATATATATATACCCTTTTTACTATGCAACTACAATCCAAAAAGCCTTACAGTCTCCCAAAAACTTAAAAATTAATAAATAAATGATCCAAGGGGAAGACTGAATAATTGAACAAAGAGAATTTAGGATTATGTTAAGTTTGATGGCTTCAGTCATAAACCCATTTTTTGCAAGACAAACATTTTGTTTAAGATATTTAATTAATTTTTTTTTTTTTTTAGGTTCATTGTATTAGGCAGATTGTAACGATGGTATGGAACCCAAGACTCTTTCGTAAGCATAAACTGTTGAATAATTGAAGTCTTGTTTTAAGCAAGAAAGGGCAATGATTTCACAAATTAGCAGCCTCAGTTTCCCAATATGGCGGCACGGTGGCTTAGTGGTTAGCACGTTCGCCTCTCAGCGCTAGGGATTCCCGGTTCGAATCCCCATCTGGGTGGAGTTTCCATGTTCTCCCCGTGCCCGTGTGGGTTTTCTCCGGGTTCTCCGGTTTCCTCCCACAGTCCAAAAACATGAATCAAGTTAATTGAGTTCTCTAAATTGCCCCATATAGAGTGTGTTTGAGTGTGTGAGTGTGTACCCAGCGATGGATTGGCGCCCTGTCCTGGGTCTATCTGCCCAGCGCCCGAGACGTTCTCCCCTGGATGGGCATGGGGAACCCCACCGCGACCCTAATAGAGGATAAAGCGGGAGATAATGAATGAATGAATGAGTTTCCCAATATTTGAAATTGTAATTAAAAGCAAAGTTTATGTATAGTGTAGTGTATAGTATAGTGTTCACATTTTCATTGTTCCAACTTTATTTTGTGTACTAAAGGTACCACATCTAAAATTATATTTATTTAAAAAATGCAACAAATGAACCCAGATTTGTGACTTAATTTCATTTTACATATTTTTTGTGGAAAGAGAGTGTTCTTCAGTAGTGCATAAGCATTAATGCAAACAATTGTGCCACCTCACCAAAACCAGCCAGCAAATTTAGTGGCTTACTGCATGCAACCCTCTCTTTCTGCCAGCACAGTTGAGAAGAAATAACAACGCTCTTGGCGCTGAACTCATCCAAGTAGAGAAAATTAAATGCAAGCTGCTCCAGATCTTAGCCAGGGCCACGAGCTGTTGATTGAGATACAAAATGCAATGAGCACCCTAAGAATATACATCATAGTTTTATGTCCCACTTCAGGTGCAGCCAAGTCTGCAACTAGTGACGGTTGCACCTGTGCCTAATTAATATCAGCAAAGTGCAGTGTTACGCTGCCACAAACTTTGTGGCTACAGAAAAAAACCCCATCCATATATATTATGTTAGAACCTCTGAAACGTTTTACAAAATATATGGTTCTATTTTAATGGTACAGCTTGTGATAGACCCTGTCATGGTATGGTGGCTTAGTAGTTAGCACATTTGCCTCTCAGCGCTGGGGATTCAGGTTTGAATCCCAATCTGGTTGGAGATTCCATGTTCTCCCTGTGTTCACATGAGTTTCCTCCGGGTTCTCCAGTTTCCTCTCACAATCCAAAAACATGGATTTAAGGTACATTAAATGCTCTAAATTGTCCCATATAGTGTAAATGGGTAGGATAGTAGGTAGTATACCATCGTGTGTATAGTGTGTACTATCGATAGTATAGTGTTTGTGTGAGTCAGTGTGCCCAGCGATAGATTGGCGCCCTGTCCTGGGTGTACCCTAGTAGAGGATTAAATGGAAGATATTAAATGAATGGATGAATAAATTTAATTGGTGCAATGAGTAGAATTGTCAGCTGCCATCGTGTAGCTCCTGGGTTCAGTTTCTGAATTGGAGCTGCCAGGTTTCTTTTTGTGTACTGTAGACATGGTCTGTCCTCTTCATTGATTTAAAAACATAAAGAACAGTTGTTTTTGTCATAATTATTGACTATTAGGTGTATATGTATTTCTACAAGGTATAAAACATAAATTAAAACATATTTTGGAATTTTTCTAATGTATAGACATGCAGCTTAGTGTTTAAGGTGTCTTTTAATGAAGTGTGGAATAAAATGACTCATAATCTATAGTTTAGACATACCAGTTTAATAGCACAATCAGGGAAATTCATCCTGTAGTAATTTTCGGTAATTGCGGTACAGGACACAGCACAAGGTCATCAGTTTTACTGTCTCTTGCAAGCTTGTGTGTGTGTGTGTTTGTGTGTGTGAGTGTGTATTTTCAGGGATTAAAAACGTCACCATTCACCTCTCCTCCACCCTGTTCTTATTGTTTACAACATGTACACCTTCTGTTTTATATTTGTCACTTAGTCTGTTTTTCTTTTAAAATATACAGATGCAAAACATGCACACAAACAGATGTGTGTGTGTGGAAAGAAATAGTTAGAATGCTAAAAACCTAGATGCTTAATATCAATACCACTGATTAAAAAGTTAATAAAGAGAGAGAGACCGAGGGACACTAAATGAAACAGAGAGACACTGAACAAAAAAGTAAGAAGATGAGAAAAAGAGGGGGAAACTGAGACAAACAGACACCAACAGAGAGATAGAAAGAAAAAAAGAGAAAGAGAGACATTTTACTGGCTATTTTAATCCATGTTTTTGGTTGTGGGAGGAAAAACTAAATTGCTTTTATTTACTGTGTGTGTGTGTGTGTGTGTGTGTGTGTGTGTGTGTGTATGTGTGAGTGTGTACCCAGCAGTGAATTGGCACCCTGTCCTGAGCCCAGCGCCCAGATCATTCTTCCCATGATGGTCATGGGGAACCCATGGCGCTAGTCCCTAATATATAATTAAGCAGAAAAATAATGGGATGAATATATATATGTATAAAGTGTATATATATACAGTGTGTTTGTGTGTGTGTGTTTGTGTATATATATATATATATATATATATATATATATATATATATATATATATATATATATATATACACACACACAAACACACACACACAAACACACTGTATATATATATATATATCATATAATATTTACCTTGGCATCACCACTATACGACTATGCAATTTTACAGACTAAATAAACACTGTATATGCACTGTTCCACAAACATTGACATAATAAACAACACCAAACATTAAATTTCTCCCCCACTTTATTTTCTGAGTCCTAATTCATCATTGTAAAATAAGTCACAACTGTAAATGTTACTGTTACCTTAAGCTGTGAAAGCAGAATGTGGGTTGAAGAGATTTTGGTTCACAAATAAATATATCCAAATATAGATACAAATATAGATATCCAAATATAAATACAGGCAAATCTAAAAATCACAAAGAGTTACAAAGAGGAATGGGATACAGGGAAGGGGGTGCTGAACCTGTTACACATGCTGAGTGGCACTATATCCAGTTGAAAATTAAGCATGTTATATAAAGTACATACTGTAACCCACACTTGAGAATTACATGAAAAGCTAGCTATGTGATGTTAAAAATGTTATTTGTGTTTAGTATAAGATAAGCACAAAACAGAGGAACCACTACATTAAAACAAGAAATTAAATTAAATCAAATTAAACCTTTGACGTCAGAAAACTCATATCTGACTGTGAAGTATGGTGGCGGTTGCATCATGGTATCAGACAACTTTTCTGTATGCATACTAAACAAATATATATAAAAAAGGTCTCGGGAAGTTTTATGTGAATGATGGAACAGAAGATCAAAGAATTTTATCAATAGCATAATTTATTTTTTAAATATTCCAATTTATTCAGCCTAAACTGTGAATGATTTATTAGCATGTTTAATAAAGATGTAAATAATGGTGCAATAAATATCAGACGTGGGAGGATATGAGAGAAAGAAAATGAGAGAGAGAGAAAAAAAGATGGTATGTAGGAGGCAAATGGGTGAAAAAAGTCTAGACTGATAGTCAGTAATAAAGAAAAATATGAGATTGTTTTAAATAAAAGGAAAAGGGAAATTAAATCTGAGGAATTGTAGTGTGGTGTTTGATGGGATTAAAGATAAGTGAAAAAATGCATTAAAGGATAAATTAAAGGAAACAAAGGTATAAAACTGGACATGAAAATAAATACTGTGTGAAGAAGAGTGGGAGAAAAAGCTGCACAGAAGGATTTAAAAAACATCAGAGGAGGCAAGAGATGGAAGCAGTGTGGCATTTAAGCAGACAGAGTCAAATAAAAGATATGGACCAAAAAATAAGATTCATTTTAAAAAATTACAAAAAATAGATACAATAGATAGTGATTAATAAAAAGATGTGTAATGGGCAGATCGTTATAAAGATTGATAAGAGAGATAAAAGTCAATGTGTGTCAGGAGGCAGATTGAAAAATAAAAGAAATAGAGACAGAAGGATGGAGAGACAGATGTGGTGAGAGAAAAGACAGAAAGTAAAAGAAAGGGTTGTGTAAGGGTTTGAAAGGAAAGATCAAAGACAAAATGTACAAAGATCAAAGCGAGAGAGAGATAGAGAGAGAGACAGAGAGAGACAGAGAATGAGAGAGAGAGAGAGAAGCTGAAACAAGAGGGGACAGTAGATAAAGAAAGAAAGACAAAAAGATGAAATGATAAATGAAGACAAATTAAAGTATAGACAAATAGAGAGAGGTAAATGGAGTTAAGTTAGCAGAATTTAGACATCAAACATGTGATCAAATAATTCCAGATCAAATAATGTAAAAGACATAAAATAGAGGAAAAAAGAGGCAAAGTACAAGGACAGGTGAAGTGAATACAACAAAGTGAGACTAAAGAGTAGAAATGAAAATTGGATGAAAAAGACAAGGAGGAAAGCCTGATGCAAGCAATATGTTTAGAAAAGAAGATCAAAAAAGATCAAGGAGAGAAGTGGTTTTTAGCTGGGTGTGGGATTTGAGAAAAAAAAATCCAAAATAAGTATTATATGTACAAAATATGTATTAAGAGACAGATAAGAATAATGAGATAAAAAAAGCATTGAATTGAAAGCAAATAAATAAAACAGTATAAGATTTTCAGGTAGAACAAGAAATGTTGCTTTAGAGATAAAGGTGTTGTGATTTACTAGGTGGAGCGATCAAATGTTAGATGCATTAAGGTCAAAGCAAATCTGTAAAAGCAGATTATATATGGTATGCATAAAATAGGAGAAGAAAAAGAGATATACAGGGATAGAAATAGTTCAATGATTGAGGGCAAGATAAATATATTTAAATGGAAGGAAAACACAATGGGATGAGAAAGGGATGTAAGAAAAGATAAGAAATAAAAGAATTATGAGACAAAGGAAGATCAAAAATGAGAGATAGTGACTATGAAAAATGAAAGTGTTAACAAAGCCAGGGGGAATCAGAAAGATCAATGGATATGAAGTGATTCATCATCTTAGTCAGGTCCTACACAATGCATGTCTGTCTGACCTATGTCTGAGTGTTTGTATTTTTCTAGTGTATATACTTTATATCTTCTTACAAATAATGGCGGAAGTCTGTGTGTGTGTGTGTGTCTGAGTGTATGTCTTTTCTACTGACAAATCCACAAATCCACACTTATATACAATAACCAAGACCTACACTATGTATATATATATATAGCGGCACGGTGGCTTAGTGATTAGCACGTTCGCCTCTCAGCGGTAGGGATTCCCGGTTCAAATCCCCATCTGGGTGGAGTTTCCATGTTCTCCCCGTGTCTGCGTGGGTTTCCTCCGGGTTCTCCGGTTTCCTCCCACAGTCCAAAAACATGGATCAAGTCAATTGAATTCTCAAAATTGCCCCATATAGAGTGTGTTTGTGTGAGTGAGTGTGTGCCCAGCGATGGATTGGCGCCCTGTCCTGGGTGTATCTGCCCAGCGCCCGAGATGTTCTCCCCTGGATGGGCATGGGGAACCCCACCGCGACCCTAATAGAGGATAAAGCGGGAGATAATGAATGGATGAATATATATATATATATATATATATATATATATATATATATATATATATATATATATATATATATATATATATATATAGTGGGGAGTATTTAGTCAGTCATCAATTGTACAAGTTTCCACTTAAAAAGACGAGAGATGCCTGTAATTGACATCATAGGTAGAGCTCGACTAGAGACAAAATCAGAAAAAAAAACAGAAAATCACATTGTTTGATTGGTAAAGAATTTATGTGAAAATAATGGTGGAAAAATAAGTATTTGGTCACGTACAAACTGTTAGCAATGTCCGTCTTTCCCCGGAAGAGGGCGGCTAAGCGGGGGAATAGCGTACCACCGCTCGTGCCTGGTGAGCGCTTCCCGGGTACCGACCACGCGGGGAACAATGCGTGCGTCGGTCCACGAAATGCTCCCACGAATACGACCTGCGCGGAGAAGGTGCGCAGCGCCGTACCGTGGTTGAACGCGGAAGGAGAGTCCAAGAGACACCGGGATAAAATCCAAACTCGAAATTATTAAAACTTGGTGACGAGACACCAACAGAACGGGGGGAACAAACGAACAAAGTAACGTAGGGTGTAAAAACCACAAACAAAGACGTGCACAAAACCGAGAGGAAACGGAGACTAAATAAGAACTCAACTAATCACGTGCACAGAAACAAACCAATCACCCAGCTAAGACAATTAAGGACACAAACGAGGGACAGGTGCCCCAGGCACCTGTGACACAAACAAGCAAGAGTTCTGGCTGTCACAGAGCTATAACTTTTTCTTTATGAGGCTCCTCTGTCCTCCACTCATTACCTGTATTAATTACCTGTTTGAACTTGTAAACAGTATAAAAGACACCTGCCCACAACCTCAAACAGTCACACGCCAAACTCCACCTGGTAAAGACCAAAGAGCTGTCGAAGGACAACAAAAACAAAAATTGTAGACCTGCACCAGGCTGGGAAGACTGAATCTGCAATAGACACACAGCTGCTTGGTGTGAAGGAATCTACTGTAGGAGCAATAATCAGAAAATGGAAGACCTACAAGACCACTGCTAATATCCCTCAATGAGGGGCTCTATGTAAGATCTCATCCCGTGGGGTAAAAATGTTCACAGGAACGGTGAGCAAAAATCCCAGAACCACATGGGGGGACCTAGTAACTGACCTGCAGAAAGCTGGGACCAACTTTACAAAGGCTACCATCAGTAACACACTAGACGTGTCCCCCTGCTTAAGCCAGTACAAATCTGGGCACGTCTGAAATTTGCTAGAGAGCATTTGGATGTTCTGGAAGAGTATTGGGAAAAAGTCTTATGGTCAAATGAAACCAAAGTAGAACTGTTTGGTACAAACACAACTCGTCGTGTTTGGAGGAGAGTGAATGCTGGGTTGCGTCCAAAGAACACCATACCAACTATGAAACATGGGGGTGGCAACATCATGCTTTGGAGCTCTTTCTCTGCAAAGGGACCAGGACGACTGGTCCGTGTACATCAAAGAATGTATGGGGCCATGTATTGTGAGATTTTGAGTGCAAACCTCCTTCCATCAGCAGGGGGCAACAAAGGTGTGGCTTCGTAAGAAGCATTTCAAGGTCCTGGAGTGGCCTAGCTCGTCTCCAGATCTCAACCCCATAAAAAACCTTATATAAAAAAGATAACGATATAAATTCAAACCACTTAAGGATATAATTTATTTTATATAATCAATTCTTTGTTTATTACGGACTTCTTCCTACAGGAAACATTACAAATTATAAAGTCACAGGGGCAAAAAAAAAAAGTATCTCCAAACTACCTATCAGCATGTCTTTGAAATGTGGGAGGAAACCAGAGTACCTGGATTACACCCACTCAGACACAGGAAGGACATTCAGAAAGGACGTTTTTGCACTCCAAATCTAGAAGTCAAACCTGATAACATACTTGCTGTTAGGTAGATGCGCTAACCGCTGCACCACTGTGCTGCCCTCTCTGTAAAAACCCTTGAAAGAAAATTTTTAAAGACTTTATGCTGTCCTTTGACACATAACATGTTTTTGATTGTTCTTAAAGAACAAATTAGGCGTTTGTGTAGGAACTAACTGCTGAAGCTTTGGATAACCTTTTCTGCATCTTAGATCTGTGCGTCGGCACCTTTAGAGTCACGGTAATACCCATATTTTGTCATAATCATTGTTGATTGTGTCTTTTTGGGTGTTTTTATTCTTAGATATTAAAATTACTGTCGGTTAGTGAGAATATAGCTGTCATTAGCGGTGTCAGGTCTAGTTTCGGTCTGCTGCCTATTTGCACCTTGCAGATTCCTTCGTACAACATCAGGACGATCAGACTTTTCTTGACTGAACATGCTATCCAGCTGTTAGTTCAAGCCCTCATCCTATCCCGACTTGATTATCCTAATGCATTACTTGCCGGTCTCCCAGCTTCCACAATCCGACCTCTACAACTAATTCAAAACTCTGCAGCCCGACTTGTATTCAACCAGCCCAAGCGAACTCATGTTACTCCACAACTCATTTCTCACCATTGGCTCCCTGTAGCTGCTCGCATTCAGTACAAGTCACTGATTCTGGCCTACAGGACAATTTCTGGATCTGCCCCTCTTACCTTAACACTATTTGTTCAAAATACACTCCGACTCGTTCACTTCGCTCCAGTGATGATTGCTGCCTGGCGATTCCACCTCACCGAGGAGCCAATTCTCACTCCGTGGCGTTCACCACTGCAAAATGGTGGAACCATCTTCCCCACTCTGTCCATAAGGCAGAATCACTAAACAGTTTTAAGAAACTACTAAAGACACATCTTTTTAACAAATACCTGGTTTAGAGAAAAAAAGAATCTAAATGACTAAATGTAAATGTAAATAAATGAACATGAAAGAAAGAATGAGCCACATTTTTTAAGAACAATTGTAAACATTTCAGGAGACAGGATTTGCCAGATCCAATACAGATTGCATTAACAATAATGTTTATGGATTTAGTTGGCATGTGAAACTGCAGACAAAGAAGAGCACCAATGTGACTTTTCCCATGCTGTGACTGCAGCTGAGACTCTCACTCCACCCTCAGCCTTGAGTCTCTATCTGTAAAACCTGGACAATACACAGACAATTACCTCATCTCAGGTGAAAGCCATCACCTCACCTTATTTACTGACTCCTTCTCATTTACAAATACTGGCTTGATTACAGGTCCAACACATAACATGGTTTTGCTAATAAAAACTATGAATAACAACTAATTAAACTAACATTCTGTTTTTAAAACACTGTTTTAAATAACCAGGTCTGTTGACACAGGCAAAGCTTTAAAACATTACATAAAAATGTAACTGTGCTATGTGCTATTTGAAAGAATTTCTAAAAGACATGCAGAATGATTATGTGGAGGTAGGGAATGTACACTTTAGTAACAATGCCTACAGAACCTTTTTAAAATTCAATTTATAGTAGTAGGCCTATGTTAAACTGCACTATAATTTTACTCAAAGGGGTTTGCAAATAGATGCTGATTCATTCCCAAATGTGTTCATCTTTATAGATGAGGCTGGGTTTAACCTAACAAAAGAAGAGTGTGAAACATCATTGGCCACAGCTTTGTAAATCCACATTTGTGAATGTCTCAGATCAGTATGGTCGTAAAATCACAATGCATGCTGCAATCATACAGAATAAGGTCCTCCAACACCAATTTACTTACTGCCCACATACTCACATTTTTAGAAAGACTACATGATTTTCACAGCAAATGACCAAATGGATGTAAAGCAACTGAAATACATTATTATCTGGGCCAATTTATCTTTTCATTGATTTACTTTGATCCAAGACTGGTTCCATCCTCATCCACAATTTTTCACCCAATTCACTTCACCTTAATTTCCCTTCCTTAACCCCACTGTGGTATTTTGTCCATGGCATGACAATGGAAGGCTCATGAACTCTGACCCTAATTTGGAATCCTAAGCCATAAAAGAGGTCTGTGATACCAAATTGATATCATGGATTACAGTGCAATGATGGATTTACAATTCAAGAAGAATTAACAAACTTCTGATGTTACTTTTTGAAGTGTAATAAGGTTATATGTGTTTTTATGGCCATTTGTGTACTATGTTCTAAGAGTTTCTCTAAAAGACTATCATTAAAAAAGCAGAAATATTAAAAGGTGTTGTAGCTCGAGCATAGCAGTATTTAACAGAATCAGATCATATGAACCATGTGTGCGCTGGTGATAAAATAGAGTTTATAATTTTGATAGAGTGAAAAATGATCCCAGCTCTTTTTTGTGTGTGTGGCCATGTAGAGTTAGAGCAAAATGAGCCCTGTTATCGAAATGGTGCCTCAGCAATCGTAAAAACTGGAATTAGTTGTGTATCTGTGTATGTGTGTGCTGTGTTTGTCTGTATGCACATCTGTGTTTGAGTATTAGCCACAGTACCAAAGTCACGTTGTCACTAAATGAAGTAGAACATTAATAAATATACGATTAAAGCAGCAATGTAGTCTCAGTCATATATTTCCTTGCTGCTCTCTTAGTTACTTTTTCACTGAACATGAGATCATGAGATGTTCTGTAAAATAACATTGTGAAGAGCAGCTGTTAGGGAAACAATAATGCTAATTGGGACACTTCTCTATGAACTACATTGTCATCAGACAAGCAGATCACAAAATTGAGTTTTTTTAGCACAGTGTTAGACATTATTTAACAGCACTTATCCAATGAAGCCAAAAGAATGAGAATCTGTTTATCAGAAATTGAGACTCTTATATATATACAATTTATATTAATATAGATTTTGGACATAATTTTTGTGACATGTTTCAGCATGTCTGTGTGCCAGCATGCAATGTGTGCTCCTTAAAAAAACATAATGTAATGAGTTTGGAAATATTTAAGTGATTTGTTACTAATCAAGAAAGCCGCTATACTGAAGGCATATATTCAATTTGCCTTTTTTCTGTTTTAGTTAGTACAGTTATAAATCTATGCAGTTGCTATGGAAATTTGTTTTCTTTTCACTATAATGTCTGAAAAATGGAGAACATCTGTGTCCATTCACACTCAGCGTGAACGGAGCCTGATCAATTGTGGATGTGGGTTCATGCTTTATTTGTTTCACTTTGTAAGTGTATTTGAACACCTACACTTGAGTCCAAAGATATACATGAGCCTAGATTAAACCAACAAATCCAGTGGTAATTCTGCCATCATCTTTTTGAAATGCACATGTTCATTTGCTCTCTCATTTACAGTTGGTCAGTGAAGTTGAGAATTTGGTCACTGTTGTTATTTAATAGCAGAACACATTAAATTACACTATTAGATGGTGATGTAATGGCAATTGGAAAATGTAGTACCGCCTAAATTGTGTAACACACTTTCTGTTATTAATATGCATTGAATTTAGGCATGCATCTCACCGGACTCATGTTCAGTCTCTATCAGGAACAAAATCTAATTAAGAGAGAGAGAAGCAGTGTAGTGTTGTATAATGATATTTTAAATATAACATCAATTTGATTTGTGGTTTGATTTGATTTGTTGTTCAACCCACAGTCCCTGAAATCTTATTATGTTAAATACCAAAGTATAACATTTCTGCTTTTATTTTATTTGTAGGAATTTTATTAAACTTTATATTTAATTAGCATTTTATAAAATTGGGGTTTGTAAATTATACTCTGGTGTTGTGTTCCCATTTTGCTTGCTTTGTGGCAGCCGTTAGGTGAAGCTTTGAGAATACAAGCTTATGAAGTAAGCGGAACTTTAAACCTTTAGCATGAAATGCAAGATTGATGTGAAGTCAGGCCTTTTACTTGTTCTATTTGTAAATGCTTGTTAAGCTAAATTTGTATACTCTTTTTGACACACTCCAAAATATTTTGTAATGCCTTACTAAAAAATTAGGGTCTCTCAGTGTAAAAAAAGCAAAAAGCAATGGGATGTAACTAAATTTTTTATTTATTTTTTTGTGATTTGTGATGGAATCTATACAATTTACAAAGCAGCAGAGACAGACAGCAGTAGCCATGTGGAGTGGTGATAAATAGAGATATGAAGTCATTTATAATCTTAGTCATTTTCTACAAAACATACATTAAATTTATGTACACCTGTTGTCTGAATTCAGTCCTTGAATCAATCAATCATTGCCAAAAATAAGCTGTTATAAGTAATAAAAGAGCATTTCCCTATGAAATGGAAGCCTGTGGTCATGTGTGTTCTTGGTCGACTCCACAATACTGTTCTATTTTAGGGCGACAATCATACTAGCAGGTTTTTTTTTTAATAAAACCAATTTGGTTTCAGTCTGTGCCAAAGTGTAAGATATGGCCATTCACAAAACGCACTGCAGATTTTTTTTATTTCAGAATATACAGTAACAGAGAATAGACTACTTTAGACCTTAATCCAATCAGAAGGCAATAGTAGGTACCCGCTTTATCATTTTTGAAAAACTTAGTTTGCTCTTATTCAGTAAACAAAGCCTTTTTATCTAAAATGTGTCTTGCAGTGTTTTTAAAGGTCTTTTTCTTTAAGAGTCTCAAAATAGGACTGAGTAAATACCACACAACATAATTCCAGCTAGCTAGTGATCACACAAAGGAAGCTTAAAACTGTCAGAAGATCTGTGTAACGGTTCAGAACCCTTAGGTGTTAACAGTAACATCACATTAAGAAAGCTAAATGTAGTAAAAACCTTTTAGAAGGCAGTTAGGGCCAAGTGAAAAATCAGACTCCAAGACCATGAAAATAGTGGGGTCTGGTGCTGCAGGCAAGAGAAAACGTAATATAATGGGAGCTGAGGGTGAGAAAATAAAATAGAAGTTGAGAGTCTTACTCTTCAGGGCATAATCTATATAGTGAGAGGTCTTGTCTTGTGTGTACTTAGACCAAGAGCCAGACAATGGCCAGCAATGGAATTGGTTTTAGAGGAATCAAGAGAATGACGGTTTTGAGTTAGTGCTAAGAAACATGAGGCTTAAGAAATTGTGTGACTGTCGTTCCACTTAGGACTCCCTGCTGCATTCATGATATGAGAGGACTGGTCAGAACAGGACAGTTGAAAAGCAGATGACACTCGTTCTTACAGTACATTCACTGACCAGTCGTGGGTGTGTGGGTGTCCGGGGGTGGGGGTGGTGGTGCAGAAGGTGCCCTACCTTATTGTAAATATATCTGTTCTGTGTCAAAAAAAACAGCAGGAAACTTATGAGCTATTTTACGACTCGATGCTAGGGCTATAATTGGCTTTTTCTTTTCCACAATGACCCTGCTACAGTACACAAAGTAAGGTTAATAAAAGCATGATGGACAGGATTTGGCATGAAAGAACTTCACCTGCCCACACAAAGCCCTTTCCTCCACCCCAATAAAAACATTTAATGGGTGAACCAGAATAGTGACTGTGAGCTATTGGTGTTTGAACTCACAGATGCTCTTTGAGGTAAATGGAAAAAAACAACCTTGGAACCAAAACACTTCAAACTGCAAACCCAGCCCCTCATATTTATATCTGGTCTATTGTTTGTAATAATTTATCATGCAATCCTGTAATTATTTGTATCCACTTTTCATTTTTAAATCATATTTACTGAGTTTCTCATAGCTACTCCAGATTGTTACAATAATGCTACTGTACTAATTGGTTGGCTGTACACACTTTGCACATAGTTCCTTAGTGCTCCTAGTGGTAAACAATATTATAGGGTTTGATACCTTTTGAAGCCTTACAGTTGGCGCAGAAGCCACTCTATGTTATAGCGGCTAGGGAAAAAAAATCATGTCGTCTGAGGAACTACACCAGCACTAATGAATGTTTTTGCCTTTTTCACCCTGATCAACTTGTCAAAACTGTATTGTCTTTAAGTAGAACATACTATTTTACTACCTAAAGAACACAGTTATTATATCTTAAGACATGTTACTGTCCTGTATTGATAGCTAATACATTTATTCACGAGGTTTATGCAAGAGTACATAAAAACATTTATAAATAATATTATATTTCCTTTTGTTTCAGGTTATGCCCTCCATTCCTTGAAATATGCCAGCTCAAGACTACAAAATTGGGAATCTTGCTAAATACTTTGTTACTGAAAAATCTTCAGAACTATGAAAACGTGAAACGGACATGAAGCCAGAAGAGTAACCCCCACCCCAAAACACATAGTTGATACATTTATCATCATCATCATCATCATCATCATCATCATTATCTTTGGTATATATTGGCAGCTCAGTCACTTCATTTCAATTTCAAATGTTTATCACATTACTAACCAGCATAGAAACTGCTGCCAAGTTTGCTCAGTCCAACACAAGTGTGATAAATATTTTAGTTTCAGTTTAGAATCACATTCTCTAAACATGATGAAGCACAATATTTCCAAGTTTATTGATGTATTGAGGATGTTTATAAATGTTCCTTTAGAACCTGAGACTAAAAACTTTAAAGCATCTGTAATGCATAAGGTTGCTTAAAGAGTGAGTAACACATTATCACACATTATCCTTCTTTTAATTCAAAATATTACAAATTAATTAAAATCTTATTTTCTTTTTGTCATTTAAAAATGATAAAGAAACAGCTTTCCATTTGTAAAGTTGTTTAGTTGCATAGTACAGATCTGTTTTCTCATTTGAAAATGTTCTCATTTTCACTCAATGTTTTACTTGGTTTTCAATAAGTGGCTAAAACAGGACAAAATAAGCAGTCAGAACCTTTCGCCTCGCATTCAACTTCACTTGTATTTTTCATGATCCATGCTATCAGCCCTGAACCAGTGTTAATTTTTTATGGCTGCAAACTAAAGTCTTTTTTAAAGAACGCTTCTAAACATTTTTGAAAATGGCTGCTCTGCTTTTTTTCTTGAAGTCTTTGTCACTCTTGCTCTCTACTGCATCTTCTTCTCACCTTTTAAATGAACGGCGTGTGGTGGCTTATGTCCCTGGGGACCTGATTATTGGTGCACTCTTCTCTGTGCATCACCAGCCAGCTGCGGATCGTGCTCATGAACGCAAGTGTGGTGAGGTGCGTGAGCAGTATGGTATCCAGCGGGTGGAGGCCATGATGCATACACTGAATCGCATTAACAGTGACCCTGACATCTTACCCAACATCACGCTCGGTTGTGAAATCCGTGACTCCTGTTGGCATTCAGCTGTTGCCCTGGAGCAGAGCATTGAGTTCATACGTGACTCACTCCTTGCCGCTGAAAACCCCACCTCTGCTCCAACAGATCTGATTTCTGAGGACTCAGGTGTAGGAGGTGGGGTTAAATGTGGAGAAGGCTTGCCCCCTAAGGGGAAGAAACCAATTGTAGGCCTGATTGGACCTGGTTCAAGCTCAGTGGCCATTCAGGTTCAGAACCTGCTACAGTTATTCAACATTCCTCAGATTGCATATTCTGCCACCAGCATGGACCTGAGTGATAAATCTCTGTACAAATACTTCATGAGAGTTGTGCCATCAGACGCCCAGCAGGCCAGAGCTATGGTGGATATCGTCAAACGCTACAACTGGAGCTACGTCTCCACCATTCACACAGAGGGTAAGTAAATCCACAACTACAACACATAAACTAACCTATTTTTATTCTGACAGCAAAATTTGCCACGTTTTGCAGTGTTTTCGTTCTTTTATTTTTATTCAGTTCATTTATTTTAGTTAATTTTTGTTTTTAAATCCTGTTTTGCAGTTATTTATGCAGAAAGTGATATTTACAAGGTCCTAATTGATCTAATAATCTTTTGGACAAAAAAGTAACAAACTAATAGTAGTAGTAATACTAATTAATTTACACAATTTAAAGCATTTTCTAAAAAGTTAGGATCTTTTTTGAAATTGTAGTAAAACCAAGAGTTAGTGATTTGCATTTGAAAATGTAGGATGTTTTTGTGTGATCGTATTAAACTGAAGAAACCTATTGTTTTTTTTTAGCAAGTTGAATCACTGTCTTTTCTTGCTTAATTTAAAACCTCAGCTGCTCCACAGTCTGTGGTCAGATTATTCTGATTCGCTTCTTGATGACATACAATTTATTTGCAGTAGGAGACAGATCTGAATTACAAAAAGGCCAGACAAGCCCATGTTCTATTAAGTTAACAAAGCCTCCCTGTTTTTGCATGTACAGAATGTAGCAGAGTGTTCTCTTGCTGAAAATCAACAACAGACAACATACTCTCAGTTGTTTTCTAATTATCCTACTCACTGTCAACTTTACCATTTCATAAACCTTTTATAATTTAATATTTTCTCAATTTTAACTGTTTCACAGACATTTAGTTTTGAACTATATTTTTAAAAATACAATTAAGTTGGTCAGTAAAAGTATAAAAATATTGTTTATTTTATTAATTTATTCAAAGCAGCTTTACAGTGTTCTAAGTCTGAACAATCAAAGAGCAAGCTAAAGCCACTGCGAAATGAAAAATTTCTGGCGTTCATTTTTAAGGAAGAAATCTTAGTGGTGGACTCCTTAAGCATGTGGGTTGCATTCAGAGCAGTGCTTTTATCAGATAGAAAGGTAAATGAGAATAAACAAAATACAGACTTTTGTTTTTGTCAGAAGCAGACTGTGTGTTTATTTCTCATCTTGTTGAGTCTGCGTGGCATTAATTGGTGTTTGTAATTAGTTAATTGAAGTGTGTGTTATTATCGTCTGCTGTGTTTTCTCATCACGTGTTGCCCCTTTTGTCTATTTAATCTCGGCTTATTTTTACGTTCCTTTTCAAGCATAATTTAAAGTCAGTTCTGCGTCGTCTCGGCATGTGTGTTTGTTTCCCTGGTGTCTGCTGCATGAAATACATCTCTGTATCTAATCTTTGGATAAGAATGCCGCACAGGTTGCCGGTTTGTAGTTTTATTGCATTTTCCAAAATTTCCACACATTTATAAAAATGTTTGTATGATCAAAGTCAAAGTTTTTGAAAACATACAAGAATCAGAGGGAAAAAAAGGTATGGAGCATAAATGCAAATAAAGAACCATATAAAAATCATCAAATCACCAAATCATCTTAATCTTGAAAACATTATAATGAATAAAATTTTAACGAATACTATTCATTACGCTTAAAGCTTAAAATAATAAAGCAAAGTGTAAAACCGACATGTTAACAATGATTAAACCATTCTGGGAAATGTGTTATAAAGTTGAAAACATACGAAGTGTTTAGACCTACAGTCAGTAAACTCAAGTAATCATGTGTCAGTAAAGAACCAAACAAAACAAAAAAACACTATATTCTCACTTTTAAAATACATTATGTAAGCAAAACTCTTAAATACAATATTTATAATTGTTGGCATTTTTAGAGAAAACATTTCAGTAGTATCAGGATGAAATGATGAACATTGCAGTAATGTTGTTTTATGTTATTGCCTGGCTCTTTGGTTCCTGTCGGATGTGTTACTTGGGACTAAGACATGCACAAAAATGCAATGCTGCATCTGTCAAGGAGGTTGTGACAAAATGTGTGCAGAGCCTGAACCTATTACTATTCCTCATAGCTTTGTTCCCACTAACATACACACACAGCATTGAGCTAATGCGGCCATCATTTATGGTTATGACAGATTCATCTTTGCACCCTATCCCTTGTTCACTTATTCTTCTCTTTGTTCTCTTTGTGTGTGTGTGTGTGTGTGTGTGTGTGTGTGTGATTGTCTGAGTGGCTGTGGCTAAAAATGTCCTTATGTCCAGCAGGTCTCATCTTCTGCATTAATAACAGTCCATTAATCTCTGTGTCTCTCTAATGCTCTTTTACAAGTACACTCACCTGGAAGAGATATGCCTGAATATTATGGGTATGATAATGTTTGTTGTTGATTCATAAGATATGTTAAATATTTTAAAGGGAATTGGACTAGCTGTATGCATTATTGCCTTAAGTTTAAACAAATCAGACTTAAATTATTAACAGTATAAATAAGGAAATGGCTTAAATTACACACCCTTCCATGTATAAGTATATATAAAATCTTATTTTAGCAATGTATTCAGTGTATGCTGTTTTAAAAGATTACTGTTAGGTGCCAGTCATTAACACTATTCAGATTGTCAGATTAGATCACGTATCATTTTGGTGATTTCCATCAAAAGTAGATGACCAAGCAATAACAAAATGAAATCTGTGCATCTACTTAGTGTCCAGTGGCAGCATTTGATTACTTACCCAGGAACATTGTTGAAGGTTTTAGAACTGATGTGTGTAAGCACTGTTGTAGATAAGGAAAATTCTATGGTCTAGAGTGGGGCTTAGATGTCTTTCATCACGTTAGAATTTTTTTTCACCTTACCCTAAAGCTAAATATTACAAAGATAATAAAAGTAAATTAAAAAGTAAATTAAAAGTAAAAAGAATTTAAAATTTTAAAAGTAAATAAACTAAAAGACTAACAAATACACTTTAATACAAAGTTTGTGGCTCGCCAAATTAAAATCTGCATAGACTTGTACTTCTTGGCAGATAATGATTTTGTAATAATGAAATTTAATATCTTATGGCTGAAATTACATCTTTTATTGTTTTTTCCACCTTCATTTGTTCACTAAGTAAGTTAAGCAGCAAAACATTACACTTTAGGTTAATCTGCAAGCATAATAAAAATCTAAACTATGGTTTAATGTTTGTGTCAGGTTGGGAGGTTTAGGCCCCTCCCCCCGTCTCCTGTGTGTCGGGTTTTGGCTGTTTCGGGCTTCCGTAGGTAGGGCCCATCCCCTTGAGCAGGGATTGGGTCCTACCTGATCACGTGCGACCTGCTGACTGCTTTTCAAGCACGCATGCGCAGTGAGTCAGCAGGTCATCATTACAGAGTGTACATGCTAGTGTGCATACGCTCTATTGCCACGTCGGGTTTTCAGTGTGGGTTGTCTTTTTATTTCTACATTTGGCTCTCGGCTCTTCACGCCGTGCATTCAGCGGCTTTTCCGCTGCTTGCGTTGTTTATTTTGTATTTAGTTCTCGGCACGTTTCGTCGTGTCCTCAGCGGCGTTCCCGCTGTATTGTTTTGTGTTTTATTATTTTGCTCTCGGCACCTTCAGCGGCGTTCCTGCTGTACAAAACAAATAAAGTGCTTTTTGTTCGCTTACCTGGTTGCCTGGCTCACTCTACCTACACCACACTGCGCTGCGCCGCCAGCTTCCGGACAGCATGCCCCGATTCGTGACAGTTTGTCATACATGTTTGTCAATGTTTGTCATACCCACTCATGCTCCGCGTCTCCTCTCACCGCTCCGCACACACCCACTTCTTCATGTACACATACACACCCCTCTCCTCCACGCGCCGCTCCACACACGCCCATTTACACACCTGCCACTCATTCCCCGCGTCACCGATCACCCTCTCCTGATTATTCGTTTCAGATGCTTCCAATCGGCTGGAGTGGCTTCTTAAGCCGCAGTCCCAGACTCGTCGGCGCAGAGTTTTTTGGTTCCGGTTTGATCTGTTCACCGAGGCTGGTTCAGAGTGCGCCGGTACTCGGCGTGCTCACATCTAGCGACGCTAGGCTCTTTTGCTACACTAACCCGCTGCCTCTCTCCAGGAACGCGAACCGTAAGAGTCTCGGCATTCCCGGCTCTTACGGCCCCGCCTCCTCCGCGCTCCTCGCTGCATCCACACCGGCTCGGACGTGAGGCACGGTGTCTGGTGAAGCCTGCGATCTCCTTTTTGTTATTTTTGTGGACGCGCCCTGATGGAGCTCCAGAGCAGTATGGGTGAGATGACCAGAGCGATCCAGACACTGATGGGACGACTAACTGAGCTGGAGCACGGCGGCTCCGGCTCTGGTATCACTGGCTCACCACCGACACCATCATCGCCCCTGTTGGATCCAACGTGCCTCCCCCATCCACCGCTGCCCCGTACAACGTCTCTGAGCCCGAATGCTACGATGGAAGTCCGGAGGGGTGCCGCTGCTTCCTTATGCAGTGCGCGCACTATTTCTGGAGCCACCCAAGATCCAGCGAGGTGGACAAGATCTTGCTGGTGATCTTGCGGCTGATGGGCAGGGCTAGCGAGTGGGCGACCGCCATCTGGGAGGCACAGGGTCCCAAGTGCCGGTCTTTCGCCTCGGGGCATTATGAATACCGCGTGATGCCCTTCGGCCTTACGAACGCCCCCGCAGTCTTCCAGGCCTTCATTAATGACGTGCTTTGTGAGTTTTTACATCAAGGGGTGATTGTGTATCTCGACGACGTGCTGGTGTTTTCAGGTGATCTGACCTCCCATGTCACCCTAGTTCGGCATATCCTATCTCATCTCCCCACCAACGGGTTGTACGTTAAGGGGGAGAAGTGTGAGTTTCACCGCGTAAGCCTTATCGTTGGAATCGACCATTTATTCAATGGGATAAATTCTCTGCATTGCAGTCCACGTCGTCTCTGACCATCCCTGCTACCAACTGTTAGGAAATCTCAATTACCACGATGAACCTTTTTCTGGAGGAGTCGAAAAACCACGATGCAGACTTTAGTAGATACTCGAATCAAGCGGTTTATTTAAGACAAACCAAGATAAAAAGTGTGTTCTTCCAAAACAAGCCCAAGACCGCTCGACTCTGACTTTTGCACAACAGCAAACCTCTCCCAGCCAGAGTCCAGAAGTCCAGTTTCTACCCCTATTTATCCTGAAAACCCACCCCTATCTCTGCTGTTCTCAGCTAGGTCGAGGGCATCTGAAAGGTGATCATACTGTCCTTCCTTCTAGGGGGGTTGTTGACAATAAGGCATCTATGAGCCTCATTTACCAGGTCTGATGTCTCAGTTCCTGGAATGGACGTGCTGAATGTGCACATTTTAGGGGCGTATGTTTGGTTCAGGTCAGGCTGACAACCTGATTTTAACCGTCATTCGTCTATTCAATCCTGGCCTACCCCCCCCCCCCCCAGTCACCACGCATTCATATTAACTGAACTTTGAGCTGATGGTCTGTTTGTATTCCTTCAGAGACCATATCGTTCTTGGGGTTTATCATCTCCCCGAAGGGGATTGAGATGGACCCTGGCAAGGTCCAGTCGGTCTGGATGGACTGGCCAACACCGGCCTCACCCCGGGACCTCCAACGTTTTTTAGGCTTCGCTAACTTTTATAGACGTTTCATTCCCAATTTCAGCAAGGTGGCGCTTCCTCTCACCTCCTGCCTCCTGCCTCAGGCGGATCGGGCCCTTAACACCCTGAAGAGACTGTTTACTTCCAAACCAGTCCTGGCCCATTCAGACCCCGAGCACCAGTTCATTGTAGAGGTGGATGCATCCTGTAGTGGGGCCGGTGCCGTCCTATCCCAGTCCACAGGGGGCCTTACTAAAGCGCGGCCTATAGCTTATTTCTCACGCAAATTCATCCCGGGCCGAGTGTAACTTCGGGATCGGGGACCGGGAGCTATTGGCAATTAAGCTAGCCTTGGAGGAGTGGAGACACTGGCTCATGGGGTCCCCACACCCGGTACGCATCCTCACCGATCATAAGAACTTAGAGTTCATTAAGAGTGCGCGCCGCCTCAATGCCCGCCAGGCCCTCTGGGCACTATTTTTTAACCAGTTTGACCTGCATATCTCCTTCCGTCCAGGTTCAGAGAACAGCCGGGCAGATGCCCTGTTCCGGCTCCACGGCCCATCCATTTCTGACCCGGATCGGGGGAGCCCTATCATCCCCACACACAAGTTTCCTGGTCGCATACAGTGGGAGCTGGACACCCAGATCCAAGTGGCGTCGCGCAATATCGCTGTCCCTTCAAATTGTCCCGAGGGGGTCAAGTATGTCCCTCTTCCCTTTCGGTCCCGCCTCATCACGTGGGCCCACACCTCTCTGAGCGCTGGCCACCCGGGCGTCCTACATACCCTCCAGCTGATCCAGCGGAAGTACTGGTGGGAGTCCTTGCAGGCGGACGTACAATCCTTTGTACGTTCATGTTCCACCTGTGCCGCCTGTAGGACCCCCTGAGTGCTTTCGGCTGGTAAGCTCTGCCCGCTGCCGGTGCCGGAGCGGCCGTGGTCCCACATAGCCCTGGACTTCGTGACCGGTCTCCCCTCCTCCAATTGGTACACCACCATCCTTTCGGTCCTCGATCGGTTCTCCTGGGCGATTAAACTTTTTCCCCTCAAGGTACTGCCTTCGGCGTTCGAGACGGCCGAACTCCTATTCTCTGGGGTGTTCACCTCGTTTGGAATCCCGGAGGTCATCCTCTCGGATAGAGGGCCCCAGTTCACGTCAGCCGTGTGGAAGGCTTTTTGCGAAAGGCTGGGGTCCTCTGTCAGTCTCTCCTCGGGGTTCCACCCCCAAACTAATGGGGCCTGTGAACGTTCCCACCAAGAGACAAACAAATTCCTCCGTATTTACGCCCACCGCAATCCATCAGATTGGTCTCGTTACCTCCCCTGGGCAGAGATCGCCCAGAACTCGCTGCGCCACTCAGCCAGCGGCCTCACCCCATTCCAATGTGTTCTGGGTTATCAGCCGTCCTTTGCACCTTGGGATGTGGGGGAGTCGGATGCCCCGGCTGTGGATGCCTGGTTTCGGCGCAGCGAGGAGGTATGGGCCCAGGTCCATCAGCGGGTTGAGGCGGTTATACGGAGATACAAATGCTTCGCGGACCGCTCTCGGGGTGACACTCCGCAGTTTGGAGTGGGTTACATGGTCTGGCTCAGTACCCGGGATATCAGGTGTCGTCGGGGTACACGTAAGCTCCTTCCCCGGTTTTTGGGCCCATACTGGGTGGAAGCCGTCGTTCATGAGGTCGCCGTACGCCTTCAGCTCCCGCGCCACCTGCGGGTGCATCCCACGTTTCACGTCTCCCTTTTGAAGCCGTTTGTTGCAGGTCCCCTTAAAACCAATTGGAGAGAGTCCAACAGAGAGCCAGACGATTCCAAGCCGGATTCCAACATCTACTCGGTTGCCTCTCTGTTGGACTCCCGCTGGCGACGGGGCAAGGTGCAGTACGTGGTCGATTGGGAGGGTTTCGGACCTGAGGAGAGAGGGGCTGGGTTCCGGCGGAGGACATCTTGTACCCCAACATGATCCAGGAGGGCACATACACGCCCCTCTCCTCCACGCGCGGCTCCACACACGCCCATTTACACACCTGCCGCTCATTCCCCGCATCACCGATCACCCTCTCCTGATTATTCGTTTCAGATGCTTTCAATCGGCTGGAGTGGCTTCTTAAGCCGCCGTCCCAGACTCCTCGGCGCAGAGTTTTTTGGTTCCGGTTTGATCCGTTCGCCGAGGCTGGTTCAGAGCGCGCCGGTACTCGGTGTGCTCACATCTAGCGACGATACGCTCTTTTGCTACGCTAACTCGCTGCCTCTCTCCAGGAACGCGAACCCTGCATGACGTAAGAGTCTCGGCATTCCCGGCTCTTACGGCCCCGTCTCCTCTGCGCTCCTTGTGGCATCCACACCGGCTCGGATGTGAGCCATGGCGTCTGGTGAAGCCTGCGATCTCCTTTTCGCTATTTTTGTGGACATTCCTCGTTTGTGAGGCGTTCCCCCACCACTCTCACTAGTGATATAATAAACACTGTTTTGTTCTAAAGTACCACGCTTCCTTGTTTCCTACAGCAGCGGGACAGAACTTTGACAATGTAAAAGTAAAGATTCTAGAGGCACAACTAAACAAACAGATAGCTGCAAGCAAAATGTTTTCGTTTTAAGGTTCTACAAAATCACTGCAATATTCACTGGAATTGTAGTTTTTAAATTTTCTTTTTTCAAAAAAGAAGTTTGTTTTTTAGTTAGATACAAATTCAACAATAATAATGATGTGCTAATATAAAACTGAGGCAAAGAATTTAGACTTAAATAGGGGTCTAATTATATTCTAGAGATCCTCAGACATACAGTACCAGAACAATGAGACAAATAGTGTCATGATGTCAATACCCAATACCATGATATATATATATATATATATATATATATATATATATATATATATATATATATATATATATATATATATATATTTATATATGCTCCATAAATTAAAGTGCCTTACAGTTCCCGAGGTAAGCCCACAGCAACACTTTAATGAGGAATAACATTCCTATAGTGGGATGCTGTGAAACATTGCTTAACATTGAAAATATTTTATTTCTACTTGGCTGTTGTGAAGTGCTCAGTATGACAGGCAATATAGTGTTGTTGAAATTTTACTACAGCATTAACTAGTAATGTTTAATATAGTTATTTACTTACACCTCAAAATAATTTGTTCTATATTCAGTTTACATCATGAAACGTTACTGTACGAAGTCGGAAGAGAACAGCTCTTTTGGTAAATCTACATGCACTGTGTATATATATATATATATATATATATATATATATATATATATATATATATATATATATATATAAAAAATAATTTCTCATTCATTTTGATCAAATTTTTGTGTGCCATCTTGCATGTACTGCTGCTGAGGTCTTTTTTCCTCCACTATTTGGGTCGCAATTCTTAAATTGCTGCCCACATACTCACAGACAATTAAGCACAAATGAGTTCCAGGTGAGATCCATTACCTCACTTCATTTCCAAGCTCTTCCTTGTATTCACAAATATGTCTTTAATCACTGCTGTGCTGTCACCCAGTGCTTTAGCATTGTGCAGAAGATTTTGTAACATCAACTTCCAAACATTGTTTATTAATTTTGTTATTTACTGTGATGAATTCCTGTCCCCCACAAACTAGCTAGTTAGTAATTCACTGCAGTCACTTCATCCAAAAGTGTTCAACTGGAAAAGCAAATTTATTATTTATACATTTTTATTAAAGTTATTGTTAACTGGTTCCTAAACTGATTAACTGTCAGTACTTGGACTTAAAATAGAGAGTGTGTGAAGCATCTATCAATGCTGCATAGCAAGGAAATATATCTGTTGTGATGTGAATGAGACGCCGTAGCCAGATAGCCAGAAGGTGGTTTCATAAGGCCAGTTTTGCCTAAAGGGTGTTTTCTATGGTCACATTTCTGATTTTCTATTGTGAAACAGGTTTGTCTTTCTGTTTTGTGTTGCACTAATATGTTCCATCATCAAATTACAGAACTGTAAAAGCATTAATAAATCATTTTTAGTGCTTTGTTGCTTTCAACTGTTAAAACTTATATTCCACACACAAAACATAGTTAACTGATACAGTATATTGACAACATGCTTTTTAATTTTTTTACATTAATGTCATTAATGTCATAATGACATTAATGTCATCATTCGCACTAATGGTGCTGTTTGTTTTTTTGTGAAATCCAACATATGTTGTGCAAATATTTATAATGATTTGAAAAATGTGGCAAATTTATTAAGACAAAGGGTTATATTTATAAGTAGTAGTGTACCCCGGTATAGACATTATTAGCTGTGCAGAAACATGTCAGGATTTTCTTGTTCTAGCCTTAACTTTTAATCCTGACATTGTGACACTGTGTTGCTGGGAGAATTGCCTGTGCATTGTAATTCAGCGCTTGTTTGTTGTTTGTTTATTCATCCCTTAAGAAAGAGGGTCAGTGGATTCGTAAATCCATGCCTGTGAGCTGTAGACAGCTGGGTGATGAGAGAGTAAGAGAGAGAAAGAGAGAGAGAGAAATTGAGACGAGAGGTGTTAGTCACAAGAGGCTCAAGAGACTCAGAGAATCTTCGAGAGGTTGTCTGCACCTGTCTCCTGCAAGTGAGGTGTGTGTGTATGGAGAGAGAATCCATAGAAGTGTGAATTGACATTCGAGGGTCGTCGCTATGCCGACTGGAAATGAAGAGACTGGGGACAGATCGTGAGGTGCATGTCTCAGCTGTTTTAGACCTGGTCGATTATTGGCCAAAATAATGCTTCACAAATAACCCTTTACAAGCGAAAATCAAGATTTACCAATGACCAGAATCAATTCAGGAGACATTTACTAAAACGATCTAATAAAAATATAAAATATGCTTGACAGAAAATGAAAAATAGTTTAGCACTTTCAAAGTGAATACATCACCAATGCTTAGATGTTTTGATGGGGTTAACTATTTATAGAAGACAAGTAAAATACATATTAAGCTACATAGCATATGCTATTAATTATAAATAAAAAATCATTTGCACAAATGTACAAAATCATTGACCTTTGTTCTTTCTTTTAGAATGTATACAAGTCTGATGTTGATGTAAATGTTTATTAATTAGTTCTGAGAACTTTTAAACTGAGACATTTACCAAAGTAACTGAAAGAAATTGAGAAAAAACTAATTCACAAATATCTCTCTTCCATATTGAAATTAAATCCTATTTGTCTTTGCTACATTATTTAAAAAACTTAAAGTATGTTTTCAGTAGAGGAACTATACATTTTAGGAAAAAAAAGGTTTACCATCAGACATTCCAAATCAATATAGGTTTTTCAGTTGACCTTTTAAAAAGTAGACCTTTTAAAAATGTAATATATTTTATGATGTGCCTGTAGAAAAACAGGCAGGTTTATAGAAATGTGAATGGGCTGTTATTGTTGTGTGGTAATCCCATCATGATATAATAATTGTGATTGATAAATTTGTATTTTGGTTCTTGGATTCCTATATAAATTTTATGCTTTTAAAAATAAATAGAATATTTGTAAATTCAAATGTTGATAAGTTTTAGAAAACCAAAAGTTAAACAAATTTGTAATCGTAGTCAAAAGCAGAATGTAATTCTATAATTACAATCTGAACAATGATTCAGAACATGGCAATAATAATAAATTAATAAATGAGACAGATAACAACAATGATCAGCAACAAATGAGACGAAACACAAAGTATAAGTATAAGAAAACATAATGGAACAGGGGTGGAGTTTCCATGTTCTCTCCTGGTCCGTGTTGGTTTCCTCCGGGTTCTTTGGTTTCCTTCCACAGTCCAAAAACATGGATGAAGGTCAATTGCCCCATAAAGATTGTGTCTGTGTGAGTGTGTGCCAAGTGATGGGTTGGTGTATCTGCCCAGTGCCCGAAACGTTCTCCCCTGGATGGGCATGGGGAACCCCCTCCCCCCATGACCCAAGTAGAGGATAAAGCAGAAGATAATAGTGGATGGATAAAGGAACAGGACACTGCGAAATGATATAATTTACAGTATACATAGTTCAGAGGAATACTAAGTATTTTACAGCCTTCCTATAAAACAGAACTGCCATTTTCTAAGTGTTTATTTTCAGTATTTTTTCAGTATGTGAAAATCAGCAGCTTTTGAAATACTTAAACCAGTCTGGTATCGACAGGCATGTCATTTTTAAAATAATTTGATGTGAACTGAAATTGCATGCTTTCATGAACCACTTGACTAGCTGTTAGTCCAGTTGCATGTGGGTTTCCAGTTGTTTCTAATGAAGTGCTTTGTAAGTGTTTATATTAAAATTATATCATTTTAGTGCTCTAAAAATTGTATTAATGAAACAATTGACAAATGTAAATATATAATAGAGCCATAGTCAAAATTGCTGTTGCATCTCTTAACGCCGCTAAATACTGATTTATTCAAATTTTTAACACTGACACAGTGTGTTTATGCCACACAGCTCTCATTGTGTTACTTTTCTGCAGTCTTTATTCTGGGTGCAGATGTATTGGCGGAGTTGAAGCTGGCACTTCTGCCGTGCTCCTTTTCTCTCTCTCTCTCTCTCTCTCTCTCTCTCTCTCTATCTATCTGTGATTGTTTCTGGGTGGTTGGATGGTAAGATGGTAACATGTTGGGGGACATGTATGTTCCATCTGGTCATCGCTTTTACATATAACTGAACAGAGACATTCAGACGTATGTCACATGCTCATCTTGTTCTTAATACCTATCTTGTGTCTATGCTTGTATTCGTATTTGTGTGTGGTTTGGAGTGGTGGTGGGGGGGCTTGCATGGAAAATTATGTTTCAATACATTTATTATTATACTTTTAAAACTGCCTTTATAAGTTTAGAATGATATATTACATTTAATAGTAAATGCTGAACTTCATGTTTAGTATTTTAAAAACATTTTATAATATTTTAATTAACCCATAATGTTTAGGGTTGCAGGTGGTGCTGGAACCTATCCAGCATCTCACATGGTGATAGGCTGTGTTGTTACTATGGACAGATTGCCGTGGTCGCTCACACATTCAAACTCAGCACAATCTTGTATTACCTGTTCACTGGTAAATTAAACAAACAACAATCTCATACCATGGAAAATTAAATAATTTAGAACCATGTGGAAATAAATGAAGCAAATAGTTCATGAAAGAAAAATCACCAATATAACAGAGTTGTTACACCACCCACTGGTGTGTAGTATTTGGATGTTTTCCTTAATAAAAAACAGCGTAATCTAATATTAATTTTTTTATCTTATTTGTTTGATTTGATTCTATTTATCTATTTTTAGGACTTATTAAATACAAGATGAAATTTTAGGTCTGTTTGGGGAAATGCAGGTTACAGTGATTGTTTTACATTTGTGCTGTATACTGTGTGTTTGGGTGTAACTAAAATCAGGTTTTCTCTGTGCTATTTGCTGGAATATATTTAATAAAAGAGCAATTCTAACAGATTTGACAATACTAACATGATGTGTGTAAACAGGTTTAAATTTGAAGTTTAGGTTTTAAAGCCAAAAAAAAAAAAAAAAAGATTAACCCTGGTGGATCTTGATGAGCTGTCCAATAGAAAAGTAGGTCTCAGGGAAAGTGTGGGCACCCCTGGTCCACAGAATATTTTGGAATCTCAATGTCACTCAACTGAGATGGACTAAAAAAAGTGAAATTTGGTCAGATGAGTTCATGTGTTCATTACCTTTCAGGAAGTATAGCGCATCACTTAAATATTTAGAACCCATAAATATCTCAACCTACAGGCTGTATGTATAGTAAACTTATACTACAGTATTTTTTCGTACTAAGAATGTCAAGAACAACGGGTTGACCTCAAACAGAAAACATAATTGAAAGCGGGTTTGTGTGTGTGTCTGGGGAGGGGTAAGTAAGAAAGAGATAGAGGGAAAGAGAGAGAGAGAGAGAGTGCCATCTGCTTGTGTCTGGTCTTTAATGGTCTCGCTGTGAGACTAATTACAGGACTTTACACATTTTTATAGATACCAGTGACCATTACACACATACAGTAAGACAGACACACATTAATATTAATCTCTTAATAATTTTAATAATTAATTTTTCTTTCTTGTGGCTTAGTGTTTAGCACGTTCGCCTCTCAAGCACTAGGGATTCCCAGTTCGAATCCCCATCTGGGTGGAGTTTCCATGTTCTCCACGTGTCCACGTGGATTTCCTCCGGGTTCTCCGGTTTCCTCCTACAGTCTGTGTGTGTGAGTGTGTGCCCAGCGATAGATTGGCGCCCTGTCCTGGGTGTATCTGCCCAGTGCCCAAAACGTTCTCCCCTGGATGGGCATGGGGAACCCCCCCGCGACCCTAATATAGGATAAATATATATATATATATATATATATATATATATATCAATAATTATGAGAATGTAATGTACATGTATTTCCCACTTACAATCTCTCTTTCTTTATTTCTCTGCAGGCAATTATGGGGAGAGTGGTATGGCAGCATTTAAGGAAATGGCTCTGAAAGAAGGAATCTGTATTGCTCACTCTGATAAGATATGGAGTAATGCGGGAGAGCAGAGCTTTGATCGTTTGCTGATGAAGTTGCGGAGTCGTCTGCCCAAAGCACGTGTGGTTGTATGTTTCTGTGAGGGCATGACCGTCCGTGGAATCCTCATGGCAATGAGGCGACAGAATCTTGCTGGGGAGTTCCTGCTTGTTGGAAGGTTTGAAATTTTTGAAAATTAAATTAAAACATAGTGATTTAGATGGCAGGAATAGTAATGGAATAGTGCAAAAGTAACACTAAGGGAAATCTTGGTCATAGTTTATGAGATAAGAACAAGTGTTGGAGGAACAGATAAATGTCCTGATATCACATCACTGACATCTTCGACGTAATCTAATTTGTAATTGCGATTCATAACCTCAGTCTTTACCATAGTCACCAACATTACAGTAATTTTTATTATGATCACTGTCATCCAAATCCAATCACAAAAGTTGAGATTTAACACCACCATCTTTGTCAGGATCAGCTCTGTCAGGCTCACGATCACAACCTTTAAGTTTGTCAACATCAACAACATAATTACCAGCATTCACAGCAATATCCCGACTGTTAGCATCATTTCCAATAGAATCCAAATAACCATTGTGTAATAAAGCAATAAGGCTTGAAGAGGGCGTGATTATTGTAAATTAATTACGGAAAAGATGTGTTATTAGGGACTGCCATTTCACCTCTTTCCTGTGATTTATTTACATTTATAATGCCCAATCTTAAGTGCCTTTTAAAATGGTTACAAACACACTATGTTAAAAAACAAGGTTTGATTCATAAATTTGTTTATTAAAAGCATAAACGTTAATAAACTGGTCTTCTGTGACGTAATCTAGTTCAGTGTTTGAATTGAACGCTGATTGCTGATTGACAGATTTCTCATTTCTCTAACAATCAAACTAATAGAACACACTTTATAAAAAATAATGTTAAAAAATGTATTGTAAATCACCTATTCATACGAATGTAATGCAGTCAGAAGTGTGTGTTATTGTCAATAATGTCATGGCTGGACAAATGGCTCAGCCAATCATATTTAAGGACTAGAACTACCCGTTTTATAAAAAATCATAACGAGCGTTGTGAATGTCATGGATTCAGTTGTGAACTAGTGCACTTTATTATTAGATCATGTGTATTTGAAGCAGGTTAGTAGATTAAAAGGTTGCTTTTGTAATGGGCACACACTGATTGTGCGTGTGTGTGTGTGCATGTGTGTATATATGTGTGTGCATTGTGTATGTATACTTGAGTGTAGCTAATCCTCAGTAGCTACACACAGTAGCTAATCTTCTTTTCCTACCAAATAACCACCCTGTTTTAGTCCATATGCATCACTAGGCTATAATAAGCCCTGCTCAATCACACACACTTATTCACAGAAACTGTTCTAATTTTATGTCAATTTTGTTATCAAAACTCTTGAAAAGGCAATCACATCAAGGGACTACTGTAACCTTCCTCAGAGGGCATAAATCTAAATTTATAATAGTTACATTTTATATGATTCAGAGGTTATTATTGGGTTCTTATCATATGTTATTTATTTGCTATAAGATATTCTGAAAGTAAGGATTCAGTGGTCCATATAGTGTTTGTTTCATGTTTTATATAAAATAAATTTTATTTCCCCTATATCCTTAAGTGTGTAGTTAAACCAGCACACGTTTTAGTTTATACTATGTAATGCCACTGTCATTATTATTATTTGTTAATAATTATTATATTATTATTAATAATTAATATAAATGTAATATTATTATTATTATTATTATTATTATTATTATTATTGTATGGTCACATAACCCTTTCAGGTATTATGTAAAATCAAAACTAACATAACTAAAAAAGTAGATTTGTACATAGAGTACTTCTCATTTGTACTAGGCATTGTTCCAGTTTTGCCGGTTTAAGTGTTGCTCTGTAAACACATATTGGATGTAATACATTTATACATTTATTTGCATTGTTGTTTTAATAAGTGAGCAAATAACAAAAAAAGATTATTATTAATGTTTATTAACAATAAAGACAGATTATTGTGTAGATCTACTTTTTATCTGATCTGACTTTTTTGTTATTCTCATATTATTTTATGATATTATTATGTAAAAAAAAAAACTGATCACAGTGTAATAAAAACAATCATTGCAAAAATGACATCTAACGATGGTTTACAGTAATTTAATAGTAGTAATGGTCCGCAAATAATGAATAAATATAATGATTGAGCTGTGAGTTCATCACTGATGTAATCACTGCACAGTTTGATGAGGTCACAACAGACTGTAACGTCTTAAAAATCTGGATATGGAGAGAAATGTCATGACATAATGGAATTGCAGGCTTAATTCTGCACAGTAGAGCATAAAACTTCGACACCACTGCACAAATGTTTCCTTTCCTGGTGACATCCATCAGCTTCACTTGGGGGACACTATAGTGTTCCCAAAACAGTCAAAGTAATCAATCTTTTGAAAATGTCTAAATTAATATCATTCCACAGACTACTCTAGAGCTGATATAATGTTTTTTAAAACAAATTTGTAAGAAATGTTTGGATTTTTTTTTGTTACTTGTATTTGTGGTAAATACTATCACACAGTTTAAATTAAGATTTTTTAGCATATAAAGCATAAAGAAAGGAAAGAAGAACAAAGAGAATGTGAGAACCAAAACTGTCAAAACATATGGACTTAAGGCCACAAGTCTCCACTGATCTTATTGTTCCAGTGTCCGTTGTTTACAACAATTGTAAAAGAATTGTTCTAATCATAGATAGAGAAATCAAATCAACTTCAAAACTTTTAATATGACTCAAGCCACCATAACTAATCACCAAACACATGCTGCCTACATCCGGCTATGGTGCAATTATACCACAGAAACACACAGCAAAAAGCACCACTGATCCTACTGGCAAAAGGTGCGCGTTACCTCAGATTGTTCTGTAGGAGCACTGTAGAAAACACACTTTCCTAAAACTAATGCACATTGACAACTAAATTGGACTAGAACTTAGCTCATGGATGCACCATGCTAAACCAGAGCTAATTTTAACATCTGCAGCATACTAAACAATACTTCAATGCTCCCATAAAGACACTGAGAAAAATCAAATAGTGCAAAGAGTGTTAGTACATAATTATCCTGTAGACAATACAACCGAAATGAACAGAGCAAATACTTAGCACTAAGTTAAGGACAGAGAAAAAAAATTGTCAATGGCAACATGGATGACGTCACTGATTGCCCCATAGGAAAAAAAGGTGAAGGGAGACATCCTTTGCCCTAGGCAAACAGGCAGTGCAGTGTTTCTTGATTAACTTCAACTGTATACTTGTTGTACAGGCTTATGAAGGCACCTGCTGATTAACTGTTAACATCGGTCAGCGATTATGTTATTTTAAATCTCATAAAGTTGAATGGCTTTCTCCAAAATAACAAAGGCAGTCTCCTTAAATTATGTAATTTAGTGAAAAACAATCAACTCGCCTTTTAAAATCTATTGGCAACCAGTATGACTAATTTGCCTTAGGGCAAAAAAATAAAGTCCATTGATACGTGGAACCAAAATCAGGACAGAAGGTAGGGCGAAGGAAAAAAAATCATACAAATTTGTTTGGCACTGTCACGGTGCCCACCTGTGATCTAGATGCGGCTGCGCAAATATCGCGCAGAGCCGCGGCGCTCTAACGCGCAGAAGGGAGCCAGGCACGCAGGTAGAACAAAGAACAGGAATCTTTAATCAAGGTGCAACACATCAAACAGGCACATAAAGGACACGGTGACAAACATACAAAGACGCGCACAAAATACCAAAACCCCGGAACTAAATACCCTAACCTAAGACACCACGTGAACCCAACCAACCAATGAACCCGCGACGCTAATTAACTCAAAATACTAACACGAGACAGCTAATTAACAACACAGGAACAGACACAGAAACCAAAAACACCCACACACAAACGGCCGAGGGACGGGTGCCCTAGGCACCCGTTACACTACCCCCGCCCTTACGGTCGCGTAACGCGGGGACGCGACCAAGACACCCCAAAAAACTGTCCTGGGGGGGTGGGAGGGGTCGTCCGCCCCTCCTAAGTCGGGCTTGATAGGCGCCCTCCGGTGGACGCCCTCTGCGGGGGAGGCGTGTGACACGTCCATGTGTCCTGTGTCGGGGTGGACGCCCTCTGCGGGCGCGGTGTGGAAGACGCCTTCCACGGACGCGGAGCTGCGGACGGCCTCCGGCTGCGAGGTCAGGTGGCCGCCCGTGGCGGATCAGGACTGGACCACGCCCTCTTGCTGCAGGGTCAGGTGGACGCCCACGGGCGGCGTGGTCCGGAGGACGCCCCCTGGCGGCGTGGCGAGGCGGACGACCCCTGGCGGCGTGGCGAGGCGGACGCCCCCTGGCGGCGTGGCGAGGCGGACGCCCCCTGGCGGCGTGGCGAGGCGGACGCCCCCTGGCGGCGTGGCGAGGCGGGCGGCCCCTGGCGGCGGGCGTGCGGCGTGGCGAGGCGGACGCCCCCTGGCGGCGGGGCGTGCGGCGTGCGGCCCCTGCTGCTCGGGCTGGGCGGCGGCGTGCGGCCCCTGCTGCTCGGGCTGGGCGGCGGCGTGCGGCCCCTGCTGCTCGGGCTGGGCGGCGGCGTGCGGCCCCTGCTGCTCGGGCTGGGCGGCGGCGTGCGGCCCCTGCTGCTCGGGCTGGGCGGCGGCGTGCGGCCCCTGCTGCTCGGGCTGGGCGGCGGCGTGACGCCCCCTGGGCTTCGGGATGGGCGGCGTGACGCCCCTGGACATCGGGATGGGCGGCGTGACGCCCCTGGATCTCGGGATGGGCGGCGTGACGCCCCTGGGCTTCGGGATGGGCACGCGCGCCGGCAGGACCTCGGCGGGCACGCACGCTGGCAGGACCTCGGCGGGCACGCACGCTGGCAGGACCTCGGCGGGCACGCACGCTGGCAGGACCTCGGCGGGCACGCACGCTGGCAGGACCTCGGCGGGCACGCACGCTGGCAGGACCTCGGCGGGCACGCACGCTGGCAGGACCTCGGCGGGCACGCAGGCTGCGCGGACCTCGGCGGGCACGCACACTGGGCGGACCTCGGCGGGCACACACACTGGGCGGACCTCGGCGGGCACGCAGGCTGCGCGGACCTCGGCGGGCACGCGCGCTGGCATGACCTCGGCCGGCACCTCCGGCTCTCCATCCTGGACACAAAACATATAAACCCCCACCGAAACACCCAAACACAACGAGACAAACATATCGGACATGGGGACGACAGACAGGTCAGACGACAAATAGGAGGACGGGGGACACAAAACACTCGCGCACTCAGGCGGCGGCTCCGGTACCGCCCCCTCGCAGCGCGACCCAGACGCGGCACGGACCGGCGCGGTCGCGTCACGTGACTGCCCCGCAGTCCATGCTTCGCGCTCCGCGGCTGCGCTGTGCGCCCGCTGCGGCTTCAGGCCACGCCGTCGCCGCGCTCTGCGTCTGAGTCTCGCCACCGGGGGTTTAACAAACCGGACTGGACCCTCCGTCCAGAACTCCTCAGTGTTGCGGAGGGTGTGTACGGGCAGAATGTGCCCATACAGGTAAGGTTCGCCCGCCTCGTCATCGGAAATCTGGACAATGTCCAGATTTTCCTCTGCGCAGAGCGCCTCGAACCCGTACCTCCACAACCATTCCTCATCGGAGTCGCTCCACTCCGCCATCGCGCTGTTTGAGCCGTTCCCCCGGCTCCGGGAGGGCGGGCTCCGCATCACAACGCACTCGCGGAACGAGCCGCGAGTACGAGGCTATACGGCCCCCCCAAAGAAAAATTTAAAAATAGCCTACCTGGGCTCTGGACTCCCAAAACGAATGGCGCGTCTTTTCTGTCACGGTGCCCACCTGTGATCTAGATGCGGCTGCGCAAATATCGCGCAGAGCCGCGGCGCTCTAACGCGCAGAAGGGAGCCAGGCACGCAGGTAGAACAAAGAACAGGAATCTTTAATCAAGGTGCAACACATCAAACAGGCACATAAAGGACACGGTGACAAACATACAAAGACGCGCACAAAATACCTAAAACCCCGGAACTAAATACCCTAACCTAAGACACCACGTGAACCCAACCAACCAATGAACCCGCGACGCTAATTAACTCAAAATACTAACACGAGACAGCTAATTAACAACACAGGAACAGACACAGAAACCAAAAACACCCACACACAAACGGCCGAGGGACGGGTGCCCTAGGCACCCGTTACAGGCACACACAATACATGCAATGATTAATGTACATTCCTGTGACATTTTCAATAAAGCTGTGAATTAAGATGGCATGCCAATTGGAAAATGTGCTCTTATTAAAAAGTCTGAGTCTACAACATAAAACTACACTTTGGGAATAGTTTTAGGTCTTGGCTATAGCAATTAAGTCTATCAAATTCTCTAATTGAGTGTCTACATGCTACGCTCTGAGCCAATGGGAAAATGGGCTTTGGCTCAGCATGGACAGGAGTAGAGGAGCCAACTCACTAATAGAAAGGGATGTGCACTGGGTTTGAAGGTCATTGTGAAATTGAAACCAAGAACGGGGCTGACTGCACTAACACCATTTTGTTAAGGTGGACGACTTGAAAGCCAGGGTCAGTGCAGATTTATTCCTCAGGTCTGTTACCGACAGCACATTGCACCCTGTGCCAAGTTAACCCCAGCTACAATGAATTACTATTTGGGAAATAAGAAGTTTTGGCTATTAATCTCGCCTAACAACAAGGTGGAACTGGTTCGAGGGGGCTTAGTATTTCTTTCAGGTCCGAGTACAAAAACCTGTTAAAGATAAATAATGTCTATTTAATGTTTATTTAATACATGAGAATTGCAAGAGAAGTAAATTAAAACCAAACTGTCTTGTGCAGGAGCTAATGTACATTAGGGGTAAATGGCATCAAAGCCAGCACATTTGGTGAGTTAATGACTGCAGGTCATTAGAAAAAAAAACAGAGTTTGGCTTCCTATTACCACACAAATAGGACTAACATAGATCAGATACACACAGCACATAGCTAAGAAAACAAGCAGCATGTACCTGTAAATAAGCAGTACAAATTCTCTAACTGGCAAAAGCATAGCATTACCTCAAATTGCAGTGGCATTCCTTAAAGCAAACACATAGCAAACAGAAGCAAATAACTGACCACTGCACCTCACAAATCTGGAGCTTCTACTACCGTGTGCAGCACACTAAAAAATATCCAATGCTTCCCGGACATACAGACCAAATTGGAAATCCATATTATACAGAGTTATTAAGGTAATTGCTAACAAACTGCAGAGTTTACTACAAACATGAATAGAGCAAATACTTTGATCAAATGGCCAAAATGCCATTACATATGTGTAAAAAATAAATAATTAATTTGCATTGTTGTCAAAAGGTGTGCTATCAATTATTCACTTGAGAGTAACAATTCATAAATCACATCGAATTCCAGCATCAAACTTCCACTTTGGTTCTGTAGGTCTGTCCTCTCAATATCTCTGCTGTAAGTTTCTTCATTATAGCCGTCATGAGTGTTGGAACAAATTACAGTCTCCACATGGTATCCTTACTAGCATACATTCTAGTCAGAGTTTTTAGCTGCAATCCAAAGTAAGGATTCAAACTTCTCACTTTGTAGGACAAACTGTCAGGAACTCACATTTACAATTAGACTCCATTTTTTCCATTATTTCCAGTTTCTATTTTTTCTCCAGCTTCTTAGTTATTACCAATTTTTATGTATTCATTTTATGCTCTGGTGTTTACCTGCTTCTGTTTACCTTTATCCCGTGTTACATTTTGTATTGTATTAGTCCTTAATTATGCTGAAACTAGAGGAAGCCAGCTGGAAGTAAGTTGCCAGTCTGCTGGCTAAAGCACTGAAACAGAGTACCATAAGCCATGCATGCACCCCATTCCCAATAATTTTTGGATATGCTAGAAAAGATGCAGGTTTCCAGTCCTGATTCCATCAAAGACTATGACTGAAGTGCTCTTGGACAAGGCACCTAACCCCAATTGCTCCTTGGGCGCTGTGTACAGGGCTGCCCACCGCTGGTTGGTAGTGTGCTCACTTCATCAGTGTGTGTGTGTGTGTGTGTGTGTGTGTGTGTGTATGTGTTGCACTGCACAGATGGGTTAAATGAGGAGGACAAATTCCTCTGTGTGCAAGCACAGCAGGCAAAATAGATCAATTTATCACTTTAGCATACCTAAATCCAACAGAGAATCTTTGTGATGTGCTGGAGAAGACTTTGCACAGTGGTCCAAATTTCAATCATCAATACAATATTTTGGAGAAAAACGAATGCAACCTTGAACAGAAAAAAATTGTGACATTGCAAAAGCTTGTGATAATGATGCCACTGCGAATGTGTGCTATAATCAAAGCTAAAGGTGGTAAAACAAAATATTATAGTGTGTGGACTTTTTTGGCCAGGCATTATATTCATACATTTCTTTTCCTTTAACAAATATAGTTTTCAGTATTTTTTGCCCTCCATCTACTACACTAAGGGTGTATACAGACAGTGTGACAGAGACAGAGAAACCGATTAAATACTGAGCTAGTCCCCCTTCTGCTGCCTGTTACCATGGCAACAGCACTGTTTTATTTCATGGCAAAATGAGAGTCATAGCAAATGAAATATATAATATATGAAAGGGCAGAAAGAATATGAGGATTACATACATCTTAGTTACTGCCCACATTACAGGTGACTTTATATGTATTCGTTCAGCTAACTCTATTTTGCATTATGTTAATGGATGTCATCAACTTCAGAGATGAAGTTGTGTAACTATTATCTGCTTGATATGCTTTGTTAAGTGAGGTTCATCTGTGAGAGGAAGAGTAAACTGTAGGTGCATGTTGTAATAGCAGACAGAAAACAGCAGCGCACACTCTGGTGTAATTATTGTAAGGACTATTTTGGGAACGATTATTTTTTCATTTATTGCTGTATTTCTGTACTAACCCTCTGGAATACTCTTTCAGAATGCTCTGTCATGTTTAGAGAAAATACATTACAAAAAATTAAGCTTTATCTTTGTGAAAACAATCTGATGTAAAAGGTGCACAAGTTTATTATTGTGTTGCAGTTTTTTCTATATTTAAACTTTTGACAGCAGCAATACAGAAATGACTGACACAACATGGTGATGCTACTGCTGTTTGGTGTTACTCTCCATAAAAGAACCCTTTATTGATGGTGTTACTGAGATCTTCTGACTGACAGACACAGTGTACCAAAGTGCAACCGTCAGCAGTGTCTATGAGCTTGGACGTCTGTAAAAAGGATAATTCTAATTTAGTACATATATGACGGTGACCTCTGGTGGGGTGTTTAGTTTGTGCAGCAGAACTTAGTTCAGGGTAAAACTGGGACTAGTCCAACGTTCCCTGAACTACTACAGAATTTATATGGTGCCTCAGTGAAATCGCGCTCTAATAGCCCAAGATGGTTTGATGAATTTAATCAATTCACACTTATTGTGGAAGCCCGATTCTTCTTGATGCATCAACACTAGTCTAATCAAGATGATAACGGAAAAGGCAGAGGGATATTGTGCAGCCTTTATAAATTCTCTGTACCTCCTTTACTATAGAACACTAGAGACATTGTTAAAACTCTGCATATTTTGGAGCATTTTTCATATGCTGACAATGAAAAAACATTTTCAAACAATGAGAATTATAGTTATTGTATTGTTGTAGTTTGTTTCAACTAAAACAATTACAGCTATGTAGCCAAACATGAACAGGTATATTTTGGTATCATTGAGATATCTTTTTAAGGATTAAAAAACACACACACACACACACCTACACACACACACACACACACACATACACACTTTGAAGACTTCTTAATATAAAGATTATAGACCTCATCAAATACTTTTTATAAGATTGTTACATTAGTGTAAATTATAGAGTTATTGGTTTAGTTTGGTAAGTGTGTGTGTGTGTGTGTGTGTGTTTAGACAGACAAATGTGAACTGATAAAAAAAAAGACATACAGTCAGAAAAACAGAAATAAACCCAGACAAACACAAGTATTCCTAAATAGAAGCGTGACTGATGACATAAAATGACACACAGATAGAAAAATATACAAAGAAAATGACAGAAAGACGTCCAGCTACAGTGACAGACGGACAATAAAAATAAAACACACAGAAAAGTAGCCAGACTGCCTGGCAGACCATAAGACAGGTAAGACAAACGGTCAAATACAGATGTAAAGGCAGTAAAACAAAAAGACAAACAGAGACACATGGAACAGGGAAACACAGAGAGTAATACAGGCTATCAGACATCAAACGAACAGTGAGAGACGAAGTATAAGACATATGTGAGGAAGCGAGACAAAAAAATCAGCCAGCATGAACAGTTTCTTTCTAACTCAATCGTTTATATTTACAAAATTCTCTCCTTTTGATTCTGTGAAAAAGTCAAATGGAGTCTAGACAAACAGTGACAGATCCATCTCCATGGCGATCAATTTCCCCTTGTCTCCATGGAAACAGAGGTTTCGAGGGGAAAGATGGGAGAAAGTTTATAGGTTTGAAAGGTCTGGTTCATTAAAATAGTCTGTATTTATAGGACACTTTGACATTGTGTGTGTGTGTGTGTGTGTGTGTGTGTCAGAGAAAATAAAGAGAGATTAAAGGTTTTCCAGAAGAACATACCACAGTAGTGATTAATGTTTGTCCTTTAGACCAATTGAAACAGGAACCATCAGAAAACAGACATTTCTGAGTAAATCTCAGAGCATTTCAGATTGGTTTGTGAACTCCTTTCAATTTAATTATCAAACCACTGAATATTTGCTCTTTAGTTTTTGTTTATTAGCAAATTTTATCCGTGGGCACTGCTCTTTGGTGAAAATGTATAGAAAAATAACAGAGTAGAGACATACTGTTTGAGGTAGTGAAATGTTCTAAAACACGATCACAGGTATCTTTAAACCCATGACATACATTACATTACATTTGGTCATTTAGCAGACGCTTTTATCCGAAGCGACATACAAGGTGAACACAGGGTTAATCACAACATCCCTGGAGCAATGAGGGTTAAGGGCCTTGCTCAAGGACCCACATTGGTAATTGCAGTGGACCTGGGATTTGAATTGGGTTACATGAAGTAAACGTGATAAACCAGAAATTACTAAACCAGAAAAACTGCAAAATAGTAACTTAGAGCCTGGGAAATGTATTAACAATTAAAAACAGATGACCTGACGGACAGTAGAAACTCCATGTCTTACAACTGTGGTGTATTTATAAAATCAACAATAACTTAAGCTTTGTTTTTTTTTTTATCTGACAAAATTACCCAGAAAATATTAGCTTAATACAGTATCCCAAATAAGGTTGGACAGAGGCAAGTTTACCACTGTGTTACATCACCTTTCCTGTGATTACACTTTTTGAATCCCTGGTCACTGTTGCATTTTTCTGCTTTTTATGATGCTCCATGAATTTTCAATAGAAGGTAGACCTGAGCTGCATGTGAAATCACTCCCTATTACAGATATGCAGTACTATATAGTAAGTCCACCATATTGAATTTTCTAATTTATTTCTGGCACAGTATATCGCACAATACAAAAGTTTCACAATGCACCTGAACATGTTCATTTAACTCTACTAATTGTTTTTATTTGTTTAAGGTCATGTCAATGTCAATGCCTTTTAGAGTAAATTCTTTTTATTAGTTTTTTAAATCAAAGTATATATATTTTTAAGAAGCTTTAGAATAAACATTTTGTACAAATATAAAAACTATAAAAATAATTTTGTGGTAGTATTTATGTCTCTGTGTGTTAGTTGTTAATTTTTGCAACAGACAAAGGTGCATCACAAAGGTGCATTTCTTTGAATCTGTCTTTTGGCTGTTGGATGTTAATTTACTAATCAGTTCACTATGGAGTCAATGTTATGTAGTGAGTAGTGAATAAGGAAAAAAGGAAAACATTCTGAACACAGCTGTGGACTGCAGACAGGTCAGTGCACATGCCACTTGTGTGTTACACCTGTCACCATTTCTAAAATCCCTGCCTCTAGATTTTTATTATTTCCAATGAACACACTATTTCCTCTATTTGACTTTCACTCTCTTTCTGCTTGGTGTTTTGGAAAACAGAACTCTATTAACCTTAGATGGCACTTTGTTTAGAGTTTGTAATAATTTTTGTCCTTCAATACTACAGTTTACAGGTCAACAGCCCTAAGCCTAAATGGATACTGGCCACACTTCCTCATTGTTATTGTTTCTTGAGGGTTGTTATGTGGACTGGTTCATTTCTCATTCTGCTGTGGCAAAATTTCACTATTTGATCTTTGTAGGTGGCTCATTTGTCTTTGTTATTTTTAAAAAAAATCTTTTTTCTTTTCTTTCTTTTTTTTTTTTTTTTTTTTTTACAAATTGTGTTTTTATCATCACTACATTTTGTGACGTACATGACAGAATCTGTCTGATGCTAATACAATAGTGTTTGGATACTAAGTTTACCTTAGTATCCAAAGAAGTATCTCATTCATAGCCATATTGAGCCCTGCAACTATGATTCTTTGTACACATTCTTTGTATGGTTCTTGGTGTTATTTAAATTTTAATCTGTACACACCCAAATTGTGTTTAGACCATATTAGACCATATAAGATAATCCTGGGTCCATAAAACTCTGCAGTGTTTTTATAGAAATTGATTTATTGTTTCTTCTTAGATAATTGTTTTGCAATTGTTTCTAAACTTTGTCTGAGCTGATGTGGCTATGTTTGTTACAATGGCATGATGGTTCCCATCGCACCAAGAAGCCTGGAAATTCAAATCCTGAGGCAATAGTAATCCAATGAAACAACAGAACTAAAACACTGAAGGCAAGTCTAAATGTCAGGACACACACAAAAACAGAATTTCAAAGATGTATGGATCTAGTAAAAGCAGAACAAATTTATAAATGAAAAGCAAACGAGAAGGTGAAAATGAAAAGGTGTATTTAATAAAGTGGCCAGTGAGTATATAAAGTAAACCAGATAATTAGGAACAAAGGGAGACAGTTGTACCTTGGCCCATTCAACGGTTCATTAATAATAACTATAATGGTTCAGATCATGAGCAGTTCTCCAGCCATCTGGCAAAGAGACGTGATTGCTAATTAAACATGACTAATCTGACGTGCACACACACTTCAAAATGAAACGTCACAGATTATTTCTAAATGGTTTGGATTCTTCTGCACACACACACACACACACACACACACACACACAACACACACACAACCACACACATACCTAAATAAACCCTGAATAACACTAGGACTAGTGAGTATACACACTCCAAGCTGATGTGTGTGTGTGTGTGTGTGTGTGTGTGTGTGTGTGTGTGTGTTTTTGTTATCTCTCACATACAGAAGTTGCTCATTAGCATATCATTCTGTGTTGCTGCACGTTAATTGGTCACCTTTGTTGTAACGGCTCACCTTGAAATGTCAAAACGCTTTCGAGAGGCTATAACTTTTGTACACACACACACACACACACACACACACACACACACACACACACACACACCAGAAATAAGCCCTGGTTTTACAGATGCACTCTATAAAGTATGTAAACATCTGATCACCTCATTCTATCTTATTCCAATTAAATCATGGCAATTTGTTTGAAGGTTTTGGACCTTCCATGTTAAGATGGGTGCTAATCCTGAATAAACCTTTTAAAAACACACTAAGCACTTTATTATTTGTTCTATTATGAGATTTCACTGTTATTTATTGTATTATTTTTCATTATTGCACTAATCCATGTAAAATCTAGAGACTGATAAAAATCCTCGGAAATATTTTGGCACCACAAATCATGGCAGGTTGATGTGGACATTACTGGTATCTGCACTGTTTTGCTGTTACTTAGTTGGCTGATTAGATAATTGCATGCATGAGGAGGTGTATATGTATTCTAATAAGAGTATATCCCATATTTTACAGTTACTAGAAGTGTTTATCAAATAAATGGTTTATTCATCTACTTAGTATATTGGATTCTTGGTCACTATTGAAAATCAAGTTCAGTTAATCAATAAACTTTAAGCAGCTGCACTGGACATTATTTAGCATTTCTAATTTATCACAGCTAATTCTTTCTACCTATTTATGTTTCTTTAACTAATTATAGTGATGGCTGGGCTGACCGTTATGATGTCACAGAGGGTTTTGTGCGAGAGGCAGCTGGCGGGATCACCATTAAACTGAGATCTGCAGATGTGAAGTGGTTTGACGATTATTATTTAAAATTACGCCCTGACAATAATCAGCGCAATCCTTGGTTTCCTGAGTTCTGGCAGCACCGGTTTCAATGCAAACTTAAGGGTCATCACCAGGAGAATTCCAAGTTCAACAGAACATGCAGCAGTGAGTACCTCATTACGCTGTGCAAAACACACATTAAGAAATAAAATTAACAGAAACAGTTCTGAAGATTTTTGGTAAGATGTTTTTATTTCAGTTTTAACTCAGAGATCACAGTTTGGGTTGTATTACAAATACCATATAAACTTTTTTTATGTATTGATGGGGGAATTGGTTGACACAATAGAATCTTGACTTAAACCCTGTTCAACCACCCTGGGATAAATTGGAAAATTGATTTAGAATCAGACAAACATCATTGTCTGATCTTACACATGCTACTGTCTTGGAATTAAGTACTCTGTAAATTCTTTAGGAAAACATTTACAGGGGATTTAAGATTGTTATTAACATGTGTATATATGTATTCAGATAGAGACTGGGGAAAGAGCGTGATTCATTACAGCAGGCAGAAAGAAGAATCAGAAAATAAAGGACAGGGATCAGAACTGTTGCTTACTAAGCTTTTATCTTTTAATAATGAATATATTTACATATTAATGCAAGTGAGTCATTCAAATGATAATAAATGTCTGAAACTAATGCAAAAAACACTTAAGCTTAATCATAATCACACACCTGGTTCTAATTCAGTACAATTTTTTAAATTCACCATTCAACAGCAACTATAATGCAATACAATATCTTTAATTCCAGCCCTAATTCATTTCTTTAATGAAATCAAAACTGTTTTATCATTTTAATAAATCTCATCTTAATAGATACAATATACAAAAATGTTTCCTTTCTACTTTCTGAAATATATTTCCAAATGAAATTAAATGGTGTTAAGTGGCTCAACTGAGGTTACTTTAGATGAGGTCAAATGTATTGGTCTACCCCTGCCATGGCTCAGAGCAGACTCTAGCAAAAACACATAGTTTATTCAAATAGTATCAAAAGACACCTTGTTATTCCATTTTCTCCTGAACCTAATAAAGGTGATATATAGCTGCCCCTCTGTATAATTTTTTATGCCTGACATTCGCAAGTAATGAGATCATAGGTCAAAATGTATAATATAATGACATCAGTGTATACTCTGACTTGTTTTACACAGTTGTCTGTTCGTTTCTGTTACTAACTGCCATAGTAAAGGCAGAACAAAATTTCACCCATGTAAAATTTATATATATAAAACAGAAAAACAGAATCAATTTGCAATCAACTATTCACTTTGATCTTTTTCATATATTTTGTATAATATCCCAAGAGAGAACAGTTTTCTTCCTTATCCCAGTCTCACTGCACATCTCTCAATCAGTTTTTCTTCTACACTCTCTATCCCTTACACGCTCGGGCTCTCTTGTTTAATTTTTTTACTCAAAGCACTAGCAGTTTATTCTTCGCTGCAATGAGGCCTAGCTTCAAAAAGACGGATTTCAATAAGAAAAGAATGGAATATAAATGAAACATAATTTTTCTGCTCGCAGCCAAATTGCTGATTTTTTATTAGAAGGAAATGGTGAGAATCAGACAGAGAGAGAGAGAGAAAAAAAGAAAGAGAGAGATAGGGAGAGAGAGAGAGTGAGAGAGAAAGAGAGAGAAATGTAATATGACTGAGTATAGCAGGTCATGGGTTTTTGGATGTAATGGAGGAGTTAAGGTGGAAGGAGAGCATATCAGGGCTTTTAGAGGATTGAAAATATGCTCTTTCAGGTCAAAGATATATGAAAACACAAGTATACACACACACACACACACACACACACACACACACACACACACAGGTAAGAGCTTCAATAGATGTAATGTTGCTTTAAAAAATATCACACAAACAACATTAAAATTGTGAAAAATCACTCTAAGCATAAACAGAAATAAGGACAAAAAATTCTTAATAGTAATTCTTGATTTCGTTACTCTGATTTTCCATTAAAAATATAAACAAAAAGATAACATTACATTGCATTATACTACTTACATATTGCTTTTTGGTAACACAAAACATTAACTGGCCATATGTTAACATATTTTTATATACCGTAATTAAAAATAATTAGAATTACACAATAATTAATATAAAACAAATAGCAGATATAAATAAACATTTGTTTTTTGAGTTTTTGATTATTTCACACCTTATTCTTTCACAAAATTAGAAAAAAAAAATAATAAAGCAGTGAAAGCATTTAGGGAGTATAGTGTGCTGTGTCACAAATGTAATACTTCAAAAAAAAAAATCCAGGACTAGTGGAATGTGTTTCAGGGGTAGCACACATCCCATAGCGCACAACCACACAATCAATTGCGGAGAACCAGAAGCACAACGAACAGGCACGTCCCAAGCAAAACGACCTCCCCTGGGATGGGGGACAACTCCCTTTTTATAGTCGTCTTCTCCTGGTGGTAGTTCAGAGCAACGTCATGCATCATCTTTTTTCCTGCAAAAGATAAATATACAGACACACATACATTCCCCCACCCCTGGGTCGTAATTTATAATCAGTAATTATGAGGCCCTTATACTGTTACTTGTTAAAAAAACATGTTTATTATTTAATGTTGCATTATTAAATAATGTTACATACCTTGAAGCATTTTTAAACCAAATGTTTCACCTCCCACCAAGATTTTGTTTTTGTTTAGTCAGACACTAATTCTCAATTCTAACATGTCTCTCATTTCTGTGTTTTGTCTGATCTAGAACGTGATTCACTGCGACAGCAATATGCACAGGACACTAAAATGGGTTTTGTGATTAATGCGATCTACAGCATGGCGTATGGCCTTCATAAAATGCAGAAAGCTTTGTGTCCTGGGACAGTGGGACTGTGTGATGCCATGCGGCCCATTGATGGTGCCAAACTGCTTGAGTTCCTTATGAAGACCAACTTTACTGGTGTCAACGGAGAAAATATCTACTTTGACGAAAATGGAGATTCACCAGGAAGGTACAATCTGTAGATAAATTTATAAATTATCATTTATTTATTCATTTATTTTTAATCTTTATCAGCTGATTAATCAACTAATATATTTTTATAAATACATGATTAATTATTATTTAATTATTCAGTTTTTACATAAGGTTCAGCTACTGTAGAAATTCTTCTTTTATATATGCAGTTGCAGCTTTTTTATATACAACTGCATAAATGAAATTGATAATAAATGTAATTAATTTTTATTCAAATTATTTATTCATTATCTTCCGCTTAATCCTCTACTAGGGTCATCTACATGCCCATTCAAGGGAGATTTCTGTGTGCTGGGCAGATACACCCAGGACAGGGCCAGGACAGTGCTAATCTATTGCTGGCGTTATTTTAATTAAATTGATAAATTATTTAACTAATCAATTTAATTTTATCACATAAACACATTAGGTTATAGAACAAAATACAGTAATCACAGTTTAGTATTAAGTTAAAACAATCATTATATTAAAGCAGTAACACCAACATAACATGGAAGATGACCCAAAGATCACTGAAGTTACTTTACGATGTATACAGGGGGTCACCTATTAACTACAAGTTTATGTTTGTCATTTTGCTAACATTATTAATAGTAAGCACACATATTTCCAATGAGGTAAGAGATTGGAGATATATATGTAACATCATGAGGTTCTTACCAGGTTACTGTGAACAATCCGAGAGAGTCAGAAATTTGTTCAATAAGCAGCTCCTGAAATCAGTCATGTGCATTGTTAATTAATTATTTTTTGTTGTTGTCTTGTAGCTATGTGATTATGAATTTTAAGAAGATGGGCAAGGACTACTATGACTACACAAATGTGGGCAGCTGGGATAACAGTGGCTTACAGATAGACGATGATGAAATTTGGACCAAAAAAGATGCAATTATCAAATCTGTGTGTAGCGATCCCTGTGATAAAGGGCAGATTAAGGTCAGTGTCCGGCCAAATACAAAATTGTTTCTTTATTTTACTATTTTATTATTTTTGTTCTAGATTAACACATTCAGGCTCTGTTTACACTTATCAACAACATTTAAGACTAGTCATTGTGATGACTCACTTATATTACTGGTTGAGTTGGGTGTAGGCACATATAAACAGATTTCATTATTAGTGTAAATGACAAGGTCAAGGACATATCTATGAAGAAAATAGCAGTTGTTAAAGTGACAATATGCCAATACACATAAAAAATACAAGTAGCACTTATGTATGTTGTTGAAATGCCAGCGAAACCGGATGCCTATTTTAATATTCAATTAAATTTTATGGAGCTTTCAGCTTTAATTGAAGCTTTAATCTTAATCTTAAAATAACAAAGATGGCTAGACCTTTGGAGACACATGACAGACAAGGATGTAAGCAGAGATATGGTCTTAATTATAGTTTCAGTTAATGGCTGAAAGACCAATAATCATAAAACTAAATGAAACTTAACTTGATCACAAGAATGAACTTGGCGATCAAGAAGTAACCACAGCAGAAGATAAAAAAATTGGTCTGTCCACTTCCTTTCATAGCATTTTTCCTGGTTGTGCCACTTACAGATGTGTATTTTTTTGTGTTATTAAAACAATTAACCATTTAATTTATAACTAATGGATTAATTCAGACAGAGCATTACTGAAAACCTAGGTGAGAAATGCACAGCCCGTCCCTTAAAAAATTTATACGCATTGCTGTCTGAAAACAAATTATCAGGCATAAAAAGAAATAAACAGAGCACAATAGACAAACAGGTCTAAACAGAACTTACAAAAGACGGCTGCAGGAATTCTATCAAAGCTAACACAATGACTTTCAGAAAGAAGAATCAAACAGAAGACTAAAATGAATTAAGGAATTGATCAGAACATAAGAGTGATAATTAAATAAAACAACGCATATGAAGTTGATTTGAGCAGAGGTGAGGCATCCTCAGAGGTGCTTAAGAGAGGCTTTGAGACCTCAGGGGTGCTGAGCACAGAAAAGTCATTCTCGGGGTGAAGAGCAGAGGAGAGGTGACCTCAGATGAGGAATGGCTTACTGATGTGCTGAGCCAAGGCTTAGAGGGACTAACTGTTGTTCTGAGCCGTGGCATAGATGCGACATCTTGTGTGCAGACAGGAATTAGAGAGTCCTTTTGAGTGCTGTCAGGCTCCAGAGTGCCCTCTTGTGTGTTGTTAGATTTTAGAGGACATTTCAAAGCATGGAACTTTAACGGCCTGCATAGAAAACTTGTGGACATGGTCATAGGTAGTCACATACATAGTGCAAATAGACTTAGGTATTACAGACATGTTCAGACAGGATGGGCATACTCAAACTCCCTGTTAAAACTGGCACTGGCAGATGGGGAAGTTTAAATTCAGGACAGACAACTGGTTCAGGCATGCTGACTGGACAGACAGGCTCAGATATGCTGACAGATTTAGACACAATTATAATGTGTTTATAGTTCTGACAGATTTAGCTTAAAAAAGATACAAAAAAGTCTAACCAATGTTATTGCTAATGTGCTAATTAAAAGCAACATATATAATGATGATTGACAAAAAGTCCAACAGAATGTGAAGTGTCAAGTGCAGAGAGAGAGAAGCCATGCTTTTTCTGACAGCTGTCCCCTTGTCATGCAGTTTGATATATTTGAAAACCGAAAGTAAACATTGCCTCTGATTCCAAAAAAACCATAATCATAACTCTGTGTATTATTATTGCTTTGTTACCACATTTAATGTGAATTCAGTCTTTATTTCCTACATTGTCCACACTGCACTACCTGTATTTACATTTCCCCTTGCATGCACTGAGGGTTCTTTACAGTTTTTTTATGCTTTCTGCTATCTTTAAAACTTGTTTCTACCAACAGGGCCAATTCTCATAATGGTTCAAAATTGGGTTCATAACCTGGTGTAGAATGTTGCATTCCATTAATCTCATTAATCTAATATTGCATGAGTGTACCTTTGGTTATTTAGATTAGTTATTTGATAAGCTAATTCTAGTGTGACTTTTATTTAATGCTATTTTTTGTTTATTCAGTGAAACCCTGCACCACAAAAACCTTAGTTTGTCTTTTTGTTTTTATAATTAAGCCCAGCCCTCACTAACCCCACTAACCCAGTTAGTGATGTGAAGTGCGCAGTGCATAGACTACGAAGGCAGCATGAAGCAAACTGATATAGACAGAGTATATTTATATACATGAGAATTCATGTACACGTCATAAAGAGAACAAACCACAAAGGTGCAGAGAAAACAAATATAAACGCATATGTACTTCCCAAAGATGTATTGAAGCCAGAAAACTGCATTAACAGAAACATAAAATAATAAGTTAATATAAAGCACCATAAGGGCGAACATGATTCTGCTATTTTTTTTTTTAACGCTATATCTTGGATGTAGTAATCTAAACATTTCAGCTTGTACTGATTAATTACTTGACTATTCTCTATACTGTTGAACCTCTGTCATTCCACCAAATGTAAACTTTGTCTTTATCATTATATCTATAATCAGTCATAATCAATACAAGGTGCCAAATACATAACACAAAATCACACATCAGCCCCTTTACACAGTTAGTTACAACTAAGGCCAAGCTTGATAAACAAAACAAGACAAAGAGAAAATGCTGGACACAATAGCGGATTTGCCTCAACACCAGTCTTTAAAGCGGTTACAAAATGTCAGCTTTAAATTTCTCCTTACTTTATCACACATCGATTGGTTTAATCTATACCAGTGGGCCTGCAGTGGTTCAGTGCACTGAGCACATTTTAAGACTCTAAATGTTATTTGTTCTGCACAATAGGATCTACTACTGTTAATATATTCTCTAAGCTAAATAGCAATTGAAATGATATCTTAATAAAACAATACTTAAGACAAAAAAGAACAATTTAAATGTAAATTTGCATTGTTTAGAACAGAGCATTTTTGTTGATGATTGATACACATTTAATGCACATAGATGCAAAATGGTGACAAAATCTTAGGGTATTTGAAGATGCATTGACTTCCTATTATCCCCCACACATCACAGAAATACTTTGCTGATGCAGTGATCTTATGGCTTTTATTAATGTGGGAAACACGTCTTTAGTTTCCAATACATAATAACCAATCGATAACCAGTACATTGATTGCAATCAACTTGTATGTAGCAAAGGTAGTCCAGGTAGGTTAAATTTCATTCAAAAATTTTTTTTAATCTATCATCATTCATTACTATGTCATTTGACACATGGTTGCCATTACAAAGCAATGACAGATTGATAGACAGCCAGGCTGAGATTTCCCTACATATGCATGGTCAATTGCGCAAGCTGTTGCTAAACTCTAGCAAGCCAAGTAGTAACCACTTCCATGTGGATAGGAGGAGGATTGATTACTGTAAATTTACAAGCCAAAAAAGTGTATGCACCCGAAGTTCCTACTTGGCCCGCATTATAATACATACAAACATACATTATCTTCCGCTTTATCCTCTATTAGGATCGCGGTGGGGTTCACCATGCCCATCCAGGGGAGAATGTTTTTCAGGCGCTGGGCAGATAGACCCAGGAAAGGGCACCAACCTATCGCTGGGCACACACTCACTCACACAAACACACTCTACATGGGGCAATTTGGAGAACTCAATTGACTTGATCCACGTTTTTGGACTGTGCGAAGAAACCGGAGAACCCGGAGAAAACCCACGCGGACACGGGGAGAACATGGAAACTCCACCCAGATGGGGATTCGAACCGGGAAATTTGGAATTGTAACATGGACCTATCTCTTTATTTGTTTTAGTGTTGTACTTTAACTGTAATAAAAAAAACAATACACATGTAGGAAAGACTAGAAAAAGTGAAAAAAAAAAAAAAGCTTTAATACATATTGAAAAATTTCCAAAGGATTATGAGAAATTTACCCAAAAATAGGAAACATACTCTAATGTGCATTGTGGACTATGAGCCACTGTTCAGTAATGAAATTGCTGTGTTTTCCCAAAAGTGAGGTGACTTATAACAATAACTATTTTATGGAATTAAAAAATCTTATTATGCAGAAATGATGATGTGAATGCGCTGACTAGGGGTGAGCTGCAATATTCGCCTGATTCGCGATTCTCGGGAACCGTAGTCGACTATGAATCCCCATCATGGGTCGAATGTTTACCATTTTGACCCCATGGGGGTGTCCATGGCGCTGCTAAGCATTAGTTTTTACATGAAATGTCTTTGTTTTCGTTATTATATATAGCCTTTTGTCCAAAAAAACATGGATTTCTCAAGAAAAAAAATTGCCCCAAAATAGAGTGTTGTCTGTGTTGTGAGTGTGTGCCCAGTAAAATATATTTATATGTCCTGGGTCTATCTGCCCAGCGCCCGAGACATTCTTCCCTGGATGGGAAATTTGGGGAACTGATGCGACCCTATAGAGGACTAAAGCGGGAGAAATGAATGATGAATTATGCAGAAATTGACATAACGAAAACTTGTAAAGTTGAATACAGCCCTAGCGCTGACATAACATGCGCCCTCTATAAGGCCATCACCAACTCGAAATCTGATTGGTTGAAGCAACAGGTTGATCTATACTTATTTAGTACTATGGGACCTTCAAAGCAATTATTAAAGGCCTAGGCACAAAACAACCTGGCAAACAATGATGCTGAAATGTGATTGGTTAAATTGGTTAGATTGATTAAATAAGAAAATACAAATCTGGAAGTGGAAATGCTATTAAAGGAAGCAGACAGGCCATTTGAAATTATTTAAGAATTTATTGGCAAAATATAATAAACATCAGTCTGTGATTCCGATATCTTGAATGGCCTGACGTCCTGTCACTGATTAAAATTAATATCTTAGGCTCACTAAAAAACTGGTATAAAATACTAAAGCATATCTAACTATTTATTGTTTGTAAATCCATCTGTTCTCTGTTTAGGTGATCCGTAAGGGTGAGGTAAGCTGTTGCTGGACATGCACTCCCTGTAAAGAGAATGAGTTTGTGTTTGATGAGTACACATGCAGAGCCTGTGACCTTGGTTCATGGCCAACTGATGACCTCACAGGTAAAAACAAAAAATATATGGATGATGTCTTTTAGCAGTAATCGTTGTTAACGTGATTAATTCCTGTCACCTTAGTAACATATGTGATGTATGTGATTTATGTTTGTGACATCATGAAGCTGACCTGATCAATGTCAATGTGTTAAATGCACCAGTTGTATTTATGAGCAAGGATTTTGTTTGTGTCACTGACTACTTCACTTTTCTAGTTTGACAAAAATGCTTTATAAAAAGCATACAAAAATATATTAAGGTAATATTGCAATATTGTAAATGTACATTGCAGCACATTTATTTATTCTGAGTACATAATTTCATATCCCAATTTCAAGGGATGCTTATGCCCACCCTAGAAGTATAAAGCAAATGATAGAGCAAACTGAAAAGTGCACAACAAGCTGATAAAATATGTGTACTTGACTGACCCATTCACATGAAACAGAAGCACAAGAAATCAGCATCATTATATAAATATATCAAATGCAGTATAAATTATTTCATATAAATTCATTCATTCATTCATTATCTCCCGCTTTGGGACCTCTGTTAGGGTCGCATGCCCATCCAGGGGAGAACGTCTCGGGCACTGGGCAGATAGACCCAGGACAGGGCGCCAATCCATCGCTGGGCACACACTCACTCACTCATACACACTCTATATGGGGCAATTTGGAGAACTCAATTGACTTGATCCATGTTTTTGGACTGTGGGAGGAAACCGGAGAACCCGGAGGAAACCCGCGCAGACATGGGGAGAACATGGAAACTCCACCCAGATGGGGATTCGAACCCCATCGGGAATCCCTAGTGCTGAGAGGCGAACGTGCTAACCACTAAGCCACCGTGCCCCCCCCTTATTTCATATGAATTATATTTATAATTCATGTGCACATCTTCGCATACCTCAGATGATACCTCAGCTGTAGAAGTGGCTACAAACAAAAACATACATCAGGGGCATACTGATATTATTACTGCGCAAGCGCAACGATAATTACTTTAGAGAGCATTTGCATTTTGCATTTGCAAAACGTATTCAACAACAAAAGGGTGTTTAGTGATCCGCTCCTGAGCTGCTGCGCCAGCCTGCTGACATTGGGGGACACCCTCGTCCTCCCCAGACACTCCGCAGGGCGGCACCTATAAAACCAGTAGTTGCATCACTTGCACCAATGGGGAACGAGCGCAAACGGCACTCGGCTTTCGTCACAGCTGTCAGTTACTGGCTTACCATTGAGACTTATGCCACCATGCCTGGATGGACAGCAGAGTGGCAGTGCACCTGCCTGTCTCCCCATCCCGCTTCAAGTATGTTTTGGCACCCTGATTTACAGACAGCTTAGAACAGAATGTGGTAGCTGTGAACAGTTATCTACATAAATGGAAGAGCGCTGTAATGATGAAAATGCTCCTTGAACTGCAGCAATATATTATGCAATGTCCCAGCATTCGCACTTTGAAATACAAAGTGATAAAAAAAGCCTTTAGCCATGTTACACAAACACCCTTTGCTGGTCATTAGCACATCACAGGGTAAACACACAGCACCACTCATGTTCCTTTTCACATACAAAAATGATTTTGAACTGCGAGGAGATAACAGAGAGGTAATTCATGTAAATGAAGGGAGAACATACAAATTACACAGAATTGACCTTATTGTAAGGTGAGAGTGCGGTTTACCAGTAAGAAATTTTTAAATGGTCAAATTAGATTGCCAACACCCTAGGTAGGGTGTAATTCTTAGATGTTGCAGCATAAAAACCTTTTGTAAAGATTCTGTCATATGCAACCTACAACCCCAGCCTTCACACAGTGTGATTTGAAGGATGCAACAGATGTATTCTTCAGGTCTTAGAGTTAACCAGAATTTTCTGCACACTTACACTGCAATTGATATAAGTAGGATCATTCCAGTGCTATAACCATGAAACCTGTCTGGTGCATTGATGTAATCTGTAGGATACTACAGAGGCTGTCAGACCGAGGAAATGTCTTGATGTGTAATTTAGCACCTAGGTTTTAGATATAAAGTAAACAGAATGACTGCTGCCATGCTTGCAGTGGACATCGTTCATTGTTGTTTTCTATATTTGCTACTATTTGATTGCATTAAACAATTAAGGGGTTTATTCAAAAAGTTATTTATCAAAACAATGTCATGTTTGGCAGTTCTAGCAGATCCACAGGGACGTTTGGTAGGTGGCATTATGCATGACTTCATTATTTCAAGACAATGAATGCAATGCTAGTGTTCTTGCAAACTTGCCGTGCAGTTTAATCGAGCCTTCATTATGTTTTAATGACAATCATGTCAATTCTGATGAAAGATTTTAAGCATTCATCTGACATTCTGACAGAGTATGTGCCAGTAAGAAATATTGTTTTTTAGTATCCTGTCTCTACTGCACAAGGACAAATAGGAAGTCAGCTTCATACTGGTCATTGTTTTTGGTTTTACAAATTTGCAAGAGCGTTGAATGAGGGCATACCGTCTACTTCTATATGGGTGATTTGTCAGCTGTGGGCATTTTTCACTATTCCTAAATAATACTACTAATAATGTTGTGTTAATTATGTATAATATAAGACATAGTTGACGTAATTAAATACTTCAACAAAAGCAGTACTGATATTATCAACAAAAGTTTTTTTTTAATCATTTGGATTAATTGATTAAAAATAAATTCCAGTCTTCCACTCTATAAATGGTGGGATAAGTGTCAGCACTCCCTACAACCTAATAGGGTAAACCAAGAGCATAAGAAAAGGAAATATCTCCATTGCAACATGGAAAAAAACTAATTTAAAGGTTAAAATGGCATCAGGAGATAATCTTATGTTGTAACTATGGGAAGTGCTGTTTAGCCCTAGTTCACACATCCCTGATTTGTAATGTAACCTATAAATTATTTGTTCTTCATAATTAATATATATATGTACATATATATATATGTATATGTATATATATATATATATATATATATATATATATATATATATATATATATATATATATATATATATATATATATATATATATATAACTTTTGAAAATGTTTTTAATGTCAAAATCAATACGAAAATATTGTCCAAAATATAAGATAGATTGGTGCCCTGTATCTGCCCCCCATGACCCTAATAGAGGATTGTGTGGAAGAATTTTCTCCTCTTAATAATGCATAAACTACTACATTATGTTTAGCAATTTCTATTTTAATTTTATGTTATTTTTGCTTCAGTAACTAAAAATTCATAGACCTTCATTATTCCAGCAAGTCTCACTGTCTCGCTTTCAATCTTTGGCTTACTTGACTGCTTGAATACACAATGTTCTGGTCTTTGCCTCTTAGCACTAAAACATTTCACTTCATTTTTATTAGCCTGTTGATAAGGAGCTGCCTGTAAACAGGAAATTAAAAATATTTGAGATCCAACGAAGCATTTAATATAGCAAAGTCTGCTTTTGGACAGAAAGATTTTATCAATGACATTCCTAATTCATGTTTCATTTCCTCTTTGTTGTCATGGTTTGGTTTTTTCTGCCTCACTAACATGACAAATAATATTACACTATCTCTGTAACCCTAAAAATGAAAGTGTAATTTACAAAAGGATATTTATCCAAACACTCATTATACAACATATATTTGGATGCCTTGTCTAGGCCAAACAAAACTTTAAATTTGAACCAGTGACTGTATTTCTGTAAGAAAGACTTAAAATGTTTGCTCCACTTTTAGAAATGTACAGTCACAGTGATTGTGTACCAATGTAAATTCTAACATAGTGAATATTATTTTACAGTAATATTCACACTGAATGATAATATTCCATTTTATATGAGCAAGCTTTCTTATATGTTTCCTCTCTCTTCCTGTTACAGGTTGTGATCCCATTCCTGTTGAATATCTCCGATGGGGAGATCCAGAGCCGATTGCAGCGGTTGTCTTCTCATGTCTTGGGCTGTTAGTCACATTTTTTGTCACAGCAGTGTTTGTGGTGTATCATGACACCCCTGTAGTTAAATCTTCTAGCCGTGAGCTGTGCTACGTCATTTTATTTGGAATTGGCCTTGGCTACCTCTGTACCTTCTGCCTGATTTCAAAGCCCCACATCATTTCCTGCTTCTTGCAGCGCCTTGGTGTTGGTTTAGCACCAGCTCTAAGCTACTCTGCTCTTGTAACCAAGACTAACCGCATAGCCCGAATACTAGCAGGCAGCAAGAAAAAGATCTGCACCAAGAAACCTCGATTTGTCAGCTCATGTGCCCAGCTGGCTATCTCATCATTCCTTGTGCTGGTTCAGCTTGGGATCATTGTTAGCTTGCTAATCATGGAGCCACCAGATGTCATCTTCCACTATCCATCCATACGAGAGGTGAGACTGATCTGCAATACCAGCAACTTGGGTGTGGTGACACCACTCGGCTACAATGGTGTGCTTATTTTAAGCTGCACCTTTTATGCATTCAAGACACGTAATGTGCCTGCAAACTTCAATGAGGCCAAGCATGTGGCGTTTACCATGTATACTACGTGTGTCATCTGGCTGGCATTTGTGCCCATCTACTTCGGCTCAGACTATAAAATTGTCACCACATGTTTCTCTGTGAGTCTCAGTGGCACTGTGGCACTTGGCTGCATGTTTGCACCCAAGGTTTACGTCATTCTGGCAAAGCCAGAGCGCAATGTGCGCAGTGCTTTTACCACCTCTACTGTTGTGCGCATGCATGTGGGGCATGGCAAAAAGACTCCACCGCCCACCAGCAGCCTTGCCAATCTGTGGCGTAGACGCCCGTCTTCTGGGGAAACACTCAGGTAAGAAAACATGTGGCTGAACATAGATATATTTTACAGCAGTAGGTTATCTATCCAATATGTGTACAATATCTGTCATGTGTAGACATATTCTAAACTATAATTGATAAAATTGGTAAATCTGATTGGATGAGTTTGTCTAGCCATGACATTATAAGACAACAGTGCACATCTCTGACCGCTTCCATTTATATCAATGTGTGATATACAATACATTATTTTAAATAATATACCATAATTGCAAATTATTGTGTCAGTAACCATTTTATAAATCAATATGGCACTCAAGGTTGAACATTATTGTGAATAAATCAAAGGAACGAGGTGTAATGGCACCCCATGTTGTAAACAACACCTCTTTCCAAATTGTATGTTTAAATAGTAAGAACATAAAACCATTACAAACCATCCATCCATCCATTATCTTCCACTTTATCCTATATTAGGGTCGCGGGGGGGTTTCCCATGCCCATCCAGGGGAGAACGTTTCAGGTGCTGGGCAGATAGACCCAGGACAGGGCGCCAATCTATCGCTGGGAACACACTCACTCATACAGACACGCACACATACACACTCTATATGGGGCAATTTGGAGAACTCAATTGACTTGATCCATGTTTTTGGACTGTGGGAGGAAACTGGAGAACACGGAGAAAACCCACACAGACACGGGGAGAACATGGAAACTCCACCCAGATGGGGATTTGAAATACTGGAATCCCTAGCGCTGAGAGGCGAACGTGCTAACCACTAAGCCACCGCGCCGCCCACCATTACAAACATTTCATTTTAATTACATCTCTCTGTAATGTAATTAAATTATGACACTTATAAAACAAAAAATTAATTATTGAAACAGCCACATACAGTATAGTTCATATAATGTTGGACAGTCAGTTTTTAAAAGTGTAGGCATTTATATGGAGTTCTCCTTGGGAGTTATGGCATGACTTCAGTCTTTACCAAAAAGTTATTTTTAATGAGTTAAGGAGTATTCATTTGTTTTTTTATACAGAATTCCATGTTTCATATCAGGAAATGTTCATTAATAAAAATGCTTGGCAGCTAAAGAGCATTCCATTTTATCCCAAAGGAGTGTATGACTTTATGACCAGGACTTAGTTTGGGCTTCATTACAAAACACTTATTAAGAGTCCATGATTTGTATAAGGGCACACTCTTGCTGCAATTGAAAATGGTCTCTTTTAGGCCATTTCCACAAGGTTGGACAGTATATAATCAAATTAAGTATTTTTATGTACTGTTGCAATAACAATATAATTAAATGAATATATGGGGCCTAAGGGCGGCACGGTGGCTTAGTGGTTAGCACGTTTGCCTCTCAGTGCTAGGGATTCCCGGTTCGAATCCCCATCTGGGTGGAGTTTCCATGTTCTCCCCGTGTCCGCGTGGGTTTCCTCCAGGTTCTCTGGTTTCCTCCCACAGTCCAAAAACATGGATCAAGTCAATTGAGTTCTCCAAATTGCCCCATATAGAGTGTGTATGTGTGCGTGTCTGTATGAGTGAGTGTGTTCCCAGCGATAGATTGGCGCCCTGTCCTGGGTCTATCTGCCCAGCGCCTCAAACGTTCTCCCCTGGATGGGCATGGGGAACCCCCCCGCGACCCTAATAGAGGATAAAGCGGAAGATAATGAATGAATGAATGAATATGGGGCCTAGTTTGAACCCAGTAATAAGGAGGGTTGTCTGTTTACGCCATATAGTTGAAAATAAAACATTGCATTTCTGTTTGGATGTAAATTGTTTTAAAATCTAAACAGGATATTGATTCAATTATACACAAACAACAAAGCATCAGCATATTTTTAAAATTGTTAATATTTACTTGTTACCCTTGTCTGTTTCTCACAGCTCTAATGGTAAATCTGTAACATGGGCTCAAGCAGAGTGCAATTCCAAAGGTGGTCACTTGTGGCAGCGTTTCTCATTTCATATAAAAAAACGTGAGAGTAACCAGACAGCTGTGATCAAGCCTTTTTCCAAGACATCAGAGAATGCAATGGCTGAAGGTGCTACAGAGAAAATGCTTTATGAAGTTGCAGAAGTTGAGGAGAGATACCCAGTAACTTATCGGCCTCAGACACCATCGCCAATCAGCACAGTGAGCCAGAGGATGGGAAATATCTTGGCGCAGAGCCACGGAAATGATGATGAGCAGATAATTAGCGTGTCTTCATATATCAGCCAGTCTTCCCACAGAGAAAGTGAGTCATGTGTGGGGACAGCCACTGGAATTGGTGGAGTAACAAGCTTGTCACAAGGTTCACTGATGGAGCAAATCAGCTGCGTTGTAAACCGTTTTACCGCCAACATCACGGAACTCAACAGTATGATGCTCTCAAATTCACCACCTCTCACCTCCAAGGCCCCTTACTTCATGTCTCGAGACATGTCAGTTCCTAATACTATGACAACCTATGCTGAAGTGCAGCCTCTTCCTCCAGTGGAATCAAATGGAACCCATCCATCCACATCCTCCAACATTAAAGAACTTATTTTGGGGACTGTACTTGAGTCTCCAGTCTCAAGGGGAGAAATAGAAGAAATTCTCACTCTTACTCCACCGTCACCTTTCAGAGACTCTGTTGCATCTGAAAGTGTGTCGAATTCTCCAGCTTCTGGGTCTTCGCCCAAATATGAGTGCCTGGTATTACGGCACTACAGTCAGAGCTCCTCATCTTTATGAGGATTTTAACATAACAAGGGGCAGAGTAGAGGCTAGATACTCTATACTCTATGCCAGGCTAGATACTCTATACTAAAATAGACAATTATGGTCTGTATAAGTGTATGTGTTTACATGTTTGTACAAGAAAGCCTGCAAAAAAAAAACAGGACTCTTTATCCCTGCAAGGGTCCTACTAGAAAAATAGGGTAGTACCATTGTAGTACCTGAAAGATTGGCAAATAATAGTTATAAATGCTTTAACACAAAGATCATGCTGTAAATGTGTAAAGAAGACTTCTTACCATTCCACATTTTTGTTTTTACACTAATCAAAACAGAAGCAGCATATACCCTTCACACTAGAGTTCAAGGAATCAGACAAAAGAGCAGCAGAATAGTGCGACATTATGGCTTGTCGACTCATTTACATACTCAACTCAATCAAGCTCTGTGACTACCTCCAATGCCAGTGAACAACAATGTGTCCCATTCTGCCATTTACACATAATGATGAAGTGGAAAACAAAGGCACAAAAGATGCAAAAAAAAGGGACAGTATAGAAAAGGTCTAGGCTCATCAGTCTTAATCAAAACTTTAGAACTCACTATTAAAAATGATTGATTTACAGTTTAAGATTAAGTGTCATAGAAACAGAAGTAAAGGATTAATTGAAATGTCAGACAGGTGCAGAACTCAGCATTTAATTTAAAGGGTTTGTTGTCACATTATACCGAAAGATTAAGTTAATAATGAGCATGGATAACGATGAGTTGTGAAAACATAGTATGTGTACTATATGGCCAAAATTTGGTGGGTTTAAACTAGGTCCTTTAATTCCAGAAAAACCTAATATTACTTGTTACAGATTACACAGGTATTTCAGAAATGGTGACATTAGTTTGGGACTAAGACTTTTTTCCATCATTCAAGGTCAATTAACATATGATTTAAAAATGTATATAAATAAAATTGGGATCAACTGGAATGTTGAACAAAGATTTATTTATTCATTATTTTTGTGAATTAGTAAATTAGTGAATAATAGTTTTATTCATTTAGAATTTAATTTAATTATTTTTTATTTAATCAAATTAATAAGTCACATTTATTTGTTGTTATACTTTAATTAGGATTTAATATGTGAAACTGCATTTTACTTTAATTTTGTTTTATACTTTATGTGCTTTACTTGGCACCTGGTACTAGAGTAGACAGTAGTGACACCTAATGAAGTGTGTTTCAGACAATAATATTTTTGTGACTGATTGAAACACTGCCTTTTTATTTTAATTATTTGTTTTTAGTTTAAAGCTTTTAAATAATGTGAGATACCACTTCTAATAGCTATTATTTATTTATTATTATAACACTTTCTTATGTAATGCAAATTAGATACATTAACTAAAACTACCTTTACAACACAGATTATAACATGGGATTTTATGAAAGTTATTTAGAAAAACAAAAATATAATCCCAACATTGATATTAATGCTGTTATCAAAAATAGATGCTATTTATGCTGCTTTGTTTAAAAGTACGACCTGATCAGGCTAGTGGCCATTATTTAGATATAGATATTTAAAAAAAAAAAAAGAATTTTCATTAAGCCCATAATTTTATTAGAGACAAAAAAATGATAAAAATCAATCCAGTTGTAGTTTAAAATGCTAAACCTACAAACAACAAAACATATGTACAATGTACATATCTATTTGGTGAGGCTCAGTGTCAAGGCAATCATTTTTGCTGTTTGGATAAAGAGGCATTGGCTGAGGCCTCAAAACATGTCCACAAGGCACTACAGACGATGTTTGAAGTTATCCAAAGCTACAAAAAATACCTGTCTAATCTGTCAAACACAAGTGTTTCCAAAGGTTAGTACCAATAGTACAAAATCAGTTCTGATATAATAAATGCATTAATCCTAATGTTGATTTTTTTATGATATCACACATAAGGTTTTCTAATTACTCTTCCATGGTGATCATGTTAATATTTGAAACAATGACCATTTTTCCATCATTATACAATAATTTAGTTTTGCCTTTCTGTCCTGCATACGAGATGTTTAATCTTGGAATATAAGATACTAAATTATTCCTCACAAATCCACAGTCTCGAAAATATGTAAGACGTACTGTAGATGCAGAATCCATAATCTCTCAATCTCTCATCTCAATTTACCAGTGCTTAGGTTAAGAGTGAAAATAAATAAAACAGGAATAGATGTATAGCTACAAGCAGTGACTAATGGAAAGATTGTCTAAAAGAGTCTTAATATAAGAGAAAAAATACCCAGCCATTGCATTTCTTTATTAGAATGTATTAAAGTACTTTTTTCACAAGAGTAGCAGGTTGTAACTTGATAAATTATGGTTTAGTAGACAAAATGCAGACATGTTTGGAGCGTGTGTTTACATGTTTTACTGGTTTCAGCCAGAGGATGCTCTGGAGCTTCATAGCGCTGTATGACAAACAACACGATACCTTTTGTTTGTTATGTCTGGTAGTGGCCTTAAATACTATGTACATGGCTTTCATCTAATTAAGGTTTTAGAAACATTCATTAGTTTGTGTGAAATGTGTGTTTTTTATACAAAAATTTGTGTCTGTGCATGTATGTGTGTGTATGTGTGTGTGTGTGTGTGTATATATGTGTGTGTATGTGTGTTTGTATGTGTTTGTGTGCGTGTCTCCCTCCAAAGATGGAGTCATCACACATAGTCTTTATAAAGGGCTGGCCGATAAATAGCAACACTCGAAACTGCAAAAACAGGGATGATCTAAAGCTATAAGGACTTACTCATGATGTGTGTGGAACCAGTGATCTGACAGGCTCCAGACAAAGTGCTTTATGGAAATAAATCCTGTAAATATACCCTGATATGCTTTGTTTTTTCTCACCAGTTGTATGCCATCAGGTATGTTAAACTGTGTGTCCAGGTTTCACTGTGGACGGAACTATGAATGAGTGTATCTAGAACACAGGACCAAAATGCTTGTACCTTCATTAAAATTCTATTATGTTTTAAAGAACAAAACTTAATACTAAAATAACTTTTAGCTAATCTAGCAAGATGTCAGATGTTAAAGAATGTGATTTATTAAAACAATAATTTACAATGGCAGCCATAACTTATCGTGATAATTACTTATAAAGAGCTGCAATAGTAAAAATTTAAAATACTGTTAAAAGCCACGTTATAATTTCTTAATACATAAGGGCCATGGAAACAAAAATATGCCTGTCACTAAAAACTTTTTTTCCCATTACTTGTATTGCTTAATAAAAACTTAATCAAAAACCTAAGATGTCATTTATTATAAATAACATTACAATAGCTTTATTAAATTAACGAATTGAGAGATTTTAATTTATTTCAAAAATTATTTAAGCAAGTATTAAAAAACAATATATTATAACAAAAGAGTCCTGGATTTGTTTTTTACCATAAAATGTATGTTACATTAAATAAAATAAATAAAATGTAACTACACTATACATATATATATTCTAAACATAAAGCAATATTCCGGTGCACAACAAATTTAGAATTTTGCACTGATAATTTTATTGATAACAATATTTTCTATACGTGTTTTAAATATGTGGGTGAAGTCAATTGTGCATTTCTATATTTATAATATATATATATTAAATATAATTAGACCATGTATTTATTTGAGTAATTTTAGAGCCTTATTAGATAAAAATGCAAAACATGCAAAATATTGTAATTAAAAAATTTCTAGTTAAATTTATTAGGAATATGTTCAAAATTTAATTGTAATTTTATTTGCCCCACTTCATTTTTATTTATTTTTTACCCCACTTTTGTTTCTTTTGATACTTAGCATTGGTTTGAAAATGACAGCAAAAAAATGCAAGAAATATTGTAGAAGCAATGTAGCTTCATTAATGTCATTAATTTAGACTGATGGGATGGACTTCTCTAAAATAATTTTAAACATACAATTTACAAAGAATAAAAAAAAAATGACAACAAATAGAGTTTATAGGCATTAAAAGTTAAGGATGTTATTCACATTTGAAGTGTGTGTCTTTATGATATGCCCATACCTTATGAAATATGGCTTTTTCCTATCTACAGAAATAAAATATTTTAAAGCCATTTAAGAACATGGCAGATTTCGAGACCGTTCTAACAGAACATTTATGCAATAAACATTAAAACATATGTTGTAAGTAAAGGATTAACACTTATCTTGGCACTATTCAAAACGTTAAGGATGTTGATGTCATTGTCAAATTTCTAAACTATAAATGTGAAATAACTAAATATGACCCAGACAGTTGTAAATGATTCTATTCATATCCTAGAAAATGTTAACAATTAAGATCTAATTGTTCTAATCTGGAGTGCAGACAGATTAGGGCTCAGCAATGGTATTACAAAATAAATATAAATCAGCTGAGATAAATCAGGTTATACTTCCATTAAAATTCTGAAGGCAGATGTATGAATCATTAATCAGGGTCAAATTCCTAAATATATCTTTCAAATGTTAAAAAAAAACTTACAAAGTGGCTAAATTTTAGTCATTAATACAAGCTCAGGCAAAAATCAGTTTGACTCTGTTTGGTGATAAATGTAATGATGCTGCATATAGTTGTTGAAGCAAGGTCAAAGCAAATGGTCAGTGCCACAAAGTATTTGAGTGTATGACATTTGTTGGATTAAAAGGTAATCTTAAGATATCATATAGAACATGACTCCTATTATAACTTTGCAAAGTATTCAAAAAATAAACTGTATCACTCAGATTTGAATAAATTAGCTGTTAATTATTACTGTATTAATTTAGATTCTTGTATAGAAGTGCATTTTTATTATTGTATGTGAACACACAGGGCAAATTATTTTCATACTTGTATTTGGAAATTGAGACTTATACTAGTATTGGAGAAATGTGTGTTGTTGTTTTTTTTTTTTTTCATTGACTGTCTGATAATCTATAACCTTAAAAGGTTTTTGCTGGTTGACTGCTACTTGCTGACCTGTGCCATTTTAAACTGTGGAAGAGGTGTTTGTTTGAATTTCATGTCATTAATTAATTTTTATTGTTCTTGAGATAGAGCTTTGTAAAATGTAATAAAATATAGTTAAGATGATTTTTGTTGCGGTTTTAAAACATGAGTAAAATGTTATTTTTGCTGACTTAAACTCACTCGTGTATGGGTTTCAAGATTTTATGGCTTTTAAAATTGAATACTATGACTGATTTTTCACAATTTATTTTATTTTTTATTTTTACAAAGTATGTAGGATGGATTTCTGGCTGTGCTTTACACATTTTATGAAAACCACATTAAGTGGAATAATATGGTATATTAGTGCATTTTATATACTGGTTTTAAATGTTGGAAAAATCAGGTGCTTTTTTTTTATGATGATTATTTAAGACTATTTTGACATTAGCACAATCAGAAATGAGACCGAGAAGGTGGGATTATTGTGGTTATTGTAAATTTAAACGCCAGGCCTTTTCTAACTAAAAAGGAATCAGTCATTTAATAATTTACACTTTAAACTGACCTATGTAAAAGTGACTATGTGGTTTTGCACACTGTTGTGTTCATTGAGTCTATAGGTTAAATAGAAACTAAATAGAGTGGAAACAATTCTAGAGGATTCAGTTATTGATAATTGAAGTGAACTGTAGTTGAATATATATTTATAGTCACTATAATATACAAGAAGCACACTGATCTGGAATTAATTATGCACTCTACTAAACTTATAGCATTGTGTACTATTTTTAAAAATACTGAGAAGTTAAATTTTCACTAATACGATTTTTACTTTTATTTAAAGAACCTTCACAATAATCACCTATATCATATTATCATATAGTATCGTTATAGTATATAGTATGGTTGTAGGGGGTGTTAAGAGTTTATTCCAGCCTTCGTTTGATCCTCAGAGAAGGAGAGCCATTATGAACGAGTCGTTATTCCTCACTGTAAAGATACAAAGACAAACATATTCACACACATTAAGAAACACTTTAGCACTTCCTAACTTGCATGTCAAAACTCAAACGCCTAAAAGAAACTTACACAAACACAGAAAGGACGACTTTTTAAATTCAGTACCTATTTGCTCTGAGATGACAAAACCACTCGCTATGCCACGACTTTTTTTTTTTGTATCCTGTATATTCTTTTTGTATCCTGTATATTCATCATGTATATAGAATATACAGTATACACAAAGATTCAAGAGTACTCATTATTTTTCAGCCATTCAGTCAAAGGGATATGCACCTATTTATACTGAGCAACAGTTTTGGAAAAACCTATCTTCCGCTTTGTCCCATACTAGAACATTTCGGGCGCTGGGCAGATACACCCAGGACAGGGCACCAATCTATCACTGGGCACACACACTCACTCACACAGACACACACACAAACACACTCTATATGGGGCAATTTGGAGAATTCATTTGACCGTGATCCATGTTTTTGGACTGTGGAAGGAAACCGAAGAACCCGGAGGAAACCCATGTGAACACAGTGAGAACATGGAAACTGGAATCAGGATTCCACCCAGATTGGGATTCGAACTAGGAATCCCTAGTACTGAGAGGCGAACGTGCTAACCACCAAGCCACCCTGCCGCCATGACCTCTATAATAGATTCCTATAATTCAAGTGAATATTTTTTATATATGTCAGAATCAGAATCATCAGAATATTTTATTAATCCCCAGAGGGAAATAAAAAAAAATCCAGAATCAGAGAGCACTGCAAAAGACTGCATGCCCTAATCGTGCATACACACTACTGTTGGTGGGAAACCAAAAAATTAAACATGCTTTTCATTTAAAACCAAGAATAATAATAATAAATTATATATAGATTCAACAGAAATCCACACAATTGATACCTGCATATGATTATTGGCTAGAACTTGGTAGGTTTTTACTTGTTAAGGCTTTCACATTTTGCAATGGCCAGTCACAGATAATCATGTTCAAAGCTGTCATTGATGATGATAGATCAGATTATTAAAAACATATTTTAACATATTAGTATTGCAGTGATAATAATAATTTGTGAGAAAGTGTGTTTGTGTGTGTGTGTGTGTGTGAGTAGTCAGATGGCATGCTTATATAATCATGTGGGGGTGAAAGTGATATACTGCAAAGGGTCCCAAACACAAACACACACACACACACACACGGAAATTGGATAACATTATACCAGTTATACCAGTCACCCACTCCCATTTGCACACTTCAAGACCCCACTAGAGTCTCATTAAACATGCATACTCTTCACACACAGAAACACACACACATACACACACACAAAAGCACACATACACACTGACTAATTATATGCATTTAAAAGCATTAAAAATACACCTTGTGACTTGTGATTCTTGCACATGTATTATGGCCAGTGAGTCATGGTTGTCTGGGAAGTAGCTATTGTCTTAGTGAGTTCTTAACAAGAGACTTTAAAGGAATTGCAATTAAACATAACCAAAACACTTTTATATCCAATTTCACCAGTGTTTCTAAGTGATAAAGTAATCTGATTTACTTACTGTGCTTACACACAGAGGAATTTGTCCTCCACATTTAACCAATCCATACAGTGAAACACACACATACTGTATACAGCTATAATGTTCTAATCAACAGTGAATCACAATTTAACCCGCATATGTACATATTGCATCTGAATGGTAATTGAGGATCAAATAAAGCATATTAATAAGTGCATATTAGTGATAAGTTTAAAGCAGCTCTACTGGCCATTAACAGATTCCTGCCTTTAATCCTATTAAACTTTTGTAGATGTCCTCAGTCAGTCAGTCAGCTTGGATATTTAAATAAAATATTTAGTCAAGCATACAATGGAATCTTTAAATTAAATAAAAATTTGTTTAAACGTTTAAGTAAAATTTACTCTACATCAGCACAAATATGTGGACACGATGTTGTTTTAGTCAATGCAAACTGTAAGTTTTTCTCTGTTCACTTTCTATTTAAAACAAAAAATCTTTTTAGAAAGACTTTACAAAATAGTTTGGGGTGTGTATGTGGAAAATCCCCCAAAAAATATTGAATACGTTTCAAACTAAATTATAGTCATATTTTTTTACTTTAATACTTCAAATGCATAAATAAAGCAGCACATTGGTTTTTAAACTGAATAATTGCTCTCAGTAGTAATTTTGTCTGTAAAGATGTGTGATTAGGTATCTGCCTTGCAAAATACTGGTGACCTGTCCAGAGTGTTCTTATCGTTTGCCCTATAATGCTGTGATAAGCTCCAGCACACTCTGTGATGAACGAGGCTAGAACTTTGCTAGAGCTCCTGGAACACATTGAAAAACTAATCTTTTTGTAAAAAACATGTTCATAATTCACATCTATCAAACAGTCTAGACACAAATCCTGTGCAATTACAAAGAAAGTTTCTGATGATCTCAAGACAGATAGATAAAATTAGATGATTAAAGGCAGAATCCTGTACATAGTGAACATGAAATGCCTGCTGCAGTTAATTAATTAGCATGCAAATTAATCATGTCTGAATTTAATCAAGGGGAAATCTGATTCAATCAGTCTCTCCACAGACTTTAATTAGATCACTGATTAAGGCTGAATATCAAATGCCCCTATTTCCCTAATCTAGCTACATGGTGTAAGGGCACGTAATACCTTTTGCACCCTATAAAGTGTTTTATATTTTTAATTATTATATTAATTTAAATTTCAACCTCTTACTTTACACTGCATTAGCTAAAAATACCTCATGTGCACGCTATGTGGTGCACTATATTTATAGATTAATGTTTGATTTCCTAACAATGACTAGTAACAATAATATGTAGTGCACTAAATATTAATTATTATAATAAATATAATAAATATTAATTTACTACACCTTATAAATTGCACTTTTCTGTCAAGATGTGTACAGTTAAATAATATAATAAAATATAAATAATATGGGGCAGCGCGGCGGCATGGTGGCTTAGTGTTTAGCACGTTCGCCTTTCAGCGCTAGGGATTCCCGATTCGAATCCCCATCTGGAGTTTCCATGTTCTCCCCGTGTCTGCGTGGGTTTCCTCCGGGTTCTCCGGTTTCCTCCCACAGTCCAAAAACATGGATCAAGTCAATTGAATTCTCAAAATTGCCCCATATAGAGTGTGTCTGTGTGAGTGAGTGTGTGCCCAGCGATGGATTGGTGCCCTGTCCTGGGTCTATCTGCCCAGCGCCCGAGATGTTCTCCCCTGGATGGGCATGGGGAACCCCACCGCGACCCTAATAGAGGATAAAGCGGGAGATAATGAATGAATGAATAAATAATATGGGGCAGCACGGTGGCTTAGTGGTTAGCACGTTTGCCTCTCAGCGCTAGGGATTCCCGGTTCGAATCCCCATCTGGGTGGAGTTTCCATGTTCTCCCGTGTCTGCGTGGGTTTCCTCCGGGTTCTCTGGTTTCTTTCCACAGTCCAAAAACATGGATCAGGTTGATTGGGTTCTCCAAATTGCCCCATATAGAGTGTGTTTGTGTGCGTGTCTGTGTGTGTGAGTGTGTGCCCAGCAATAGATTGGCGCCCTGTCCTGGGTGTAACTGCCCAGCGCCCAAAACGTTCTCCCATGGATGGGCATGGGGAACCCCCCCGCGACCCTAATAGAGGATAAAGCGAAAGATAATGAATGAATGAATAAATAATATGACAAATATGAGTTTCAGGGGTAGATATATGTTATTTGGTACAGATTTGTAGATTAAAAATATCAGTAACAGAATTTTTTTTTAATTGAGATATAAAATATGATGTAATGATATAGATTATCTGAGGTTATAGATTAAAATATAAAAGGTAAAAAGATTTTTAGGGTATATATTATAATTTACGGGCGGCACGGTGGCTTAGTGGTTAGCACGTTTGCCTCTCAGCACTAGGGATTCCCGGTTCAAATCCCAATCTGGGTGGAGTTTTCATGTTCTCCCCGTGTCTGCGTGGGTTTCCTCTGGGTTCTCCGGTTTCCTCCCACAGTCTAAAAAGATGGATTTAAGGTAAATTGAATGCTCCAAGGCATGGTGGCTTAGTGGTTAGCACGTTCGCCTCTCAGCGCTAGGGATTCCCGGTTCGAATCCCAATCTGGGTGGAGTTTCCATGTTCTCCCCGTGTCCGCGTGGGTTTCCTCCGGGTTCTCCGGTTTCCTCCCACAGTCCAAAAACCTGGATCAAGTCAATTGACTTCTCAAAATTGCCCCATATCGAGTGTGTCTGTGTGAGTGAGTGAGTGAGTGTGTGCCCAGCGATGGATTGGCGCCCTGTCCTGGGTCTATCTGCCCAGCGCCCGAGACGTTCTCCCCTGGATGGGCATGGGGAACCCCACCGCGACCTTAATAGAGGATAAAGCAGGAGATAATGAATGAATTTATGGTATAACATGAGGATTAATTATATAATAAGTGATTATGAACTGGTGGCACAGTGGCTTAGTGGTTTAGCACGTTCGCCTCTCAGCACTAAGGATTCCCGGTTCGAATCCCCATCTGGGTGGAGTTTCCATGTTCTCCCCGTGTCTGCGTGGGTTTCCTCTGGGTTCTCCGGTTTCCTCCCACAGTCCAAAAACATGGATCAAGTCAATTGACTTCTCAAAATTGCCCCATATAGAGTGTGTCTGTGTGAGTGAGTGTGTGCCCAGCGATGGATTGGCACCCTGTCCTGGGTCTATCTGCCCAGCGCCCGAGACGTTCTCCCCTGGATGGGCATGGGGAACCCCACCGCGACCCTAATAGAGGATAAAGCGGGGAGAATGAATGAATGAATGAATGATTATGAACTTAAAGTGACGTTTACTGTTGGTATTCGGGGTTATTTAGCTTCTCATGCTGTAATCCACCTGCAGTGTGAACTATGGAAGGGGCGCGTCAATGTCACGTGATCTCCGTCACATGATAAAAGCGAGCCCTCGCGCACATGAGTCCTCATGACGTGTTAGGGGACGGTGGACGGTCCTCAGTGCTTCAGCAGAACCTTCCTGCCGCTGCCCCGCGTCCCGGACTCGGACTCGGACTCACCGTTTCGGCGCTTTCGTTTGGAACCAGACCGTTCCGCGGGATGAGGGCGTTTTGGGTGTGTGTGGTAGCGTTCGGCTGCTTTGGCGGCTCTGCGGCGGACACTCCTGCCAACTGCTCTTATGAAGAATTACTTGGCACCTGGAACTTCCAGATCACAAACGTGGGGCAGGACAAATCCGTTAACTGCTCCGCGCCAGGTGAGCTGTATTCGGGTGTCGGCTTTGTTTCTGAAGGTCCCGGGTCGGTACCGGTGTCTGATGGTGGTTTGTTTGGACAGGCCGCGTGGTGAAGAGCGTCAGCGTGGATCTGCAGAAGCTCTCCAGCGCAGTGGATGATCTGGGTCATACTGGTTTCTTTACCATCATTTACAACCAGGGCTTCGAGGTGGTGCTCAATGACTACAAGTGGTTCGCCTTTTTTAAGGTACGCGTCTCGAGCATACATGGAGAACTGATACTTTCGGTTTTGACTTCTCGTGACTCTGCTTCCTGTTTCTTGCACCATCAATTGGGTCATTTATTGGACGCTTTTATCCAACGCGACTTCCAAGGTGAGCACAGGGTTCATCACAACATCCCTGGAGCAATGAGGGTTAAGGGTCTTGCTCAAAGACCCACACTGGTAACTTCAGTAGACCTTCAGATTGAGAGCCCAACACCCTGACCACTGAGCTAACCCACCCCTCACCATGTGATGCACCACAGGCTTCTGTCAACTGCGTGCAGGCTGAGCATCATCCATCATCTTCTGCTTTATCCTCTATAAGGGCTGTGTGGGGGTGGGGGGTGGGTTCCCCATGCCCATCCAGGGGAGAAAGTTTCGGGCGCTGGGCAGATACACCCAGGACAGGGCACCAATCGGTCACTGGGCACACAAACACACTCTATCTATAAGGGACAATTGACTTGACTTGTTCTGTGTTTTTGGACTGTGGGATGAAACCGGAGAACCCGGAGGAAACCCACGTGGATACAGGGAGAACATGGAAAACCCACCCAGATTGGGATTCGAACCGTGGATGGGCATGGGGAACCCACACTCTCCCCTGGATGGGCATGGGGAACCCACGGTTCGAATCCCAGATTGGGATTCGAACCGTGGGTTCCCCATGCCCATCCAGGGGAGAGTTTCGGGAGCTGGGCAGATGCACCCAGGACAGGGCACCAATCGATCACTGGGCACACAAACGCAGTCTATAAGGGACAATTGACTTGTTCTGTGTTTTTGGACTGTGGGATGAAACCGGAGAACCCGGAGGAAACCCACGTGGATACAGGGAGAACATGGAAAACCTACCCAGATTGTGATTCGAACCATGGGTTCCCCATGCCCATCCAGGGGAGAAGTTGTGGGTGCTGGGCAGATACACCCAGGACAGGGCACCAATCGATCACTGGGCACACAAACACACTCTATAAGGGACAATTGACTTGTTCTGTGTTTTTGGACTGTGGGATGAAACCACAGAACCTGGAGGAAACCCATGTGGATACAGGGAGAACATGGAAAACCCACCCAGATTGGGATTCGAACCTGGAATCACTAGTGCTGAGAGGTGAACGTGCTAACCACTAAGCCACTGTGCCACCCCGGCTGAACGTCATTTAAAGAAAATTCAAGTTGGGAGAGATGTCTTAATTATAACTCATAATGTACTTGTGTAGTGCATTTGAATTTTGTCGTAATTGGCACCCATGGTAACGATGACTTGAGTGTTTTTAGGTGATTACCCTTTTTAGGAACCTGACTAATCTCAAAATTACGAAATGGGTCAGGCATGACCTTTAACTATTTTTATTTATTTATTTTTTCCTTCTCCCTCTCTCGAATCTCTTATTTTCTCTTAAAGTATCGCAAATCAAATAAACCACATGTACTGCAGTTATTAGGGTCATTTTGTCCTAGCAATAAACTCTAAAATCTCCCTTGGCCAGTAAACAAGAAGCTTAACCTTCTTCTGACATTCAAAAACTGAGAAATGCAGGTCCTCTTATTTTCAGTGTGATTAAGTCTAAAAGATGAAATTTTAACCTATTGTCTGTCATGTAGATAAGGATTTATATATTTTAATATTTTGCTTTTTTTGGTTTGGTCTTTAGATGTTGGTTTAAGCAAAGTTTGGTATTTCTTTCTTTTGAATGGTTCTCTTTGGCAACCATGTCTGATCCATTTAGATTTGTAAGAAGTTATTAGCAGAATGTTGCTTGGGGGTAGATGGTTCCTGTTGGTTTTGCAAACCTTGTTGGAATTCAGGAATATGAAGGTGGAAACCACCGTAATGCACATTTTTGTAGAACTAAACTTGCTGAATTTGCAACGAGCAAGCTTCCTCTTGTGATTTTCAGTAAGTAATCATGACTCAGCAGTTCTCCATCAAACTCGGCTCCATTACTTGGGCCATGTATCTTGTGAGCTTTAGGTTGATCATGTTAAATGGTGCTTTGAATGTTGCATACACTCCTGGGGTTTTTGTTCTATTCAGCATTTTTATAAGGGCCAAATGCATGTGTTGCAGTCATTGTAAGTGGCTGCTGGTCCGCTTTAGCTTTTTGCTACTAGTGCATCAACACTGCAGAGTTTTTACGTGTTTGTGGGTTAAACCAACGTTATCTAGTGGCATATAAATATTGAGTGTGCTTGTAAAAATTTACAATTTTGCTCTTCAATTAGACCCTTACTAATTTGGTAAGGTAATTTGGCTTATATATTTTAATAGTCCCATGTTAAGTCATTGTTATTGGAAGCAGATTGAGAGAATTGGTCTCAATGACTGGAAATGGGGTGTGCAATTACCATGTACCTCACCATTGCAATTTGTGTCTTCAGTACTCACAGAAGGGCTCAGAGATAATCAGTTACTGCGATCAGACGATGTCTGGTTGGGTTCATGATGCTTTAGGAAACAACTGGGGTTGCTTCAGTGGAAAGAAAATTCAGCGCCTTGCTCCGAAAACGACCTACAGCCCTTCACCAATGCCGTAAGTTTGACAGCCATATTATGTTTTAATAAAGCTTTAATACGAACACAGGCCCTCCTGCGACTCCTCCTAATACCATGTTCATCCTATGGGTAATACAAAACTGCTTTGATTCTACACCATTTATTTTATATATATATGATAAGTTTATTTTTATTTATATATATTAGTTTATATTTTTATTTATATAGTTTATATTTTTATACTATATAAAGTGATTTTAAACATCAGGAACTCCCTAATAACTAGATAGGCTGTTTGTCACATGAACTGTCATGTTACCATACAAAACCAAATGTAACATGCCCAGACGCAATGAAGATCTACTCACTATAGAAATGGAATAACACTCCAACATGCTGTGGCATTTAGTGTCATCTCTTCAAAGCCAGAACTGATTGTATTTTTTGTATTTGATGAGCTGATCATTTGCTTGGCTGACAGGTTTCATGTTGCTACTGCAACATGGATGGACAATGACAACATTGAGGGTAGATGCAACATATGGTCAAAGTTGCATCAAAAATTAAGGTTTTTTTTTTTTTTTTTTTTTTTTTTTTTTTTTTTTTGGGGGGGGGGTTTGCTCTAGATATTATTTGTGCAGTAAGACACTGAAAGTACCTTATCCTGAAGGTATTTGGAGTGGAGGCCAGGGTTCTGTTGACCAGTCAAGTTATTCCACACCACTTACGAACTTATGCCTTTATGGGCCTTGGTGTTGTGTGGTAACATTGGGACATTAGTCTACCTGTGAATTTTTACATGAAATTGGAAAAGCACACTTGTCCAGAATGCATAGCAAGTAAGTGGTTTGTTCCAATTGTTATGCATTAAAACCACTTTCTAATAAATCGCTTTGGGAAGAATGTTTACTAAATACCCAAATTCTCCATGAATACTTTGGCTACTATATTGGCCAGGAGAAGTTGTTTTTAGTCAGTTGCAGTCTTCCAAATCTCACGTTCTGGTTCTCTAGGAGCTTGGCTTCATACAGCTTAGGTTCACTTGACTTTATTAATTGCAGAAAATGTGTGCCCTGGATGTGCTCAAGTATTAATGCCAATATTTACACTTGTGTTTTTCTAGTTTGCTGCGGATGTATAAACACGATATGAGTTTTGTGCACCGTGTTAACTCTGCTCAGAAGTCCTGGAGAGCAACAGCTTACAGCGAGCATGAGCTTTATACTATCCAAGAGTTAATGAGGCGAGCTGGGGGCAAACGCTTCCATCTGCCCAGGTGTGTAACACTCATTGGTAATGTTGCATACCATTTTAAAAAAAAAAAATAAAATAAAAATTGCATGACTTATCCGACATGGCTCACTCATTCCAGACATGTTGGCCCTGCTCCTGCTACCTCTCGGCTCTTCCGAGTGGGTTCTGGTCTGCCGGAGCAGTGGGACTGGAGAGATGTGGGAGGAGTCAATTATGTCAGTCCAGTGCGCAATCAAGGTAAGTCTGAGGATTTTAATCAGGACTGAATGGATTGTACAAAGTAATATTTGCTTATTCCTACCTCTTCTAATAGCGGCATGTGGTAGCTGTTACTCATTTGCCACAATGGCCATGCTGGAGTCTCGAATTCGAATCCAGACCAACATGACGCAGCAGCCTGTCTTCAGCCCACAGCAAATTGTATCCTGTTCAGAATACTCACAAGGTACCCACATTACCTCACATACTACTTTGGCTCTGTATTTGCAGTGAATGGAATTATGGTTCTGTGCTATGTACTGTAGGCTCGTAAGGGACCTTTAGGGTGTAACTAGTCCCCTGTATGTCCTCACTGTTTAACTTAAATGGAAAAAGTTGCAACTTAATGGTCATTTAGTTCTTTAAAATATGGTTCTCTGAACACAAATGATTAAACAAAACTGGCTTTACTAAAAGTAAGTGACATTATTTGAAATGTAAATAATCAGTAATAGATTCCCTTCTAACTGTGCAAAACAATTAATTTAAGTCATTGAGTGATTTTTGTAAGGAGTATACTTGGTTTTCTAGACATTTAAACCTATTTATCTAAATTAAAGGATTGTCATTCAAAATATTTTCTATTTTTTATATAGGTTGTGATGGTGGATTTCCATACCTTATTGGTAAATACATCCAAGACTTTGGTGTAGTGGAGGAAAAATGTTTCCCTTATACTGGCAAAGATTCTCCTTGTATTCTTCCAACTGATTGCCCACGGTACTATGCCTCTGACTACCACTATGTGGGTGGTTTCTATGGTGGCTGCAGTGAGGTAGCCATGATGGAGGAACTGGTAAAAAATGGCCCAATGGGTGTAGCCTTTGAAGTCTATCCTGACTTCATGCACTACAAGGAGGGAATCTACCACCATACAGGGCTGAATGATCTTGCCAACCCCTTTGAGCTCACCAACCATGCAGTGCTGTTGGTTGGCTATGGGCGCAGCAGTGAGACCGGTGAGAAGTACTGGATCATTAAGAACAGCTGGGGCACAAACTGGGGAGAGGATGGCTATTTCCGCATCCGCCGCGGGACCGATGAATGTGCTGTTGAGAGCATTGCTGTGGCTGTAAAACCCATTGCTCAGCTCTGAGCACCAGCTTGTCTGAAGTCATTTCCTGTGGTTTGACTTGGAACTGACATTGTGCACATGCTGTCTTGTGTTTTTTCTTATGAAAATTTTAAAAGGGAAACCTGCCAACTTATTGCTTTATAAATTGATGTGGTTGTACCAAATTCCTGCTGTTGCCACTTCAATGTTTCATGTAAAGTAACAACTATAATTTAGGGGAACTCAAAATCAGTGTATTATGTATGTTACTTTGCACATTTTGTAGTAAATGAAAATTTGGTACTGAACCCATCTGACTCAAGAATTAATGACCAAGTATTTTAATGTTTTGGTATGGCTAGTCAGATGTTTATAATAAATGGTTTACAAATCCCATTTTCCACCAAGGTGCCTTTTTGAAGCTGATTAGTTTAATGATTTGCACTAGCACATTAGCAGTGTTCCAGTATGTAGTATTGTTTCCTACAATGGGTTCACTTAATCCAATTCAAATGTGGCCGAGGAGTTCATTCATCAGGGTTTATGTAACATCACAGCTCAGTTTTGATTTCACACAAGTTAAGATTTTGTTTTTAAATTGTCAAATTTTGATGAGTCCAATAAAATGCTTTTCAAGTTGTAATTGAGTGTCCTGTAATGAATTGTTCATACAAGAAGCCTGTGTTAAAATCCTACCTTCTCCTTAGTGATTGGTAACTGGTCCCAATACAATGGAGTAACTGGAGTGTCCTTGTTCCTGTAGACTGAAATTATACTTCAAGCATTTTGAGGTACAATTGTTCCAATAAATCTAAATCTAATTAAATGCAGTCTGGATGAAAGTTTAGCTGGCAAATGCAATAAATAACTTTCAATTGGGTATTGGTTGAGATGGAGCCTATCATAAGCCTCATATGCTCATAAGATGAAAAGTGGGAATTCTTTTTGGTAGGCTGTTGGGTGCTCACAAGGCAGAGGCAATCTGATAACCTCCCGTTTAAAAGCATTTTTAGTATTACGAAGCAATGACTTGTACATAGCTTGGCATTGAAAAACAATTATGGTGATTATGCATATTTCATTCAAACCAGGCCCTTCATGCTGTGATCAGGGAGGTGGATTGGAGTATGTGAAGTTAAAAAAAACCTGCCAGTTTTCCATTGTTTTAGTTTAGTACATATGGGGACTACTAAAATTAGAAGTGTCGCCTTTTACGATGGTGCTTTTCATTTTTTGTCAAACGTGTTGAAGCTGTATGCATTAATATGATTTCTAAAATGCTGGTTGGATAAAAGCACAGCTTGTCCTAAATGGCTGGTGAAAATTGAGCTGCAATGTGCATGCCATTCTGTGTTGGTAATATTACAGGGAGTTGCAGCATGCCTATACCTGTGTAGGAGAGAAATTGTAATCACAGAAGGACCTTCAGGGATGGGAATATGAATAATGAGATGTAGAGTTTAATTAACATTGTAGCTCTTCAAATGAATACAAATGACCTCAAATATACACACTCTTACCCAGTGGTGTCCTGTGTAGAGAAGTGAAGTGAATCTATTGCACTGTCTGACAAAACAAAGATGGTGTGTTCTAGTTAAGGATACATACAGCACAATGTGGGGGTGTAAACGGTGGTTGGTGAATTTATGTATGAACTGATGTGAAGCAAGGTAACTGGCTCAGTAGTGGATGCATGGTTTGATAACGTGTAAGTCAGGTGGTGGTGGCATGATGGTGCACATTTTTAGGAAATTGTCTTTAGTAATTCTGGAGTTTTTGCATGTTCTCTGATGTCCATCCATTAATTCAAATTTTCATTGGAACATGTACTGTATAGTAGAACCCATTGAATCACTTTTTGTGAGAGAAGTAAGCTTTTAATGGGTCCAGGTTTGATGATGGACTGTTTGTATAAAAGTGAGACATACTTATGGCAAAAGGAAGGTAGGAAGTAACCTTGGCAACTGAATATTTCATCACAGCTACAAGTAGAATTTCTGTTTAATATAAAATTATTTCATATCAATTTTGATGAATGTAAGGTCCTTAACAAAGGAATTGTTCAGTCTGTTCTTCAAAGACATTATAAGGTTTTTACCCTCCAGAATGTATTTTATTTATGTCCCACACTACTGCTGTTATTTGTGTGGAGCAAACTTTATTCTAACTAGTTTCACACAAATCTCTAAACGTAATACTGCTGCATTGCATTGTAAACATTGTTCTGATGCTGTTTAAGAGAAAGTTTATTCTTTTGCTGGATTTCATAAGATTTTAGTTGTACAATAAGAAAATACCAAGAGACATTTGATTTACCTGCATAATTTGGCTTTGTTGATTACTGGAGGCTAGCCCTAGGTTCACACAACAAAAATAACACTTGTTGTTGTACTTGTCCAATCTGCTCTGACGCTTGCTATGATGTCGATTGAACACCAATCTATTGCAAAGCCTCTGGCAGGTGTGTTAATTACCTCTAATTAACGTTCATTGCGGTCACACAAACACACTCACACATTCGTCAGTGCATCCAACTCTTTGCATTTGTATTTCCAAAGGAAAACCCTCACAAACAAATGGAGATCATGTAGATTACACATAGAATGGATTCTGGCTGGAAATGACACCTTACTTATCTCTAAAAAGCTTTTCTAAGTGAGTCAAGCCATACCTGATTGGTGTCTCTACAAAACTCACCCAATTGGAGAAGCTGGAGGTGCAGGGTTGAACTGAGGCAACCTTGGTACCTGGGCACAGTGCACCACAAACCAATAACGAAAGGTAAAAAAAGCCTAGATTAAACCCTTCAGCATCTCATAGACCACCTGGTTCACAAAAAGAAAGATGGATAAATGTTCTGCATGGACACTGCCCTTAAACAATATTTCAACCTGCTGCTAAGTATCAACAACACACTGGATTAACTAGCAGGCTCGCACTCCTTCAACACACTGGATTTCCGCAGTGGCTACTGGTAGGTAACACTTGCAGAGACCACTAAAGCCTGCATTTAGAATATGGAAAGTTCTCTGTCAGTTCACTGTAATGGCCTTGGCACTTTATTATACACCAGTGACCTTCAAATGGCTGATTAAACAGTTGTTGGAACAAAATCCCAGCAAAAGGTGCATTGTGTATTTAGACAATGTGCTGGTTTATGTACTGGACTTCGACGAAATGCTGGCAAATTACAAGGATGTTTGAGGTCATCGGAGATACTAAACTGAAACCCCAATTCTTGGTGGTCCAACAGTATCTCAGGTCATCTGTATCTTACAGCTGAGAAGCTTTTTGGGTTTAGCCTCCTGCTGTCAATGGTTTGTGAGAAAATAGCATCCGCAATAGCAGTACCACTGCAACATTCTGAGGATCAATGGCACTGCAGTAGAAAGAGTAGTCAGCTTCAAGTACCTTGGAGTTCACATCGCGCAGGACCTGTCTTGGTCCTGCCACATTAACAACCTGGCAAAGAAGGCTTGTCAGCGTCTCTACCACCTTCGACACCTAAGGGACTTCAGACTGCCCTCCAAGGTCCTGCAGAACTTCTACTCCTGCACCGTCAAAAGCATCCTCACAGGGAATATCATAACCTTGTTCGGAAACAGCACCCAACAGTTCAGACGGTCACTGCAGAGGGTGGTATGTTTGGCTCAACAGACCATCCGAGTTGCACTTCCAGACCTCCAGACCATCTATAGGAAGCGGTGCTGGTCCAAAGCCAAAAAGATTGTGGAAGACTTCAGTCATCCTAACAACAAGCTCATCAATCTAATGCCATCAGGACGGTGTTTTCGTTTCCTGAAGGCAAACACAGAGAGGATGAGGAGGAGTTTCTACAGAATGGCTATTCGGACTCTGAACCAGGACTAAACGTTCACAAAGCCCACCTTCAACACCTTCATAACTCAAACAACTTTTTAACATTGCACTGCATAAAACAAAAAGTCATAAAACAATTTTTATTTTTTATTCATACAGAGCCATAATTGTATAGTTTCTATTTTTAACTTTGCACATTGTAAATATATATATTTTTGTGTAACTATTTGTAATTCCAATTTTTTTTTACTTTTACTGTGGGGATGTCAGAAAAGAAGTTCACTGCTGGCTCTACCGTGTATAACTACACATGTGACAAATAAACTTGATTTGATTTGATTTTGACATCTTACCAACAAAGCAGCAGCGGTGTATAAAGCGAGTGAACAACAGGGATTTTTGTGCACAGCTCTAGTATTGGCACCTGTATTGGGGCTACCGAGACGCAAGTCACTGTGACGATGTGGACAATGACAATAGTAGGGTAGATAGTAGGCACACTGGCTGGCAGGGCCTCGAACATTTAATGTCACTATCCAACATCAAGCTGGGAAGCAGCACACTAACGCAGATATGCAGTTGAGTTGGCCCTGCAAAGCTACAAGCTACAGACATGTAGGTGTGTTGAACAAGTGCAGGAGACACTAGAGCCATGTGCTGCAATTTGTGCCACTTATTAAGTGTTTCTGTACACAGCTCGATGATTAAAGCGCTGTAGACTGCAATGGGCTGAAATATTTTTACTAGGAAGGGCCTGTTACCTGCATAGAACTCCAAAAGATGGTGGTACCACAAGCAAAGTGGTGCTACAAACACTGCATGGCACAGCGGGAGTCTGACACCAAAATACAGTAGATATATTATGTGACCAATGTGAACTGTTGACTATTCTCCACTGTCTCGGAGAGGACTTAAGATTTGTGTGATAAGTGCATGTTTGTGAGGATAGGGAGGTATTAACAGAAGTGTAAGGTCAGTGAGTGCACTTTATTCTCTTAATTCTATTTCTGTCTCAAACCATTTCTTTTTTTTTTCTAAAGAGATTTCTTAAATCAATTGCTAAAACATGTGCTATTGTACTATTCGCCTCAATAATCTCTCCTTCATTGCAATATAGTTCTCAACATGTTTTTGGATGCTATGTAACCTTACCCTTTAATAACAAATAATGCTAATGTTGCAATGTTGATAATGCATCAAAGTTATGCATTATAAATGATTAAATTTAGAAGATTTTTATTCCATGGTGACACAAATGCAGGTTTCTGAGCTTGTACAGCCCTCTACTGTCTGCAACATGAACGTCTGCAAACTGAATGGTTTTCCCTGCTATCTGAATAAATAAATGTTCTAGAAGTCACAAATTTTAATTAGCATACAACACCGTTAAATGAAAAATACGTAACCACAGTATATGTGGATATTTAATTCATTTAATCTTTTTTTGTGGAATATCTATGATCTACATATTTATACCATCAATAGCTTTTTAGCAAACTAATATGTTGTGAAGTGTTATGTTATAGAACCACACATCACCAGATAATATTGTAATATATACTTACTTAACTTTGACTATACCTTACTGAAAAGAGGAATTGAGCTTTTGGACTTATCTATATTAGTCTATTCTCTTTAGAAGGAAGGTATAGAAACTTCACTTTTATCATTTAAATATACATGTGAACATTAAAATGAAAATTCCAACAAGAGTGGTGTGAAATAAAACTGTAAATACATTAAACTGTATGAAAAAGAAGTACCCATTGCTTAGAGATTATATTTATATTATTTTGTCCTTGCTTTTACACAAGAAATGTATGGTATATTCCAGGGGAGGAACTATCTGAATATAGGTGGGTGCCACCAGGGTATTAGGTACTCGGGAGACTCTCTGCTTAAATAAGTATTAAGAATTAGAGCCTTGTGACTTTGCAAAGCAAGGCACGTTTATTTATAGAGCCCATTTCATACAAAATTTATAGAGACCCTTTCATACATGCAAGAAATTTTACAGAGTAGAGAAATCATAAAAGCCATTTATCATAATTAAAATAGTGCAACAAAAGAAAATACATAAAAAAGAGTAAAAGAAACAATTATTTAAATATGTATATATTTTAAAACGTCATTTTCATGCTTATTTTTTACATGTAAATTTGAAGAAATTTAATTAGCAATACTACACTATTTTAGTTTAACCAATAATGTATGTTATTACACATTGCTGTTCATTTTTATTCATTAATACATTATATATTTCGGGCATTAAATTCTGTCAGACATAGCAATTGGATTTTAGAATAAAAGATATATTCTTGGTCTCATTTTTTCCACAAAATCATCAGAAGCCTTAAAAAAGTAATTTTTGCAGACTAAAATAGAAGTGGCAGGTTTTGTGAAACAGCATCTTTCCAGCACCTGCAATGCACACGAGATTTTGTTCAGCATAAGATTACTATCACATGCACAGATTTATTTACCATATAAAGATAAATACATTTTATTGAATTACATGTTCATCACCTCATGTGAAGTCATGTGTCCAGATGCTTCCCTTGGAGCCTTTTTTTTTAAAAGGACCATTGTAAACATGATGGGTTTTGAGGTATTTTTTTCTTGTGTGTGAAGAAAATAATATGCAATGTATGCAATTACAGCTAAAATTGTTTGATTGACAAATAATGTAACAAAAAGGAAAGATTTCTAACAAGAATGTACTGTACTACATATTATTCCTTGTGAAGCCTAGGGAGACATTAAGTGCATGGGAAGTGGCATTTACAAGCCTTCTGAGTTTAATAAACTATTTATATAGGGATTTAAAAATGGTCAGTCGATAAGAACTTTGTAATCCTCACTTTTTTTCCATAGTGATGTCCAATGAAGTCCAATATATCTAACTAAGGATGCTGTAGGGAGGGAGCAAGGGAACATCTGGTTCTGTTCTACAAGCCTTTTCACATTGGTTCATTTTCACAATAGGTCATGCAGCATATTCAAGCTTGAAATGTGGTGACCTTGAATTTTTTTTTCAAACATTTGAACCTCAATACCAGGTGGGCTATAAAAAAGGAAGGTTAAAAGTTTCTTAAAATGTATTACACCTGGAAGCAATCTGAGTGTGTCTGACTTTAAATTCAAGTATTTTTTTTAACTAAACAGAGCTGACAGTTAATGTACAATTTTCTTCATTTATGTTGAACATTTTACATTATACTTTTACCTCTAGATATTCGGAGGGGTTAGCGGTTGACGATTTTAAAACACTTTTTACGAAATACTACAAATAAAATTTTTATTTATGTTTGGACTAGGGTGCTAGGGATTCCGGGTTCGAATCCCAATCTGGGTGGAGTTTCCATGTTCTCCCTGTGTCCGCGTGGGTTTCCTTCGGGTTCTCCGGTTTCCTCCCACAGTCCAAAAACAAGGATCAAGTCAATTGAATTCATCATATCACCCTATATAGAGTGTGTCTGTGTGAGTGAGTGTGTGCCAAGCGATAGATTGGCGTCCTGTCCTGGGTCTATCTGCCCAGCGCCCGAGACGTTCTCCCCTGGATGGGCATGGGGAACCCCACCGCGACCCTAATAGAGGATAAAGCGGAAGATAATAGATGGATGGATGTTTGGATTAAAAAAGACAGCCAACCAAAATAGACCATTAATAGCAGCTACTCACCAGAAGATGGCAGCACTACTGCAGTTCATACAGGACCGATACTTTAAAAGTATAGACTTGTGATACAGTAGTAATAGACTTGAACGTGTGTAAGTTTTGTATTGGATAAAGACTGAAACGTTCGACGTGTTTAGTGTGTTTCACTGCATTTTGCAAAGTGATAAGTATGATAGTCTTATACAATAAATACTCCAACTGATCTCATGATAGAAAGCTATTTATAAACAGTTCTCAATTGCTGCACTCATGTGATAGCAGTGGTGTACAAAATCATGCAGATTGGGTCAGCAGCTTCAGGAAGGGTACTTATCTCACTCTGGAAATAGATATGATTTTGATTTTGGCATTGTTGTTGGTGCCTGACAGGTTGGTTTAAGTATTTACTCAAAAATAAATCTCATCTCAGGCGGCACGGTGGCTTAGTGGTTAGCACGTTCGCCTCTCAGCGCTAGGGAGTCCCGGTTCGAATCCCCTTCTGGGTGGAGTTTCCATGTTCTCCCCGTGTCCGCGTGGGTTTCCTCTGGGTTCTCCAGTTTCCTCCCACAGTCCAAAAACATGGATCAAGTTAATTGAGTTCTCTAAATTGCCCTATATAGAGTGTGTTTGAGTGTGTGAGTGTGTACCCAGCGATGGATTGGTGCCCTGTCCTGGGTGTATCTGCCCAGCGCCCGAGACGTTCTCCCCTGGATGGGCATGGGGAACCCCACCGCGACCCTAATAGGGATAAAGCGGGAAATAATGAATGAATGAATAAATCTCATCTCATCTCATTATCTTCCGCATAATCCTCTAATAAATTTCTGGAGAGATCCAGGGGAGAAGATTTCAGAGGCTAGGCAGATTCACCCAGGACAGGCAGCAGGCAGGGCACACACTCACTTGCACAGACACACACACTATAGAGGGCATTTTAGTGGCAACCAGTTCACTTTGAATCTTTTTTGGACTGTGGGAGGAAACCAGAAAACCTGGGGAGATCATGGAAACACCTAGATTGCGTTTTGAACCTAAAATCCCAGTGCCGAAACTACACAACTGTGCGGTGTACTGTAATAAATAAGCATCCAATTCAAAAGTCCCTCTGTGACCCTTACGCTGACCCCAAATGAATGGAAAGTTCAGGTATAAAACAAACCATAACTGGATTAAAGAGGGTGACTTAGTGGTTAGCACATTCTCTTCTCAGCGCTGGGTTCCCGATTTGAGTTTCCATGTTCTCCCGTATCCACGTGGCTTTCCTCCGGGTTCTCCGGTTTTCTGCGACAATCAAAAAACATGGACCAAGGTAAATTGAATGCTCCAAATTGTCCCATATAGAGTTATATAGAGTCCCATATAGTGTCTGTGTGTGGGTCTGTGTGTGTGAGTTGCGACCCCAGTTGTGTCGTGCCCTTGGGCAAGGCAGCTAACCCCATTTTCTCCCCATGCGCCATTTTCAGGGCTGCTCACCACCAGACATGAGTCTGTGTGAATGAGTGTGTGCCCAGCGATAGATTGGCACCCTGTCCTGGGTGTACCTGCCCAATGCCCGAAACATTCTCCCCTGGGCGGGCATGGGTGGGCATGGGAAACCCCCCCACGACCCTAGTAGAGGATAAAGCAGAAGATAATGAATGGATGGATGGATCTTAAAACCGATCAAACTGACTGCTGCTTGCCCAGAATTGAACCAAAGCCTTCACAGTCGGTCCATAGAGGGTAAATAAAAGTGTAAATTTAGGATAGCTGCTCAGGAGTCATCTTCACTGGAGTTTGGCCTGATGTGGGGCTAAATACAGTTGAAAATATGAATCGAGAGTTGGTCCAAAGGGGTCTCTTGGTGGCGCCGCTTCTTAATAAGAGAGGAGGTGAGGGAGGGATGGAGCATAGCAACAGATGGATGCGGTTAGCCACGGCCACAAAACGCACCTGTTAGTGAGGGCTGAAAAAAATGGCTTGTGTCGTGTGCAAAACGTGGTACGCCGCTGGTCCGGTGTCACGTGGCGCGCTCCTCCCTTTGTACAGCGTCATACAAAGAAGAATTTTGTGTCGTACCCTTGGGCAAGGCAGCTAACCCCATTTTCTCCCCAGGTGCCATTTTCAGGGCTGCTCACCACCAGACATGAGTCTGTGTGAGTGAGTGTGTGCCCAGCGATAGATTGGCACCCTGTCTTGGGTGTACCTGCCCAATGCCCGAAACATTCTCCCCTGGGTGGGCATGGGTGGGCATGGAAAACCCCCCCACGACCCTAGTAGAGGATAAAGCAGAAGATAATGAATGGATGGATGGATCTTAAAACCGGTCAAACTGACTGCTGCTTGCCCAGAATTGAACCAAAGCCTTCACAGTCGGTCCATAGAGGGTAAATAAAAGTGTAAATTTAGGATAGCCGCTCAGGAGTCATCTGGACAGGAGTTTGGCCTGATGTGGGGTTAAATACAGTTGAAAATATGAATCGAGAGTTGGTCCAAAGGGGTCTCTTGGTGGCGCCGCTTCTTAATAACAGAGGAGGTGAGGGAGGGATGGAGAATAGCAACAGATGGATGCGGTTAGCCACTTTGATGTACTAACTGTCTAGTTTTCTTTTGTTATAGGCCACGTTTTGTTTTTTACAGTTAGATAATGTTTAAAAGACTTTACAACGGTTACACAGTGAGGTACCAACCAACACTTCATTCTCACTGTGTGATCTTTCTCTCAGAACCAATATGCCTATCTGGACAGGTCATGTTTGTCTAATCAAGTTTTCTGTATCGGTTTTTACCATAAACATATCTGTCCCCAGAAACAACACACGAACACAAGATTCCCGGTTCAAATCCCCATCTGGGTGGAGTTTCCATGTTCTCCCCGTGTCTACGAGGATTTCCTCCGGGTTCTCCGGTTTCCTCCCACAGTCCAAAAACATGGATCAAGTCAATTGAATTCTCAAAATTGCCCCATATAGAGTGTGTCTGTGTGAGTGAGTGTGTGCCCAGCGAAGGATTGGCGCCCTGTCCTGGGTGTATCTGCCCAGTGCCCGAGACGTTCTCCCCTGGATGGGCATGGGGAACCCCACCGCGACCCTAATAAAGGATAAAGCGGGAGATAATGAATAATGAATGAAAGCCCATATTATCTCATATATAAAATATTATGTTTTCAATATGCAAGTAAACTTGTGACCTTCACAAGCCTTCACAGTCGGTCCATAGAGGGTAAATAAAAGTGTAAATTTAGGATAGCTGCTCAGGAGTCATCTTGAAAGGAGTTTGGCCTGATGTGGGGTTAAATACAGTTGAAAATATGAATCGAGAGTTGGTCCAAAGGGGTCTCTTGGTGGCGCCGCTTCTTAATAACAGAGGAGGTGAGGGAGGGATGAAGCATAGCAACAGATGGATGCGGTTAGCCACTTTGATGTACTAACTGTCTAGTTTTCTTTTTTTATAGGCCACGTTTTGTTTTTACAGTTAGATAATGTTTAAACGACTTTACAACGGTTACACAGTGAGGTACCAACAAACACTTCATTCTCACTGTGTGATCTTTCTCTCAGAACCAATAAGCCTATCTGGACAGGTCATGTTTGTCTAATCAAGTTTTCTGTATTGGTTTTTACCATAAACATATAACATATCTGTCCCCAGAAACAACACACTAGGGATTCCCGGTTCGAATCCCCATCTGGGTGGAGTTTCCATGTTCTCCCCGTGTCTACGCGGGTTTCCTCCAGGTTCTCCGGTTTCCTCCCACAGTCCAAAAACATGGATCAAGTCAATTGAATTCTCAAAATTGCCCCATATAGAGTGTGTCTGTGTGAGTGAGTGTGTGCCCAGCGAAGGATTGGCGCCCTGTCTTGGGTGTATCTGCCCAGCGCCCGAGACGTTCTCCCCTGGATGGGCATGGGGAACCCCACCGCGACCCTAATAGAGGATAAAGCGGGAGATAATGAATAATGAATGAAAGCCCATATTATCTCATATATAAAATATTATGTTTTCAATATGCAAATAAACTCGTGACCAGTGTGTCACAACAGAATTGTCTGTTAAATAAATACAGTTGAAAATATGAATCGAGAGTTGGTCCAAAGGGGTCTCTTGGTGGCGCCGCTTCTTAATAACAGAGGAGGTGAGGGAGGGATGGAGCATAGCAACAGATGGATGCGGTTAGCCACGCCCACAAAACGCACCTGTTAGTGAGGGCTGACCCTAGTAGAGGATAAAGCAGAAGATAATGAATGGATGGATGGATCTTAAAACCGGACAAACTGACTGCTGCTTGCCCAGAATTGAACCAAAGCCTTCACAGTCGGTCCATAGAGGGTAAATAAAAGTGTAAATTTAGGATAGCTGCTCGGGAGTCATCTTGACTGGAGTTTGGCCTTGTGTTGGGTTAAATACAGTTGAAAATATAAATCGAGAGTTGGTCCAAAGGGGTCTCTTGGTGGCGCCACTTTTTAATAACAGAGGTGGTGAGGGAGGGATGGAGCATAGCAACAGATGGATGTGTCCCCCTGTCCTGGGTGTATCTGCCCAGCGCCCGACGTTCTCCCCTGGATGGGCATGGGGAACCCCACCGCGACCCTAATAGAGGATAAAGCGGGAGATAATGAATAATGAATGAAAGCCCATATTACCTCATATATAAAATATTATGTTTTCAATATGCAAGTAAACTTGTGACCTTCACAAGCCTTCACAGTCGGTCCATAGAGGGTAAATAAAAGTGTAAATTTAGGATAGCCGCTCAGGAGTCATCTTGAAAGGAGTTTGGCCTGATGTGGGGTTAAATACAGTTGAAAATATGAATCGAGAGTTGGTCCAAAGGGGTCTCTTGGTGGCGCCGCTTCTTAATAACAGAGGAGGTGAGGGAGGGATGGAGCATAGCAACAGATGGATGCGGTTAGCCACTTTGATGTACTAACTGTCTAGTTTTCTTTTTTATAGGCCACGTTTTGTTTTTACAGTTAGATAATGTTTAAACGACTTTACAACGGTTACACAGTGAGGTACCAACAAACACTTCATTCTCACTGTGTGATCTTTCTCTCAGAACCAATAAGCCTATCTGGACAGGTCATGTTTGTCTAATCAAGTTTTCTGTATCGGTTTTTACCATAAACATATAACATATCTGTCCCCAGAAACAACACACTAGGGATTCCCGGTTCGAATCCCCATCTGGGTGGAGTTTCCATGTTCTCCCCGTGTCTACGAGGGTTTCCTCCGGGTTCTCCGGTTTCCTTCCACAGTCCAAAAACATGGATCAAGTCAATTGAATTCTCAAAATTGCCCCATATAGAGTGTGTCTGTGTGAGTGAGTGTGTGCCCAGCGAAGGATTGGCGCCCTGTCCTGGGTGTATCTGCCCAGCGCCCGAGACGTTCTCCCCTGGATGGGCATGGGGAACCCCACCGCGACCCTAATAGAGGATAAAGCGGGAGATAATGAATAATGAATGAAAGCCCATATTACCTCATATATAAAATATTATGTTTTCAATATGCAAGTAAACTTGTGACCTTCACAAGCCTTCACAGTCGGTCCATAGAGGGTAAATAAAAGTGTAAATTTAGGATAGCTGCTCAGGAGTCATCTGGACAGGAGTTTGGCCTGATGTGGGGTTAAATACAGTTGAAAATATGAATCGAGAGTTGGTCCAAAGGGGTCTCTTGGTGGCGCCGCTTCTTAATAACAGAGGAGGTGAGGGAGGGATGGAGCATAGCAACAGATGGATGCGGTTAGCCACTTTGATGTACTAACTGTCTAATCAAGTTTTCTGTATGTTTTTACTAACTAGGGATTCCCGGTTGAATCATTGGGTAGTTTCAAGTTTCCCCGTGTTACTGTAGGTTCTCGGTTTCCTACCAATAAACTATGGAAAGTCATTGAATTCTCTGTCCCATCAGAAGTGAGTCTGTCCTGTGAAACATGGACTAGGGATTCCCGGTTCGAATCCCCATCTGGGTGGAGTTTCCATGTTTCTCCCCGTGTCTACGTGGGTTTCCTCTCAGGGTTCTCCGGTTTCCTCCCACAGTCCAAAAAAACATGGATCAAGTCTGATTGAATTCTCAACAAATTGCCCCATATAGAGTGTGTCTGTGTGAGTGAGTGATTGTGCCCATATAGAGTGTGTCTGTGTGAGTGAGTGTGTGCCCAGCGCCCGAGACGTTCTCCCCTGGATGGGCATGGGGAACCCCACCGCGACCCTAATAGAGGATAAAGCGGGCGATAATGAATAATGAATGAAAGCCCATATTATCTCATATATAAAATATTATGTTTTCAATATGCAAGTAAACTTGTGACCTTCACAAGCCTTCACAGTCGGTCCATAGAGGGTAAATAAAAGTGTAAATTTAGGATAGCCGCTCAGGAGTCATCTGGACAGGAGTTTGGCCTGATGTGGGGTTAAATACAGTTGAAAATATGAATCGAGAGTTGGTCCAAAGGGGTCTCTTGGTGGCGCCGCTTCTTAATAACAGAGGAGGTGAGGGAGGGATGGAGCATAGCAACAGATGGATGCGGTTAGCCACGCCCACAAAACGCACCTGTTAGTGAGGGCTGAATAAACGCTCGTGTCGTGTGCAAAACGTGGTACGCCGCTGCTCCGGTGTCACGTGGCGCGCTCCTCCCTTCATACAGCGTCGTATCGTAGGAACAGCGGGCGTGAGAGAGAGAGAGAGAGTTAAAGAGGGAGGCAGACTGAGGGAGACGACAGGGTTCCATCAGACGCCAGGGTTCCATCAGTTCATGTCCATCCTGTCTGTGGAATAAACGATCGGATGCGGGCAGAGGCGAGGCCGTCGTGAGCCGTCATGCCTCCGGGGACGCTACTTCAGAGAGGACGGCAAAGGCAGCACGTCACGACACGACACGGTACGGTACGGTACGGTACCCCCGAAACCCCGACGTTCCGTTGATTAGATTACGATTGTAACACATCGGAAGAACGGGAGACGTTTGCACGAACGCTGGAGCATGCGGCGGGTTTGGATGAGCGTTACGCGCGCACTCTCGCTCATCAGATCGCACGCACTGGCGTTTGGGACCGTTATTTTTTCCCGTACAGCATCTTTGACGTCATCCACCTGTGGGTCAGTGCCAAGGACACCGTACATATACACACACACACACACACACACACACACATATATACATATATATATATACAGGCCAGCATCGCTTTAACGTCAGGCGAGGGCCACGCGCGTGGATGCTGCACGTGCGCTCTCGGATCCACGCGTGGTGTAATGTCCGCGCGTGCTTGCTGTCAGCTCCATTGCTGATGCACTGCAGAAGGACGGCTGCAATATGCAAATGAAGCTGTGACCAGTGTGTCACAACAGAATAGTCTCGTTAGCTTGTTCGTGATTTCTGTATTGATGACACATGCTGGAAATAAATATGTCCATGGTTCTTTAAAGCCCAGATTTCATTCATGCATTCATTCATTCATTCATTCATTATCTCCCGCTTTATCCTCTATTAGGGTCACGGTGGGGTTCCCCATGCCCATCCAGGGGAGAACGTCTCGGGCGCTGGGCAGATAGACCCAGGACAGGGCGCCAATCCATCGCTGGGCACACACTCACTCACACAGACACACTCTATATGGGGCAATTTGGAGAATTCAATTGACTTGATCCATGTTTTTGGACTGTGGGAGGAAACCGGAGAACCCGGAGGAAACCCACGCAGACACGGGGAGAACATGGAAACTTCACCCAGATGGGGATTCGAACCGGGAATCCCTAGTGTGTTGTTTCTGGGGACAGATATGTTTATGGTAAAAACCGATACAGAAAACTTGATTAGACAAACAAGACCTTTCCAGATAGGCATATTGGATCTGAGAGAAAGATCAGACAGTGAGAATGAAGTGTTTGTTGGTACCTCACTGTGTAACCGTTGTAAAGTCTTTTAAACATTTTCTAACTGTAAAAACAAAATGTGGCCTATAACAACATGCCCATCCAGGGGAGAACATCTCGGGCGCTGGGCAGATAGACCCAGGACAGGGCGCCAATCCATCGCTGGGCACACACTCACTCACACAGACACACTCTATATGGGGCAATTTGGAGAACTCAATTGACTTGATCCATGTTTTTGGACTGTGGGAGGAAACCGGAGAACCTGGAGGAGAACCTGGAGAAAACCCACGCGGACACGGGGAGAACATGGAAACTTCACCCAGATGGGGATTTGAACCGGGAATCCCTAGCGCTGAGAGGCGAACGTGCTAACCACTAAGCCACCGTGCCACCCGCCCAGACTTCAGTATTTCTTTATTGCTTTAAATGTGTAAAAATTACTTGTAACTCTTGTAAGTTGTAAGTACTTGTAAGTTTTCTGTATCGGTTTTTACCATAAACATATCTGTCCTCAGAAACAACACACTTGTGGATATTTAAAAATATTGGCACGATACAATTGTCACCACAGACGCTTTGTCATTTTTTTGTGGACAAATTGGCAAAATAAAGCCCATATTATCTCATATATAAGATATTATGTTTTCAATATGCAAATAAACTTGTGACTGGTATGTCACAACAGAATTGTCTGTTAGTTCAGTGGCGTCTCACAACTCATTATTTCTGTATTGATGGTGGCTTAGTGGTTAGCACATTCGCCTCTCAGCAGTAGGGATTCCCGGTTCGAATCCCCATCTGGGTGGAGTTTCCATGTTCTCCCCGTGTCTGCGTGGGTTTCCTCCGGGTTCTCCGGTTTCCTCCCACAGTGCAAAAACATGGATCAAGTCAATTGAATTCTCAAAAAATTGCCCCATATAGAGTGTGTCTGTGTGAGTGAGTGTGTACCCAGTGATGGATTGGCGCCCTGTCCTGGGTGTGTCTGCCCAGCGCCCGAGACGTTCTCCCCTGGATAGGCATGGGGAACCCCACCACGACCCTAATAGAGGATAAAGCGGGAGATAATGAATGAATGAATGAATGAGTTGTAAATAATGTACCAAGCTTTAACAAATGTTTAATCCGTTCTATCATGTCATTGCATAAGTTATCAAAGAATGTAGTTGAGAACATATTTTTTCACTCACTGGTCAGTTGTTTTTCTAAAAGGCCAATTTTAGTCATAGCCGGTTAAGGAAATAATTAAAGCTGTTTGGAGTCTGTTCAAAATGGTCCAAAAATGTCTGCAGTTTGGCTGCCACACCTAGCCCAAAATGTGGTCTTATTGTGGGCCTGTATTTGGGACTGTAGAATGACACATTGGGACAGCCCACACATGCTTCACACTGAAGGAAATACTGAAAGTGGTTCACTGAGCATACTGAGGGAACACTGTGAGCAGGTAAATATACTTTTGGCCCATGTTGGCAGGTGTTTACCTATTTTTAACCTAATGAGCACTTTGATAGGCTTCAGCACTCTAAACAATCCAAATGAGTTTAAGTGGGTTTAAAAAAAGGAATATTTTTTTGTTATTTGAAATAGGGGTGAGCTGCAATATTCGCTGATTCGACGATTCGATTTGGAGAACCCTATAAACCTCATAGTCGAATGTACCATTTTGACCACATGGGGGTGCCCATGGCTGCTGCTAAGCATTAGTTTTTACATGTCTTTGTTTTCGTTATATATATAGCCTTTTGTCAAATAAAATCATCCTAATTTCTAGAAAAAAAAGAAAAAAGAAAAACAAAAAAAAAGGTTTTCTTTTGTTAGAAAAACAAGTAAAATATAAAAAAAACTTTTTTAAAAACTACGCTTATAGCGCCATCTTGTGGTGAAATTTTAACTGATTCGACTATCAGTCGACTATAGGGAAAATCTGACGAATCAGATTCGACTATGAAAATCTTTAGTTGAATACACCCCTAATTTGAAAAGCAATGCAAAATTTTCTCACAGACATTTGGCATCAATTTAGCCATATATTTATACTTTTATTATTAATTTCAGAAATGTTCTATACTGCGAGTAGAAGCTTGTTCAAAGTGTACTGGGGACACTGTACTGTTTTCACCAGTTTAGGGAATTAACATTTCTAACATGACTGTGCACATAGCAAGCTCTAAAGATGTGATTTGACCAGTGTGGTGTAAAGAAACTTCAATTCCCTCACATATCTCACATCAAACCAACTAAAGAGCATAGAGATGAATTGGCATATTGATTGTGAGCCAATAAGTTGCTTCTCATCCAACAACAGTCCTTGTTTCTACAAACACAGAATAAATCAAATTTGTGGATTACTAGAACATAAAAATGGAGGTTGTTATAGGGTGTGTGTGCGTGTTGTGTTAGCATGCATGTTCAACTTGCATTTTCTTCAAAGCCCTTAACATGCTAATTCATTGAGCACACAATTGCACATATTGTTTATTCACCCACTAGTGCGGTTGATGCAGAAGCAGTACTTGTCTTTCTGTATCACTTTTGACTTTTAATGAAGTCGGTTGTGGGCCTACACACTGGGGCTGGTGTGATTCCTACCATTCCAGTGGTTGGCAGATCTTAAAGAAGAGTAATGAGATCATGTGACAAACCGCAGTTGAGATTGGCAGCATTCCTGTACTAAAAAATCTGGACCTCCAGCTTATATTCAGTGAATTGGCATCCAGTAAACAGACTGTAGTATATAGTTCACCTCAACATTATGGCCAAGTCCAAAATGTTGTTTGTATTTTAACAACCACACATCAGTGCTTATATAAGTACCCTGGTTTGTTTTGAAAGAAATAGAACCCATTTAGAGAAAAAAAAAAAACAGAGTGGTTTGGGATCATTTAAACAGAGTTTTTCAGTTTTGAGGGGATGATGTAAAAACTTCCAGCGTCCCTTGATATTAAGCTCACCAGACCTTGGCTTTTAAAAGCGTGCCTTTAGTAAATGCAGTCAGACCTACCAGAAGATGAGTGGCCTGAATTCCCTAAAATGCTGCTGCAAAGTTCAGTGCATGTGCCTGCCATTCTAAAAGGTTTTTGTCATTTTGCAACATTACACCTAAATTTTACAATTAAAAGGCCTTACTAAAGCTCTACAAAACAGAAGGAATGACCGTATACCTGTAGTAAACCATGACTCTCAGCCCTAGGCCTTCTCCATATCTACCTTCATTTTTCCTGCATTGATAACATTTAAGAATAAATTAATACATAAGTCTAGACTTATTCAACTCGCAAACAGTTCTAAGATTGTGAGACGGCCTCACCTCTAATGACAGTCAGTACCAAACACAGCTATGCAGTTATTAGCAACTGATGTGCCTAATTCATAAAACCAGCAACATGCATAATACTTACTTAGTTAGTAAAGTTACAGAATCACTGGTACAAATCTGGTATTATATCTGAAACAACTGGCTGTTTAATTATTAAATTAACTTACTTACTAATTAATCTTACTGTCAACTCAAAGTTTGCAAATTAACACTTCCGTGTCATTAATATATTAATGGCTTTGATGGACTAATACATTTGCATTTGCTCTTGACTTTATTAGCAGATATTTTGTGGTTTCCATCATGAAACAGCAGCTAGATACATTTATTTCTGCCAACAGTCTCTGCCAGTGGGCAGATGTTATTAATCAATTAGAGATTGTAATGCCCACCTGTTCAGATTATTTTAATTAAATAACTACAATTCTAGCTTTGTGTAAAAATCATAGTTGAACTACCCATCACAGTTGCTCTTTACAGTAATTGTAGAGGACTGTACTATTTAAGCAAAGATACAAGGTGGTGACCTAATGTTAGATTTAAATATTCAATATTACACAAATATGAGTGGCGGGTCTGTGGAGCTTTAGAATCAGCAGATAATATAAGGTAAAATTATTACCTTATTAGGAGTTAGGAGTTTTTTTTTTTTTTTAATTAATTGTATTACATTGAGATGTGCATTGGCGCTCTGATTTATTTCAAGAACAGGGATTTATTCTTAAATTTTTTTTAGTCTTAAATTTTTTTTTCTCTGTTCTGTTAATGATAGCGAATCATCCTACCTCATATGTAGCACAAAACCCTATGGTACGACCGCCAATGTGTTTTACAAATGAGATGCATTTTTTTATACTAAAATGTTGTGTTTTTCTTTATCCTAATATATTTCCTATTGAAATTGAAAATATTTACTTTGGTGTCATTCAGCCAAAAAAAACTTAATCTGTTTGACAAGTAGCAAGGTTCCTTTAGGAAGGCGTCAGCCTTCATTTTGAAACCCTGAGGTGCATACAATATGTTGTTTAGAGTTCTCCTGATGGTGTATTAATAAACAGTACAATTACTTCATATGAAAAAAGGCCCTTAATTACTTATGAGCTTGGATTTCTTTGTGACCATTGACTATTACACACCTTACTTCCTTTGATGGTTCACCCACTCCTGGGTTTCTCAGACATTTCCTTTGTTAATGGAATATAATGAAGACATATGCAGAACAAACTTTCTAGCACCATATACAACATCTTGTAGATATAACAGCTTAACACAATGGAGGCATTACATCTACAGTGGAATTAAATTTATTGATTTATTAAAAGTTCTTCCCAGCATTGGCGCAGCTTTGCTTCCACCATTAATAGTGAAATGAAAGTTGATGTATCAGATAAGTGTCCTGGGAAAATTGTTTGATCAAAAATATAAATTATAAGCACTTAACATTTAAAAAATGAGCTGAAATGTATCTGATTTTAACTGTCTGATTAATATGTAATACTAACTACTAGTACTAGTAAGTCAGTAGTACAGCAAAGGTGAAAAGGTAAGTTTTAGATAATAAAATTAGATTTAACAGTTTAAATGGGAAGTCAGTATTATAATCTATTTGTTGAAAATAAATAAAAATAAACTTCATACCTCTTCATAAAATCACTGTTTTATAAACTGTCTTAACATTTTATTTATTTATTGATTTTGTTTTGTTTCAGACTCTCATTCTCTTAATGCCTTATGCTCTATTGATTTGAAAAATCAATAATATTATCTTGACTCAGCTCTCAGCCATGTAGGTGTTGTCTTAAGGTATTAGACACAACCTACAAAGCCAAGCTAAATAAGCTAAAACGGTAACAGTTAAAAATAAATTTTTGGTTAATATTTATTAAATAATCAACTGAATGAAACTCAATTTATGAGCTGTTTGCTTATTCTGACTTTGTAACTATGCCAAGATTCCCTCTAAATGCTGTTTTTGTTCTAAAGTTTTCAATACTTCAGCTGAGAGTCTTATGAAACATATCTTTATCATGAACAAGAGACTCCTTCATGTTCATGTTTACGCCTTTGTCTTACATTCAGACTGTATGCACTCATTTTCATTTCATTCACTTAGATAAACATGTTTGTGTGTGAGACACGGGTTTGCAATGTTTGCTGGGGTGACCTTTTTCATATTGTTCTCAGTGTTCTGACAAAGGAATATTTAGTTTTACAAGTTTTATTTACTTATATTGAGTACTGTTAAACCTCACAAGCTAAATTTCATGCCATTTTGACTTGATTATCTTCCTCTGAGACTTCATTTTTGTAAAGTTCAAAGATGTAATCTAGGTCTGGTGCTTTTATTAGTAAATAAAACCTTTTAAAACCCAGTCCAGTAATATTTGATCAAGATGTTTTTGGATGTTAAGTTATTACAGTAATGAACATAACATATAACAGAATTGCAGACCAAAATAAAGCTAAACAGAGATAAAAACTAAAGTTAATGCAGAAAACAACACAATTCATCTCAACGTGAGGGAGCAAGAAGAAGGTTAAAATAAAAGTGAGTCATGAGAAATGAATAAGAACATGAAACAGTTAAGTCTTTACAATGTGGGAAGTGTCAAAATAGATGTCCAGGACAAATAATAAGGCAATACTCATTCTGACTCATTTTCCCTTTAGGAATGTACTGTTCTGCACTGACACTTTCAGACAAGCGTTAAGTATTGAACAAATGAAGGCAGTGTGAAATGGGGACCAACGACTGGGGCTCAGGCTCAGCAAAAGTTATCTCTTATTGAGTAGAAGTAAGTAGCTGCTCACAACCAGAGATGGTCATGGGCAGAAGATCAACAGGCGAAGAAAACAGGAAGAAAATTGCAGGAATGTGATGCCAAACTAATGTTTTAGAAGGTTATTGGGAATTGGGCTAGCACAACCAAAAAATGTGATTGGCGATATGAACAAAAATCCAGTGTGAGGAAAACAATACTTCAGAAGAAAATTAGCCAGTCCTGTGGGTAAATGTTTGTACAGCAGAATGACTAGAAAACATCAAACTAACCAAAACTTAACCAAACTGGGAAGAGAAGTTGAAGACTTCATTCATTATCTCCTGCTTTATCCTCTATTAGGGTCGCGGTGGGGTTCCCCATGTCATCCAGGGGAGACTGTTTCGGGCGCTGGGCAGATAGACCCAGGACAGGGTGCCAATCCATCGCTGGGCACAGACTCACTCACACAGACACACTCTATATGGGGCAATTTGGAGAACTCAATTGACTTGATCCATGTTTTTGGACTGTGGGAGGAATCCGGAGAACCCGGAGGAAACCCACGCGGACACGGGGAGAACATGGAAACTCCACCCAGATGGGGATTCGAACCTGGAATCCCTAGTGCTGAGAGGCGAACGTGCTAACCACTAAGCCACCGTGCCAAGTTGAAGACAATGAAGTGATTTTAAAAAGAGATCAAACAAATGATTAATTATTGTTATTCAAGGAATAGAAACAAAATGAGGGAGCAAACTATTCACAGTGAGGGAACAAACTATTCACAGTGAGGGAACAAAAAGAATGTTTATCTCTCCCATGTTCTGTTTAGTATTTATTTTATCAACTAAAGGAAACTAACTGAAAGTGAACATATGAGAATGACCACAACAAGGAGTCTAACATAATGGGATTTTGCAAAATGGTGTGGAAATAAACTTCCTTTTTTTGGCCAATACAGTGTGAACATGACTCGTATTAATATTCTTACCATCATTACTTTAATATGTAAAAAACATGGAGATTCAATAAATTTAGTCACATATCATGTTTAATCACCCGGAACTACATGGTTCGAATAATGAATGATTTTAACCCACCTGTCAAAATATGCGTAGTTTATGAAAATCCAATCAATACATGTTACAAGGAGGAAATCGTTCATGGTCAGAGTGCATATTCTGGGTCTGTTATAAGACTTATGTTACAGAGTTGGGTGCCTGATGTGAGATTGTCCATGGCTAACGATGACCCATTTCACTCTGTGTTTTTGCTGCATGTGCAGTGAGTCAGCACTTTGTAAAATGTGCTCATAAAGCTGTAAAGAGGTACCGGTCAAATAGCACAGGACTAAGGATTCAATGTACAGGAGAGAATTTTTTTTTAATATAAATATAGTTTATGATGAATTTTTCTATTCTTAGAACAAGCTCAATGATTTTTCTCTGTAGAATTGTAGACAGTAAGTCTTCCTAAGGAATAATATATAAAGAATTCTAAGATAAAGTCTATTTTATACAAAAGTATTTTTGTTAATAGCTTTATATTAATTAATATTTATATTAAGTAAAATTACTGAGTTTAACATTTTCTATGGCTGTAGAGATATAAATGAATAAAACTATATTTAACAAAATGCTTCAGCGAATTAACTTGTGTAAAACTACAACTATGACATTGTTGTCACTAAAAACTTCCCACACAGATACACTTGCTGATGTTTATACTAGTTTAGCTTGATCTTTGATCATACAAATATGTCCTTGAGTTGTGATCACCGTTTTTTTTTTGCTGCTGGGAGACGTGTATGTGTTTGTGTGGAAAGAAAATCCACTGAAGTCATGACATCTCTCTGTGTGACTTGTCTGCACCCTGCAGAGCAGCTGCCATGACGACAGCACTGCAGCGACTTTTCGTTCAACGAAGCATGAGCACACACACATATACACACACACACACACACACACACACATACACAACCCTATTGCATACATGTAGACTAATAAACTTTCCAAATCTCATATAAACACACACGCACATAAACAAATTAAAATGAAGAAACCAGTCACCTCCTGAGAAGCTGAATGTTTGAATTCCCTTTAATTTTAAAACTCTTAAAAAATGTAAACTCGCCTGATTGTAATAAATGTAATTTAATGTTTTGCATTGTTGAGAACGGGTAAAATCATTATTCCTTTCAGACACCCCTATTATCTTCGTTAGAAACACCTATTCTCACACTTTTTCTCTATATTTTAGTGCTCCGTCCATTTTTTTCATGCATTGGGCTGTTGCTTCTCTTGTTGGATTCAGATCTTTCAGTGATCTGCAGTTTCTGTGCCCTTCTTCAAGCATTCTCTGCACAATTTCATTAAACTTCTATTGTGGTTGTAATTTACCTTGTTATTTTTGTATGCTCTTCAGTTTTTCCCTGGCTTGTTGTTCAGCCCGTCTCTACCTTACCGCCCATGTACCATTATTGTTTTGTTTGATGGCTACGCTTTGATTGATCATTTAAAAACTTGCCAGACAGTACCACTTTGCACGTTTCTAATTCATATGTAGCTGTCTGCTGAAGAACTGTCACACATTTTAATATATCCACAAAGCAAAGTGTTTTTCGCTGCTTTCTGCAAAACTTTTCTCAAAAGTGTTTCTTTAAGGACATTTTTTATGTTTCTTTGAGGGGAACCAATTAAAAGCTGTTTTATTCACATTGCATGTCTCCTTCATATGCAATTTACTCAAAGAACAGGCACGAAAAGCAGCCCATTTGGTGAAATAAATGTAAAAATATCCTGATGGGAATAAAATTCAGAGTCTCACCACTTTAGAAAATTTAGAGTCTCACCACTAACATCCTCTGATGTGCTTAGGCTTTACCCACAAAATGTTTGTTTTCTGTTCTTTTGTGATTTTTCGAGCAATAGTAAATTTGCAATAAGAATAAAATAACACTGAAATGTGTAAAATTGTTTTGGTCAGTACTTGTTATTTACAGACTGGCTGATTAAACTTTATTTTTAGATTTAGAAATGTGACCCAAGGCTTTCTATATGTGTAGGAGAGAAAACCCCAAGTGCGGAGAAGCTGCCGTCTCTTTTTCAACATAATGTTTCTTTTTCCATTAACTCTCTTATAGCAAAGATGAGCTCCAATATTTAAAACTAAATAAAATCCTATAAACATTTATGCTTTTTACTCACTGTGGATGCATTGAGCAAAAATAAGACATTAAAACCAAAATATGTCATTAAATATGTTATTGTTCCATATTTATTCAGTATAATTTGTTCCATCAGGTGCAGCACCATTATGTATTATTATTATTAATAATACCATGTTATTGTTTTTTTTGTGTGACATTTAACATATGTTTTGGGAATGGTTTTGTAAGGCTTGTGCACAAATAAAACACATATTTAGGCTTGATTTCCCCCCCCCCCATTCCTTCTCTTACCCCATGAGAATTATTGTTGTTCATTTCTAAATTAATGCTCTTTTTATTTTTCTACGTTTGCTGACTCAATACTTAAACCTTTGAAAGTATTTTTGTATGGCTCTGTAGCATCAGATGAGAGAGCAATACCTTCAAAGAGAATCTGCTCTCATTCATAATAGATCAGATGCATCTATACCAGGCTTCTGAACGTGGGCAGAACATGAATCTAAGTAGGGGTGAACTCATTATCATGCATCATGTTTTTTTTTTTTTCACATTTGTGCCAGGTTTTTTAAGTTCAAGTAAAGAAGTGTTAATAAATGCTAAATAATAAAGAAAGACATTTCTGACAAATACATATGCTTCCATTGTAATGTTCCTCTTATTCACTTTAAAAATGGAATGGATTACATTGTGGAATACCAGTTTATTACTGAGTTTGTTTTCAATAAACACATTTATGAATTAAACTTTTTTTTTTTTTTTTTTTACAGGTTATGCATTATTGTGAATAAATCAAAGGAAAATGGTGCAACTGTACTGTGCTCCAGGTCGTGCCTAATAACATCTCTTTCCCATTTTTATTCACAATATTGCACACCCTTTCGTACCTTATTGCTTTAATCTAACCCAACAAATGTGTTTTTGAATGAATACACCTGTTTGGGTGAGATTTTCTTCTTGTGATATATACATATTAAAGGTTCTGCAAGAGACTCGTCATCACTTATTCTTTTAACAAATTGTTTTAAGATCAAGTTAAAGCTTTCATATAAGTAACGATTTTGTTCTTTGGCCTTATCTTACGCCATGTTTAAAGCACGTCACGATGCCCATTGCTATCTTATACCTCACCAACAATAATTTTTTTTTATGCCTTCTGCCTGCATCAGCAGCAACTGTGTGTTACGATGAACGGGACAAACAGTCGACAGATCCCGTTCAGTTCAGACACTGTTTTATTGTCACACACTTTGCGTCGGGGAAACGATGGCGATCAACCAAACCAAAAACAAAAGAACTGGAATGCCGCAGTTTAAAAAAGACGATCGGCCGGGGCACGTGACTGTGGGAACCAGGTCAGCGTCACCAGTGACGTAGACGCTGACCGGTGACGTGGAGAGATCCGCCTCCTGCTGTGCGGGAACTGGGTCACGTCACTCTTCCTTCTGGGGAGACGTGCGACCGTCCAGTGCACTGTCTGGGAGTGTCGGGACCAAAGCCGAGGGATGCGATATTGTAGTTCCGAACACCTGAACGAAACGGAGACTAGAGTAAACACAAACTGGGTTACATAAGCACCAACTGCGGGAGAGAACAAAGATCCTTCGCGGGGAAGGAGCGTGTCCGACCGCCTTAAATAGGGAGTGATGTAGGTGGAGAAATTGGAACCAGCTGAAACTAATAATATGCCGAAATGGCACAGGATAGGCAGGGACACGGGAACTCTGACATTCCCCCTCCCGGACGGGGGTCCTAAGACCGGGTCATAGGCCGGTGGGGGCCTCTAGGATTGCCTTGGCTTTCCACTCGTCCCCCGGCCGTATGCAAACGAGGTTATACGCGTTCCTAAGATCCAATTTGGTGAACACACGGGCCCCATGGAGATGTTCTAATTTGGACGGTATGAGCGGGAAATGATAAGGGTAGCGCTTAGTGACCTTGTTAGGCTCACGGTAGTCGATTCACGGGCGAAGCTCCCCCCCTGCCTTGGGGACGAAAAAGAACCCAGATGCCGCTGGCGATTTGAAAGGGCGAAGAAACCCGTTTTTGAGTGCCTCGACAATATACTCCCTCATCGTGAGCGCGGTAACTTGGCCCCCTCTACTAATTCTATGGCGCAGTCATATGAGCGGTTAGGGGGTAAAGTGTTGGCACGATCCCTACTAAAAACCTGCGCTAAATCCGCGTATACCGGGGGCACCTGACTGAGAGAAGCAGCCGCGAAGGACACACTGGACAGCAGTCGAGGAGTACTGGGTGGACGCAGGCATTCCAGTTGACAACAGGGTGACCAAGACAGGATAAGGGAAGTAGCCCATGATTTAACCGGATCATGCCGACACAGCCAAGGCAAACCTAGAATATCGGGTAGAAAAGGAGAGACGGTTACAAAAAACGAAATTAACTCAGAGTGACCCGTGCTGGTATATATCTTGGCAATGAAAAACTGTTGTGCCACTGACAAAGTCAGACCTTTATTTCTATCTTGGCAGTGAATTGTATGCCATTTATTTTACAATTCCTTTTAAACAATTCCGTTTGACCAAATTTTCCATCACTAAATTTCTAAAACTTCATTCATTCATTCATTATCTCCGCTTTATCCTCTATTAGGGTTGCGGTGGGGTTCCCCATGCCCATCCAGGGGAGAATGTTTCGGGCGCTGGGCAGATACACCCAGAACAGGGCGCCAATCTATCACTGTGCACACACTCATTCACACAGACACGCACGCATACACACCCTACATGTTTTTGGACTGTGGGAGAAAACCGGAGAACCCGGATGAAACTCCACCCAGATGGGGATTCGAACCGGGAATCCCTAGTGCTGAGAGGTGAACGTGCTAACCACTAAGCCACCGTGCCACCTTTCTAAAAAATTATATATATATAAAAAGAAAAATTCGGCAACAGTAGTATTCAAACTGGTGGTGTTCTACCTCTCTTGTTTGTAGGTGGGGATTAAAAATTGTGCTATTGTGATAGCAAATCAGATCGCATCTGACTGACCCTAAAAAAAAATGGCAAGTGACTTGTTTATTGAACTTCATGCCCAAAACATACCCATGAATAATTAAGAGAAATTGTACATACAGTGCCTTGCAAATATATTCACCCCCTTAGATTTTTCCCTATTTTACTACATTACAACCTGTATATATTTTTTTTTTATCTGAATTGAATGTGATGCATCTGCACAAAATAGTCTACATTTTAGAAGTGAAATGAGAAAAAAATATATGTATATAAAGAATATGAAAATAAAAAACTGAAAATTGGCATGTGCATATGTATTCACCCCCTTTGTTATGAAGCCCCTAAAAAGTTCTGGTGCAACCAATTACCTTCAGAAGTCACATGCTTACTGAAATGAAGGTCATCTGTGTGCAATCTAAGTGTCACATGATCTGTCAGTATATAAACACCTTTTCTGAAAGGCCCCAGAGGCTGCAACACCATTAAGCTAATCAAACAACACCATGAAGACCAAGGAGCTCTCCAAGCAAGTCAGGGATAAAGTTGTAGAGAAGTATAAGTCAGGGTTGGGTTATAAAAAAATATCGAAATCTCTGATGATCCCCCTGCGCACCATCAAATCCATCATCATTAAATGGAAAGAACACGGTACCACAACAAACCTGCCAAGAGAGGGCCGCCCACCAAAACGGTCAAGGAGGGCATTAATTAGAGAGGCAGCACAGAGACCAAAGGTAACCCTGAAGGAGCTGCAGAGTTCCCAAGCAGAGACTGGAGTATCTGTCCATATGACCACAATAAGCCGTACACTCCATAGAGCTGGGCTTTTTTTTTAATCAAGAGTGGCCAGAAAAAAACCTTTACTTACAGGCAAAAATAGGAAGGCTCGTTTCGAGTTTGCAAAAAGGCATGTGGGAGACTCCCAAACTGTATGGAGGAAGGTACTGTGATCAGATGAGACCAAAATTGAACTTTTTGGCCACCAAGGAAAACGCTATGTCTGGTACAAACCCAACACATCTCATCACCCCAAGAACATCATCCCCACAGTGAAACATGGTGGTGGAAGCATCATGCTGTGGGGATGTATCTCAGCAGCAGGGACTGGAAAACTGGTCTGAGTCGAGGGGAAGAAGGATGGTGCTAAATACAGGGATATTCTTGAGCAAAACCTGTTTACGTCTGTCAGTGATCTGAGACTAGGGCGGAGATTTACCTTCCAACAGGACAATGACCCAAAGCATACTGCTAAAGCAACACTTGAGTGGTTAAAGAGGAAATGTGTAAACATATTGGTATGGCCTATTCAAAGCCCAGACCTTAATCCAATTGAGAATCTGTTGTCAGACTTGAAGATTGCTGTTCACCAACAGAAACCATCTAACTTGAAGGAGCTGGAGCAGTTTTGCCATGAGGAATGGGCAAAAATTCCAGTGGCAAGATGTGGCAAGCTCATAGAGACTTATCCAAAGCGACTTGCAGCTGTAATTGGCTCTACAAAGTACTGACTTACGGGGGCGAATAGTTATGCACACTGATTTTTTTTCTGTTATTTTGTCCTATTTGTTTGCTTCACAATAAAAAATATTAAATGTTAAAAGTTGTGGGCATGGTCTGTAAATTAAATGATGCCCTCAAATATTCCCTTTGAATTCCAGGTTGTGAGGTAACAAAATGTGAAAAATGTAAAGGGGGGTGAATACTTTCGCAAGGCACTGTACCTTTTGCACATTTGCAGCTGCGCATGATTTACGTTTGCCATCATTCCGATAGCAAAGACACACTGACAAGCCCTAAATCAAGCTGCATGGTTGACAGCTTACCTAAAGGTTGTTCAAATAGGGCCCTTTATGTCTTTATATGTATTTTGTTTGCAAATTTGGATAATTAGCATAAACAGGTCTGAAACCTCTAAAGACCAAAATAAATGAGAAAGTTGTGATGGTTGCAGACAGTAAACCCTATCCATCATTTGAGTTTCCATTTAAATAAAATCTATCATTCTGCAGTAATAAAAGATGCTATTTTGAATATTATGCAAAATACCATGGATTATCAGATTTACATAGTCTTGTGATGTCCATATAGCTAGAATACTAGAAAGGAGAACATAAATTTTTTTTTTATAAATCCATACCAAGTTCTTATTTAAATCCTAATGTTTAGTAAAAAAAAAAAAAACTTACATCAGATAAGCTCAATTGCAGTTTAACATAACATAACTAATTTGATTTTCTTTCCCCTTAGAGGTCAAGAAAACAGCAATAATGATGAAGTTATTTGATACACCACTGATGACATTGCCACTTTACAGGTACATGAGTTTATATTACAATCTTTGTAATGGCGATATTATTTTAAAATATAATTTGTCACCTTATTTGGGAAATTTTCTGATTTTAGGTCTATGTTAATTCTTGAAAATGTAATATAATAAAAAGTCTATTGGCAGACTACTTAACTAACATGACTTTTCATTGAGAGAGGAAACCAGCACAGACTCTGGGAGCAAATGCAAACTCCAAATAAAGGATGTTAAGAAAAACTGAAGATATGAATTTCTGAAAGGTTAATTATCGGATTACTGTCACAGGGGCATGCTCAATGCCTTACCTCATTGTGATATTTCATTTAACACTGATGATTATGAAATTATATCTCTTACAGAAACTGAATTATGGGTAACGTGGAAAGCCAGTATGGAAGCCATAGTTTCTATGGTGACCGCGAGCACCCGCTCTCACGAAAGCGAGTGTCCCAGTCTTTGCGTTTGTCTGGAAAGCAGTCGTACAGGAGAAAACCTGAGCATCGCAACTCTGAAACCAGCACACGATCCAGCAGTACTCCTAGTATCCCACAGTCACTGGCTGAACATGGCCTGGAGCTATTTGAAGATGCTGATACTTTGCCACACTTCACTGCTCCAATATGGGTGGACCGGGTGGCTATGAATCTGAGACCCATGACCTTCCATACAGAATTGAGTCCTGCTCCAGGTACTAGTGCTCCCAATAGCAGTCAAGATAAAACTGCTGACACTGAAGAAAGTGTGCAGGACACTTCCACACCACCAGGGGTTGCTACATGTTTCAATAAGAAGCGATCTAAATCTGCTGACGTGTGGAGAGACGACTCAATAGATGTTTCCTTGTCTGATGCCAGTCTGGAACGTCTGACAAGCACAGAGGACCTCACAGATAATGGCAATGCCCCTAGTGCCACACGAGCTAACTCGCTTGATGATCTTTACTCTCCACACATGTACACCAAAAAACACCACAAGGGTGGTTCTGTGAGTGGAGATGGTGAGGAAGACAAGATATTTTCTCCCTGTGATGATGATGCTACCAACTATGGTGCGTTCACACTTCCTTGCCGACGATCTCACTGTCTATCTGAAGGAATAACCAATCACCAACTATCAATGGCAGGGAGGCGGGCTCAGACTATACAGGTAACCTAATCACATCTAACGGGTTAATAAAAATGTCAAATTTGGTAAAAATTCTCAACCAAAAAATATATAGTAAATGTTTTTACTTTTCTTAATTACACAGTAGTCTTATGTATAAACCCATTGCCATGTAAGACCCACTGGGTGTCTACATCTTGGGAATTGTTCTTCTTCTTTACAATAAGCAACCAACACTGACGGGAAAGGGAGAGACAGTAATGTGTCTGAATGTTCACGTCAGTATTTTTTTGTTTCTTGGTGTCATTGCAGACTATTCCAGACTGACTGTACCAAGATTTACAGGCAGGATGTTTTAGGGAGCATGGGGAATGATTTTTATACAGGGACTGACCATCACCCACTTTTTATATTTTTGAATATTTTGGTAAAATTCAAACACTATATGGCTTATGAAGCAGCATTTATCAAACGTCTTTAAAATACATAACACATTTCGAGAAACAATTAGAGAAACTTAGAACCTTGCTTTAAGGACCAGGACTGGTAGATTATCAGCATTGTTGCTTGACACTTTTTGTATGTGATGCATTGCAATGTGATTAAAAATAAATGTTAGCATATTAAGATTCTAAAGAAATGTTTGCTTTGTTTTCATATTGGCAACTTAACCTTAAAATATATACTGATACCAGTGATGCATCCTGTGCAGGACATGACAGTAGGTGATGCTGGGGAGTTGGACGACACTGGACTTGAAGCCATTATTGGAAGTGGTGATCCCTCATTTAGGCGCTATAAAGCCACGTTGGTGTACTCTCCACCAGTGGGGGGCGATGGAGATTTACCCGGAGCTGTTGTGCAGGTAACATAAGCACCAAATGCTTTATAAGTGCGAAGATAGAAATAATTGTTAGAATAAAGGGTTTCTTTTGCATTTAAAAATGTTTGGAATGTTTTCTGTAGTTATGTATTCATATCTTCCGTAACAGGGTGTATACGAGAACTTCCGCCAGGAGCTGGAGAAGAGCAGTTATAAAGCAGAGACTCAGGAGGAGAGAGCGTCAGCTCTGAGTGATGAACTGAGCTCCACCAATCAGACTGAGGCACTGGTTGGTGTGGCTGAGGGAAGCGTTCGAAAAGCTGGGCGTCTTAATGTCAAGAATCAGCTTGTACACAAAAAGAATAAAAAGGTGGAGCTCGCAGCGCGCCGCAAATGGAAAAGCTACTGGGTCTTGTTAAAAGGTATGTAAAACTTGGCAGTCTGTTGAGTTTGTGTAATAAGTTTTGATTATTTCTCACTGCTCATTGCTTATTTCTTACCAAGTGTTGTAATCCAAGGTCACACTAAAGTCCAAATGGTAACCTGTCCTTTGCAAGTAAAGTGTACAATATGTCATATTTTTGTTCCTTTTCCTCTAAACATAAAAACAAATATTATCCATCCATCCACTATAAGCTGCACGGTGGCTTAGGGGTTAGCACATTTGCCTTTCATTCGCTGGAGATCCAGGTCTCAGAGTGGAGTATACCCATGTCCTCGTGGGTTTTTTTTATTTTTTTTTATGGGAGGGGGTTCTCCGGTCCAAAAACATGAATTAAAGGTAAAATAGCTGCCCTAGATTGCCCCTATATAGTTTGTGTGTGTCTGTCTCTGTGAGTGAGTGTCCAGCAATGGATTGGCGCCCTGTACTGGGTGTATCTACCTATCGGACGAAACGTTCTTTCCCTCCACGATTCTAGTCCCTACTGAGATAAGATATGTAAACTCTCACAAATTACATCTTGGGTTCTGTAGCAAGGATAATTGAACACCTGATCATCACATCTATTTGTGTCTCCTAAAATTTGTGCTTGTTTGGCATCGTAGAAAAGCCCGGCTCTTAATTAACGACTAAATTTCCTAAACAATGTCTTAATGAAATGCATGAGGATGCAATTAGGGTGAAAGATTACAGTTAATTCCCTACTTTGTTGCTCCTGAATAATTTATCAAATTTCTGTTTTCAAACATTAAGATTTAAAAGGGATTCATTTACATTATGAGTCTCTTTGTTCTTTGTTTGTTGTATGCTCTGATTTTTCCACGGTTTACTTTCATTTAAGCAAGTGATTTGTATTTATCTTTACTGTTAATTTATTAATCTATCAAAGTGACATGCTTATGTATTTTAGAATGTTTTGGCCATTAGCTTATACAGTACCAGCATAATTTGAACAATATATATATATATATATATATATATATATATATATATATATCAGCGATAGATTGGCGCCCTGTCCTGGGTGTATCTGCCCAGCGCCCGAAACCTTCTCCCCTGGATGGGCATGGGGAATCCCACCGCGACCCTAATATAAGATAAAGCGGAAGATAATGAATGAATGAATGAATGAATGAATGATATATATATATATATATATATATATAATAGTTTGGCCTTACTTATCAAGATTATATAAAAATACGAAATATAAAAAAACATAAAATGGTCAGTTTGATCAATTTTTAAAACTGCTTATTTTTTGTCTGTTTGCATTTTATATATCTGACCACTAGAGGTCAGAATTTAACAAAAGATAAATCCCATAAACCATACAGTTATTAATTTCTAGTTTTTAAAAACTGAGATTTGAGAATTCAAACCAAAATTACATCACAGGGGAAATTCACATCTTGCATAAAAAATACAATTTCTATTCATTAGTGCGGTTTCTGCTAAAGTTACAGGTAACTGTTAAACACAGTTTGGCAAAAATTGTAGCATACAAACACTACATCCAGTTATGAAACAAATTTTTTGCAGCTAGAATATTTTCTCATGTCTCTTTAAAAAAGGTCTCTCCACACATTTTGTGTGTTGTTTAGATTAGGGGACTATAAGGACTATTTCAAAAGTTCTTATTGTTCCCTAATTTTGTTTAAAAGTTTATTTCACTTCAGGTATCCTTAACTCATTTGAATGATACTTTTTAAATTGTTACTTTGTTACAGAAGCTTATTCTCTACTCAACCTTAGATTTTAATATACAGTTTACCATTTACAGTTTAATAGACAATTATTCCACAATTTCCCTAATTTTGTGGAGCGTAATGATGCAGTCATCATAAAATACAGTCCTTTCTCCAAATAATAGTCTAATAAACATTCATTCATTCATTCATTCATTCATTATCTCCCACTTTATCCTCTATTTGGGTCGCGGTGGGGTTCCCCATGCCCATCCAGGGGAGAACGTCTCGGGCGCCGGGCAGATAGACCCAGGACAGGGTGCCAATCCATCGCTGGGCACACACTCACTCACTCAAACACACTCTATATGGGGCAATTTGGAGAACTCAATTAACTTGATCCATGTTTTTGGACTGTGGGAGGAAACCGGAGAACCCGGAGGAAACCCACGCGGACACGGGGAGAACCTGGAAACTCCACCCAGATGGGGATTCGAACCGGGAATCCCTAGTGCTGAGAGGCGAACGTGATAACCACTTAGCCACCGTGCCGCCAGTCTAATAAACATTTTTTTTTTAAATAGTAGTAGACTTTTTATAATTCTATATAAGACGTATTTAAATTAAAGCATACTTTCGAGAGAACTGGCAACTTGTAATAAAGATATGGTTTTCCTTAATATCTCCAGTAAGAAACATTTTAGAATGGTAGTAAATTTAATTTTATCATTGAAATAGTTTTTTGGAATATGATGCTAATTATAAATTAACTCTGGAACTATAACCATATTTTTTTACCATGCTGTTTGCTCAGGATGCACTCTGTTCTTCTATGACACGGAGGGAAGATTGGGAATCGATCATACTAGCGTTTCAAAACATTCTGTTTGGGCAGAGAACAGCATTGTCCAGGCCGTTCCAGAACATCCCAAAAAAGACTTCGTGTTCTGCCTCAGTAACTCTATGGGAGACTCATATCTGTTCCAGGTAAGAGATTATGATAGGAAATGGTTAGCTTGTTTATTAACTTTTAATGTCTTACACTAGTGTTTCAATTTTAGACGTGCAGTCAGACAGAAGTGGAGAACTGGGTGACGGCCATCCATTCAGCATGTGCGGCAGCCGTTGCACGTCAACATCACCGCGATGACACTTTGCGCTTTCTGCGCTCTGAAATACGGAAACTGGAACAAAAGATAGACATGGATGAGAAGATGAAGAAGATGGGAGACATGCAGCTGGCCTCTATTACCGATGGCAAAAAGAGGAAAACCATCCTGGAGCAGGTAATATATCTATAATTGTCAGATTCTTCTACATTTTATAAACAATGTACACTTATCCAGCATCTTATTAGTAGCAACTTTAAAGTGAACTGTTGTTGTTGCAGCCCATCTACCTCAAACCTAATTTTTTTTAGCTTAGAATAAATCTACAGGTAATTTTTTTGAGTTGAGCTAATTTAGATGCAGGCGCATGCTGTAGGGCCCAAATTTACTGTGAAACATGGGGACTAAAATATTTACTTTTTCAGTGTCAGTTCACTGTATTTTAAAGCAGGAGCTAAAAGGTAGAATTTTATTAATAGTTATTTTGGCGTCTTATGACTGATATAATATTCTATGTAATTGGCTGTCAAGCAAAGCAATGTTTGGAGTACCAATGAATTGTCTTGTCTAACTGGTGACTTTGTCTCTGCTGGTATTTAAAATAAATAATCAATTATTATTTCAATTAGAATAATATAAATAAAAAGTTTATAATTATCAGAATTTAGGTTAGGTTTAATGTACAATTAATTTGTTTATAGTTGGTTAAAAACTGGTTAAAATGAGGTCAGAGGTGGTTATTAATCAGCATACCATGTTCTCTTGTCCCTTGTTCTCTTTACTCTTTTTCTTCCAGATCTCAGTGTGGGAGCAAAATTTGGAGTCTTATAATGTGGACTTGTTCAGGATGAGGTGTTATTTATGCAGCCTGCAGGGGGAAGAGCTTCCCAACCCAAAGCCTCTTCTCTCAGTAGCCTCACGCTCCACTAAACTCGCCATGGGCCGCCTCGGCTTTTCCGTGTCTTCGTTTCATGCTCTGGTAATCTTCTGTACCCTCTATCATGACATTTCCCTTCCTCTTTACCCTAATTCATTTCTTTAGGTTTAAAATCACTCAACACCCAACATATTTTAAAAAGGCAGTTTGACAAGGAACAGATGTTGTGTTTGACATGTACGGAAATGCATATCACATCACAATTAGTGCACAGTCAGCAGAGTGACTGGCAGGTCTATTTTAGGGATTAAAAACTGGAGAAGGTATGGACTCCAGATGTGAACATAGCAACAATTAAACTTTATTAAGATGAAAACATAGTGTGAATGTAGCCTAAGGATCCTTCTTCCCTCTCTTTTATTTATTTCTCTGTTCTGATCTTGTTCACTGCATTCCTTATTTTTTATTTTATGTCTGTGAATCATCTTGGGAACTCCAGCTCTTATTTCAAATTCTCATTTTCACTCAATCTTTCTTCATCTTAACCTATCTTTTCGTCTAGCTCTACAAAATCTTAGTTTCTCATTTATTAGTTTCTCAAAGATTCACTAAACATCATTCCAGTCTCTCTCTAATCTGTCCTTCATTCACCAACCATTCAATCCACGTCATTTCCGTCATCTCATATTTTCCATTTTGTGATTTTGCAGATGCATTAATCCAAAGTAACTTACAAATGAGGTAGACATTACAAGTGAAGCTGACGCGTTTAGAGAACAGAAATGCAATACTGAATACAGGTAGATCTGCTGTATCATGTTTTTGTAACCTCATGAAATGGAGTTTAAGGAGATGTGTCTTAAGATGCTAACTGAAGATGCTGTGTTTAGTACTAGTAATGTCACTCAGCTACAGTATTTGTCATTGATAAAGGAAATTGTTGAATGTATAATGGTGCCACATTTAGTATTAGAGCAGGGCATTGGTCACAGGTAGAGAACTTAATTTCTATCATCTATCTTATCTCATTTGTTTTACATTGTCTCTGTACAGCATAGCAGGACAGTGCTCATTATAATGACGCTGCATTTTACTAAGCTGCTTATTTTTCATATTAATTTATACATATTTTGTATACACCATTTTATATACCATAACCCCCTTCTTACTACTTTACTTTCTTTAGCTTTTTCTCTGCACCCATTAAGCTTGTCATGATTGTCAGGTTTTTTTTTTATTATTTCTTTAAATTTAAATCATGTCTGCTTTATTGGTTATATTGTGAAGAATTGATCATTTTCCTTCATTTCTTTATCCTCATCTAATTATTATGTTTTTACCTAAAACATAACAATTCATAAAATTTTTCTATGCTGCTTATACTAATTAAGTCAATTAAGTTGAACTTATTTTGCTCAATTACTGTGACGGTCGAGCGGCACGGTGGCTTAGTGGTTAGCACGGTCGCCTCTCAGCACTAGGGATTCCCGGTTCGAATCCCCATCTGGGTGGAGTTTCCATGTTCTCCCCGTGTCCGCGTGGGTTTCCTCCGGGTTCTCCGGTTTCCTCCCACAGTCCAAAAACATGGATCAAGTCAATTGAGTTCTCCAAATTGCCCCCTATAGAGTGTGTTTGTGTGAGTGTGTGTGTGCCCAGCGATAGATTGGCGCCCTGTCCTGGGTGTACCTGCCCAGTGCCTGAGACGTTCTTCCCTGGATGGGGTCCCCCCCCCCCCCCCCCCCCCCCCCGAGACCCTAATAGAGGATAAAGCAATGAATGAATGAAAACTGTGACGGTCAATATACAGTATCTGGTTGATCAATACATCGGTAAACCTGCAATCTCAGTCTTTACTTTTATTCCATTTTTTTTTACATTTTTTTTTCTTCCTTCAACTTTAAATTGGTCTATTTACATTGATGTTAATAAGCACAGTGTAAAAATGTAAAAGTGCTCCTGCCAATAAATTTACAGGTGTACTGAATCATGGATGTATCTGATCTTACAAATTCTCATTTGTAAGTTGCTTTGGTTAAAAGCGTCTGGTAAATGTACAATCGTGACAGCGTCTTGCGACCTTCATGGTTATAGGTAAAAAAAAAAAAGATTATAATGTCCAGCCTCAGACATAATGTTACAATTTATATGTATTAGCTGTTTTGTCTACCTTAACAACTACTTAGCTGCCTAGTTTGTTACTCTAATAATAAGCACTAGGCAGATCAAGTTCTGGTATATTTTGGTCCTGGTGGCTCTAGATTTCTACTGAATACTGGTCTGATTGTGGGTGTGTGTGTTGGATGTTTTCGTATAATGTGTATCCTGGCTATTTTCTTCTTCCGTTGGCTTGTGTTTGTGTGTAAGTGTGTCCACCCACAGCTCGAGCAAAGAATTCTGGGATAGCGGGGGATAAAGGGCTTTCTGAAATGCTAAAACTCACACCTCGCACACAGAAGGATATTTTAGGCTTTTGATGTTTTCTATTGAACCTTTATATCGAACTTCCCAGCAAGGGGGGGGGGGGGTACATAGCAAAAGGAAAGAGACCAAAGAAAAAGACAAAGAAAGAAAGAAAAAAAAAAGACAAAAGGAAAAAGGCATTAAATGTGTGCTATGTTACATTGCATCGATTATGTTTGCATTATTGCTAAATAGAAAAGTGACATGTGACTTGATAAAATGATTAATCTGTTATCTAAACTTCAGACCAATTCCTGTTTACATAAACATTCTGTAATATATAAAGTGCATCTTCATGGTCATTGGATCTAATAAAATAAACAATTAGTGCAGAAACAAGGAAGTCCATCTAATAGTGCCCAGTAAGTGTATGTCTTGCTAATATCCCATTACAAGCCTCTGTGTCAATAGTACATTTGCACAATTATGCAAGTCATCCACTGATGCACCTTTTATACCAAATCAATGTTGTAAAGCCATTTTTGGCACAGATTAAAAAAAAAAAATTGACCCACCTGTATATACATGCTTGATGTGAAGATGAGTTTAGACCCAGAGATCTTGACAGTATTCCTCTATTGAATCATTTGATGGCATCTCTATGTGTAATTAAATAAATTTTTATTACAGTAGTAACATGACATTTAATTTTCAAATCCACTTTTTATGTTCAGCATTTTAGGGGCTAAATGTGGGGAAACAAACAGGGCTTAGAAAAAATATCTGTATTTTACCCCATTGCACATTTTTTTAAAACAGAGAATTGATTTTTATATTTAGTTTAAATTACCAAGCACTGTGCCACATTGTCTAAAATTTGTTTATATTAACAAAATAACATCAACTTGAAAAGTACAAGTTTAATAAAAACATAAAAAAAATATTTCATACAATATTTCATTATATTGCATTAAAAAAAAAAAATTACTCAGTAATGTTGTAAAATTCAGAGAGCATGTTATTTTTATCTTTACTATTTATAATCTTGTATAATACAGACTTGTATGAATGGACATGCTGTTTATGCAATTCTTTAATCAATCAATGATATGGTAGCAGTGCAATGTGAAAAAAATAATGCAATTCATGTTTATATTGATCATGGTTACTGATGAGGTACACAGATGGCTGGTACACAGACAGTCTAATCGGGCACAAAAAGCATGATTTTGTACACTCAACCTGCTTAGTGCAAGCGGACATGGTGAAATTGGTGTTATCTTGGCCCATTAACACCAAACAATTATTACTTGTCACATTCAGTTTGAGTATTAATGCTGATTACATAATGCAGGTTGTAATGATCCATATTACTAAATAAAAATTGTCACTGACTGGAAAACAAAAGTAACTTTAAAGTTCTTTGGTGATTGTAGATTAATGATGTAAACAAATAATGAAAAAATGTGTGATCCGAAAATTCCCAATCTGGTTGGGGTTTTGGTTGTTCTCCTGTCCACATGGGTTTCCTCCAGGTTCCACAGTTTCCTTCCACAGTCCAAAAACAAGGTAAATTGACTGCTCTAAATTCAATCAATGATGTCCTGGGTGTTGCTGACATGCACCCGAAATGTTCTTCCTTGTATGGGGGAATCCCCTCTAGTATAGGATTAAGCAAAAGTAGAGGGTGTTGGACGGAAAATAGAGGGTGTTTTAGAATCTAAAAAATCTACTGAAAATCTATTTAAGCACTTAAATAAGGGAAAATGTTTTATTCTTAGTGGGACAAATATCAGGTCATTATAATACATTAATATAAGTTATTATTTGTTGGTGAAGATATTTTTATTGATTGATTGATTTATTTGTTTAATTTTATTAAAGATTTGAGTAGTGTTAGTTATGATGGGGGGGGGGATATTGCCACATAATGCATAAACATTTATGTGACTTTTGCACAATGCATCTGTTTGTGTGTGTATATGTAGGTGGCAGCACGTACAGAGAGTGGCATTCGAAGACGAGCGCATGCCATGTCACGTTCCACTGGCAAGAGGAAAAGTCGCTTCTCTTCACTTTGGGGGCTAGAAACAAATTCAAAGCGAAAAATACACACACATACACATCCCAGCATTGAGCAGGTATAAATACACACACCCACAATTATATATATATATATATATATATATATATATATATATATATATATATATATATATATATATATATACACACACAATTAAACAACATAATGGTACTTCTGTGCTTGTTAAAAGGTTTTTGCAGAAGGAGATGATACAGTAAAGAGAGATCGGGAGGGAACAATCGATGAACACACAAGAGAAAACGCAGTAAGGGGCCACCAAATATCCATCCATTTATTTTTATTTATGCATCTATTCATTCATCAATTTACTAATATGTAGTACAGACATCTCTTTGTATCCATTGTTCATTTTTTCATGTTTTAGGGTTTAGACCATTTGTTGTTATTCATCTTTTTACACTTTATAGACAAAAGTAATGTTGCACCCACTCAATACACCTACACTAGCTTTTATTGCATTCAGTTTTGAGTTGGTACCCCTTTTGCAACTGTATTAGCTTTTACTCTTTGTGAAACAGTGGCCTGCTGCAGGATTTTGAAATGTGTCTACCCTATTTATCCAGAAGAGCATAAAGTGCTCTGCTTGCAATCTCCTTTCTAGTTTGTTCTGTATGTGGGCCATTTAAGTTCTTCCACAACAAACATTCCCAACCAGGCTTTAATGAAAATTACTTTTCACTGGAACACAATCATTCTGGAATGGAAAATTAGACTTCCTAAGAATAAGTCTTCCTAAGACTTCCTTTTCCATCAAAGTTAAAAACATACCATTTATAATTTGGAAAAAAGAGCCCTAGGCCAACTTCTAAAAACAACCTCATGGTATTATTTCTTCAGAGTTTAGTGGCCGTGTGCATTTCACCCCTCTTTCCAACACAACACTATATTTGTGATTGGTGAGGTAAAGCTTGCATGCAGTTGCTTGGCCATGGAACGTCATGAAAGCCTCAGCAAACAGTTGTTGTGTTTGTTAATGCCAAAGGAGGTTTGGAACTTTGCAGTTAATTATTTTGAAGTGCACTGGCAACTCCAATGCACTACTTTAGCACTTGGGGAACTTTACTATTTACTATTTGTTCTACTATTTGAAAATGCTTATTCATTTTAATAAATCTTTATATCTGTTTATACATCAATCAGCCCACGGTTTATTTAGCTATTTCTCATCTAGTAATTAATATTTGTCATGAGCATTCATAAGTTAATTTTTACTGAATGCTTACTTGGTTTTTACAGTGGGGGCAACTAGATTTCAATACAATTATTTGTTCTTAAATCTGATTTTATCATTCTGAAAAAAATGTTAGAGCGAGTATCGCACTATACATTTCAGTTTTTATTTATTTAAAAAAAAAAAAAAAAGCAAAATGTCATTTTTTTTCTTGTCCTGTACATAAAAGAACAGAGTACAAAAGACTAACCAAATACAAAGAAAAACAGAATGACTACAATATGTAATTTGTAGAACTACAAATTTCATTTATATCGTAAATGGTACTGGTAAAATAGAAAATGCATGTATAAATAAATATAAAACAGTTGACCATATTATCTCTGTTAATGAGCAACCTGGAAGAGTTCATTAGCAATCAAGGGCAAGAAGAATGTGTATTACTAGGAATAGGCAGTATAAATTGTAATGCATTCAAAATCAAATACACAAATAATAATAATGAAATCTATATTAGGAGCAGGTGTCCAAAAAATGTGGAAATGCTAAACAAGAGGAATCACCTGCACATCGAACAAATGGACCGCGTAAAGCCAATCGAGAAGTATTTCAACGTACTAAAAAAATCAATGCGGACAGGTTTGGTTTATGGGTTACTACCATAAGTTGCTATAGACACTGCTAAGAAACAGGCAGACACTAAGGAAATATGATGTTTTATGACTCGCTGTGTAACACAACACAGCTGATGTGTGATCAGTGGAGATCAGTTCGTACTCTTTGACACATATGGGACTTGTAGATTTCACATACTTTGACAGTGTGAGCATTTTACTAAAATTTGCCACACTAAAAATAGATGTTCTGATATATTTAAGAACATACGTGTGAGTAACATTTAGCCAGTTGTTAATGTTGTAAAGATTATGCACCAGAAACGTGCTACTGCTATTAAATTTAATTATTTGTTTATTGATGTTCATGCCGGCTAATATTTGAAGACATCCGACAGTGATGAAAGGTTCATTAGATCACAGATATTATAAACAAATTTCCAAATTGATGAATTACCTTTTGTGTATGCAAATAAAGTTTAAATATGTATTTTATTTTTATTAAATAATGTATATATCAGGGGATTATAATTACAAATTTTCATTTATATTCCTACTGCCAAGATATGTGCTCTATCCATAGGACAACATTTATAGGACATGTTTTTATAACTACCCAGCGATGGATTGGCGCCCTGTTCTGGGTCTATCTGCCCAGCGCCCGAGACGTTCTCCCCTGGATGGGCATGGGGAACCCCACCGCGACCCTAATAGAGGATAAAGCGGGAGATAATGAATGAATGAATGTTTTTATAACAGGTTCTTACATTTGTGACACGAATAAAGAGCATACTCTGTATTTGTAGATTTTCCTTTAAACTATACTAAACTACCATCTGAAAGCAACATGAATAATATATGAGTGGGGCAAGAATATGCAAAGAATTATAATTATTCCTATAACCACACAGGGAAATTACCATAAAAGGACATTCCTGAATAAAATACAAATACAATAAAATACACAAATTTAGCACCCAAATGAACCATGCAGCAATATACTCTTAACAATAATGAACAATACTATGAAAAATACTGCAATCAGAGAACACAGGATAATAAGAGCATTAAGTGGATTAATACAGAGGACAACCATTATCTAAAATAAGGCACTCAAGGTTGTGCATTATTGTGAATAAATCATAATTTTTCCTCCAATTTTGCATGCCTTCTTTTAATACAGCACAATATTATTATTTTTCAGCTTTTATTTAGTTTTAAGCATTTGAGCCAAATCTATCTACACCAATATTTTAAAGAAACAAGTTTTTATGTATCTCGCAGCATAACAATGAGCATTCAAATGATACCAAAAAAAACCCTATAATAATAATTAATTTCCCCATTGTGGGACAAATAAAGGTCTATCTTAATCAATTAGGTTTTGATTAATCAAAAGTTGTTTTTTTTTTTTGTGCAGAGATCTATTACCTCATTAACCAAAACCATAAAACCAGGAGATGTGTTTTTAGTGCTTGTGTCTTCATCTATAATTTCCTTTCTCTCTACAGAAAGATGAACAGGTTTGTCTGGCGGGGCCGGGAAAGGACCGACTTGCACCGTCCTGGGTGTGCTTGCCCAATGGACACCCTATTCTTGCTGTTATACGGCCTGGAGAGTCAGCACTCGACACTCTTGAGACCATCTGCAAGGTGTTAATCAAGCTTTCTTTCAGTGTGTTTGTCATCTGCTATTTTCAATAGGGTAATTTGGACCTAATAAATAATCTACAGTAATAAGACATACACTGAGTGATGATCATAAACAAAAATAACTTGAAAAATCATAAACAAAAATAACTTGAGTGAACTGATTGAATTTAAAAGGACTCCATTAACAATACTGGTTAATGCATCCACTGATGCAGCTATGATACGATGAACATGTTTAAACAGGTTGTTTACTAAAGCAGCAGAAGGAGTGAGCAAGCTGAAGATGAGTGCCATAGATCATTTCATCTGTGATATAATTTTGTGATGTTTATCAATAGAACTTTGTTTTACAGTAAATAAACAGCAGGTTACAATTTTAATTAAATATATAAGTTTTTGATGGTCTCTACTTTCCCCTATAACTATAAACTCTTGCTTTTATTTCATTCAAAGAAGAAAAGCACTTCACAAGTGGTAACTCCAATGAGACTGCACTTGTTTTAATTCACTTTCTTAAATTTAATGGTAAAGTTTTGTTTTGATGCAAAAATAATTATTCAAAACAATTATAATTCTGTTAATTCAGTGATAACGATTGACTTTAGCATACCTGGTCACTGAAGAATACTGTATAAACTCATTCCAGTGCAGAAAGAATATAAACCTCCATCCAATATTAAAATAACACACAATCAGTCCTACACTGCAGATTTGTAGTAATCATGTGCAGTGGCAGCTGGTCCATAGGCCCCCCCCCCTTAAAATTGTTCAGATATTAAACTGGATTAAAATTGTTAATGAGAAATGTATTTATTTGTACTGTGTTAGACATGTTAGAATTTATTAAAATAATAAATATGGCTCCCATTGTGCACACTTCCTATGTGTGGGGTGCCGGTCTAATGTGTATTTGGGTACACAAACAAACATCCCGGACACCCATTCTAGTGCGTCACTATTGGTGGTGTGTTACTACTGGTTAATTTTATTTAGGCATCGTGTGATTGGACATTTCCCGAATTGACTCATTAACTCAGGTGCGGTTCATTAGTTTGACTCACCCTTAACGTTTGCAAGCTGGAGTAGCATCAAAATGAAGGAAAAGTCAGTTTTGTCTTTACGAAGAAATGCTTTTACAAGGCGTTCACTAGAAGAAAAATAGAGGATAAAAGAGCTTGGACCAGATCATCCCAATTTACAAAAACAGCAGCAGGCAGGACGGCTAGTGATCAGGACAGGCTGAATGCACTGGCCATGTTGTCATTAGAGAAAACACTAGTCACAGACATGACTGACTTTAACAAGGTATGTTATTGAGAAATTTGCAGGAAAGAAGGGCAAAATTTTTTTTTTGTTTGTTTGTTTGTGCCCCCCTCATTTCTTTTAGCCACCACTGGTTATGTGAGAAGCAAATCAAAGATTTTAGACCAAAAATACCTGTTGCTAAACAAATGTGTAGTTCCTACAGTAAGATTATACAGTTGTCTTATGACAAGTAGATGCGATTTTAAATTCAACTTGCTCTGCCTAACCTATATTAAGGATTTCAGTGACATGCATATGCAATCAAGAGAAGGATTACTTCACTGACTATGATTTATGCATAAAATTATTTAATATGATTAAATGAAGAACTTGTTTAAATCAAAACATTTTTAGAACATGTAAAATAACTATAATATTAAGAGGAATACAAATGATAATTAAATCTTTCCTCAGGCTTACGATTTGGACTCTACCAAACACTATCTGCGCTTGAGGTTCCTGATCGAGATGCAAGTGCAGTTTTATATCCCCAAACCTGAAGAGGACATTTACGACCTGGTAATATTAAAATATTTTATTTATTTGGAATGGTAAATCCTATTTAATGCAGAACTACTCCAATTTAGTAGAAAATAACATAATGGCATTCTATCCTCATACTTTACATTGTTAGATTTGCCCCAATAAAACATGGTGATTGAGATATTTACTACTATCCATCCATCCATCCATCCATTTACTACTATCCATCCGCTTTATCCTATATTAGGGTCGCGAGGGGGTTCCCCATGCCCATCCAGGAGAGAATGTTTCAGGCGCTCGGCAGATACATCCAGGACAGGGTGCCAATCCATCCCTGTACACACACTCACTCACACAGACATGCACACATACACACTCTATATCGGGCAATTTGGAGAACTCAATTGACTTGATCCATGTTTTTGGACTGTGGGTGGAAACTGGAGAACCCGGAGGAAACCCACGCGGACACGGGGAGAACATGGAAACTCCACCCAGATTGGGATTTTCTTTATGGATAAATTTTAAAACTTTTTTTTGGTTGTTAAGCCCAGCATAATTTAAGACTAATAAATGATGGGACTTCGCTGGAGAAATACCTGATGGGTTGAAACTGGACATGACCAAAATATAGGGTGAGGAATACGGTAAAATCACCCCTCCTAATAAAACTCCTTGCTATGGTTATGTTATCAGCCAGTCAGTTAATAGTAACAATATATAAATTAAAACAATTAAATAATGTATGCAAAATCTCAAAATGAACTTCTCACCCATAATCTTTAACAATTAATCCGATGCTGGGCTTGCAGGGAGTTCGCCATGCCCGTCCATTGGAGAAAGTTTTGGGCCGTGGGCAGATGCATCCCGGACTGGGCATCATTTCATTGCTGGGCACACTCACTCGCACACACACTATATAAACATTTTAGAGCAGCAAATTCATCTTGAATTCATATTTTGTACTGTGAAAAGAAACTGGAAAATCCAGAGAAAACCTACTTGGACATGGGGAGAACATATAAAACTCCACCAAGATGGGGATTCAAACCTGGATCCCCAGAGTTAAGAGGTGGATGTGCTAACAACTACACCACCCTGCAGACCCCAAAATGAACTGCCATTTTAAATTTGCTACCATTTTCTCAAGGCAAAACTAGATTTTTAAATAATTAGTAAATTATGATGTTTAATCGCCATAAGGTATACATTTAAACAAACAGTACTGTTCTCATTTGTAAGTCGCTTTGGATAAAAGCGTCTGCTAAATGACTAAATGTAAATTTAAACAACACATAAAGGTGTTAAAAAATTCACTTTAAAAACTGTGAAATTGTATTTTTAATTGTGAAACACTGTTAGCAACCGCTCGTTCTTCCCCGGGAGATCGGCTACGTGGGAGGAAATGCGTATGCCGCTTGCGCATTATGAGCGTTTCCCCGGAATCGGCTACGCGGGGAAAAATGCGTACGCCGGTCCGTAGGACAAAACACTCCCATGGATACAACTTGCGCGGGGATATTGCGCAGCGCTGTACCGTGGTTGAAGCATGGAAGAAGAGTTCGGAGACACCGGGATAAAAACAAAACAGGTTTTATTAATTAAAAATGGTGTAGGGACACCAACAGAAAGGGGGGAACGAAACAAACAAACTAACATCGGGATAAACCCATACAAAGACGTGCACGGGGAAAATGGAAGACGGAAACTAAATACAAAAAACACCCGGTCACGTGCACAAAATAACCCAACCAACGGAGTTCATGAATACCTTAATGAGGGTCAGGTGCCCAAGGCACCTGTGACAGGCACGCTTTGCCATGAATTTTTTGGTTGTCTTATGCAGCTTTTCTACACCATTAGTTTTTTGCAGTTATCTTAAGGATAAAGTATACACCAACCAACCACATTCCATTAAGAACATCATTGAAGAAATTCCAAATGACATTGCTGACATTTCTCAACAATTATGTCATTATTTTATGGACATTTTTACAACAAAGACTTTAACATGGTCTGCCACGATGGAGTGGGTTGTTTGTCAGGTGTTTTGTTTCCTACATTACCTCCATATTTACAAATTCATGTGTAAACTCCTTTTGGTACACCCTTACATAATACAGTCACAGTGCTACTGTGACTTCTCTCAGTGTAAAACAATAATGATTATGTAATTACATCATGTAAACACTGTTCAGAGCTAATATTTTTTTCACAACTCAAGTACTACCAACCATATTTATGTGTTATATGACCAAATGTTTTGAATTTTCCTTTAATAAATAAACACTTTGCAATTATTTGGTTGAGAAATTTAATTGAGAACTTATACAGGTCGGGCTTTGCTAATAAATTTATTTTCCAGAATAAGCACAGCTAATTGATTGCTTCTCTCACTCAGAGACTTTCTCTCTGTTTATGGCTGGTGAAAGCGTAATGGCACAGCTTTGCTGCCTGCTGTGCTGTTCGTCAGCCAGAAGTCTCAGTTGCATTGCAAATGGATCGTTAGAGACAGAAAACCTCACATATCCGTTCTTTCCTTTTCAGCTCTATAAGGAGATTGAGCTCTGCTCCAAAATGAAGAAAATTATTCAGTTTGACCGGGATGAGTCCTGCATGATTGGTTATGGTAACAAATCATTTGTTTTTGATCTCTGTGGGAAGTTATAATATGAGCAAATGTATTCAAAAGGCCTGGAAGATGATCTTTTTTACTTTTTCTGACAGGTTTTTCCATCTCTGTGGTGGAAGACGAAGGCATACAGCAGCTGTACATTACAGACGTGAAAGCAGGAGGATTAGCATTTGCCAAAGGTTTATTACTCGTCTTCTTTGCTCAATTAGCCTCTCTGTCTTCTTTTCCTCCGCCCAGCTCTCTCATTTTCCCGCACTCTAGCGCTCATGATAATGGGTGCTATTGCTGTGTGTTATGCAACGCACAGTTTGAAAGCTTTGTGGGTTTTTTTGAGGCTCGAATCAGACATGCAAGCTGACTCATACTCCACTCAAAGGAAAAATAAGTAACATTATATCACTTCAAGGCCATAATTTCAGCCTCAAACCAGGTTTATGCTTTATCAAAGTTCTAAAAGCATAAAACATTCAGGATTATTATGAACACACTGAATACAAGGAGAGGGCAAAATAACTCAAGATTGTATTCATATAAAGAATGTGACTACAGAAGGGTTTACATGTTCAATTAGTTTTTATAGGGTGGTTTGTTTAAAGAAAAAAATCATTTCAGAACATAAAATGTTCCTTAAAGCTTATCATACCACTTTTTGTTGGGGACGACTTACTTTCCAGTATGTTTGTTGGAATTTTATAATTATTAAATCAGTCAGTCGAATGATTGCTAAATAATTATTCTACTTTAGTGATATTCTAACAGGCTTTTAAAGTATTAGTAAAAAAGGTTAATGCAGTAGACAGTGTGGCTTAAAACCTTTCCAGCAAATGTAATTAATAGAAATATGTAGAACTATAAATATACATTTACATTTATTTTACATATGCTTTACCTTACTAACAGCTTACTTAAATACAAATATGTTTGTTGAAAAAAATTCAGGTGTTCAAGAATTAAAGAAAGCAAAAGGCCACATTTGTCTTCTCTCTCATATACATTTTTGACTCTTTGATTCCAGATTTTGACTTATTTATAATTCAGGGGAGCAGAGCAGACTGTAGGAACTATTTTGGTCTAAATCATTAATATTATTGAACAGAATAGACTAAATGGATATATAACCGAAGTTAAAGTAAAAAAAAAAAAAACACTTTAAAACACTGCCTGGTCATGGCAGTGAGTCAAACCTACAGTTTCTTTCTAATGTATTGTCTTTACGTACAGGTTATTGTAAAGGTGGTAGTGACTATTGTACTTGACCACATTTGGCATGCTTATATGGTAATTCAAAACCTTAAATTATGTTTTTGCTGCTATATAACCAGATAACATAGATTTTTAATGGTATCATGTCCATCTTTTGATGTCACTATGCTCTGAACATCATGATCGTTCAAAGTTGGCCAATTAAACCATTTCATAAGTAAATTTCCAGTTTCAGCAGCATCAAAATTACAAATCAGAAATCCTACTCATTCATTCATTCATTATCTCCCGCTTTATCCTCTATTAGGGTCGCGGTGGGGTTCCCCATGCCCATCCAGGGGAGAACGTCTCGGACGCTGGGCAGATAGACCCAGGACAGGGCGCCAATCCATCGCTGGGCACACACACACTCACACAGACACACTCTATATGGGGCAATTTTGAGAGTTCAATTGATTTGATCCATGTTTTTGGACTGTGGGAGGAAACCGGAGAACCCGGAGGAAACCCACGCAGACACGGGGAGAACATGGAAACTCCACCCAGATGGGGATTCGAACCGGGAATCCCTAGCGCTGAGAGGTGAATGTGCTAACCACTAAGCCACCGTGCCGAAATCCAACTCAATTTTTTTTTTTAATGTCACACGTGTTTGTGAAAAGGTTCAGAATGACAGCGAAGATATAATAAGTAATTTTAGTATTAACCCTTTGAGTCACAATCATGTAATATATCATTTTCAATGCAGGTCTTAATGCTGGTGATGAGATTCTGCAGCTCAATGGGAAAAACTCCAGTACATTGTTGTTCTTCGACATGAAGACCGCTTTCTCTCAACCGTCTCTCACCCTAATGGTAAACACGTTGCCCCCAGTGGACCGCAGACAACACTGCTTTCTACCCCAAAGACGATCAGATGCCGTACAGCAACTCTACACTGACATCTTTTCCCAAAATCAGGGTAAGTAAAGAGTCACTACCAAACACAGATAATGTGATCAAAATGAATATTATGGGATATCAACAGATTTTGAAAATTACAGAAGTAAACTGCTGGTTTAACATGGCATCAGCACATTGTTAGGCCTGGATGACTCATAACTGCTTTAAAAGTTCAATCGATGGGGTTACTGTCGGAAAGATATTAACATTAAACCCTAGCCTTCTTGAAGAGCTTCCTTTGAGTTCAGTGTCTATTTAAAGCTAATAAAGTTTAGTTTACCAAACTTGTTGATGTAAAAAGAATGGAATTATTGTCTACAGGTGGTAGGTTCCCAAAGAACAAGGCTGGTAACTACTGCATTAGTCCCAGGTATGTGACATTTTCATTAGGTTAATAATATAGATGCTGAATTGTGTTTTTTCTCCACAGAGGAGATTTTGGATGATGGAGTAGGTCTAATCTCAGAGACATCCACAAACAGCTTAGAAGACGACTCTGAGCTCTTTGGTGAATATGACTTCGGAAAGGTAGTGATGTCTAAATCTGTTCTCATGATGCATCATTGTGGTATAATCATGTGTCATTAGCATATTGAACTGTTCATTGCCAAAAATGACATCTTGTAACAATCTGGTTTGGGGTTGGGTTGTTAACAAGAGCATTTCTGGTTAGCTAATAGAGACGTGTAAAGTTTTTTACTATAGTATAGTTTATTTAGTAAATAATGATATTTAAGTAAATGCTTTTATATAAATGTTCAGTAAAATCTTATTTTTAGACTCCACTTACATGATTGCAATAATCAAAACAATCATTATTTATAAAGACAGACCCCAAAGAAGGTATTATTTGGCTGGTGGATTAATCTTAGCATTGCAATTTCAATGATGCAGAGGTGGTGTGTCATTGTGTATTATGCTAGAATGAATCAGACACAGTAGGCAGCATCATATTAGCACCCATGAAGGATTTGAGGATGACTAACACACTGCTACAATAAATGAGCTACTGCTTTGATTTTACATTAACAATTAAAGGTAATAAGGAAGGTGTGTCTAACAGAGTGCGTAAGATGTGGACACATTGTTTAGACTTGACCACTGCTGTTTAAACTAGTTGTATAAGTGCAAAACACACTAATACATCAGATCTACTTGGATTATGGCGAATTTGCAGATGCCACAATACTCTAAAATTCTAAATATACGTTGGAAGATTGTTCCACCTTTTCTAGGACATGTTTCTGTTTGATTTGGTTTGGCTAAGAGCTATTAATCACAGGTTGAAGGACCTTAGACATAAAAGCTAAGCAATGTATATTGGTGGTGTAAAATAATATTAACAATATTTCCAAAAATCTATCATGTAACTTACAGACGTATGTTGAATAATTTTGAAAGAACTACAAAATAAAGTCCTATTATAAATGCTGTAAGAACATGACCGGAGTTTATGATGGGCATAACAAACATGGGTAATTTTATTCTGTTGCTGCATTTAAAGTTTATCGGTTCTTGGTCACAGAAATCGCATTATTATTGTTGTTTATAACAGTTAAAACAATATAGCATAAATTAAAAATCATAAAACATAAAGTGACTTTAAGGTTCCGGAAAGTCGCTATACAAATAAAATGTGTTATTATTACAGACCGCAAAGCATAAGATTGAAGGATAAGAGAAGCTGCTAAACATTTTTTAAAAAGAGAGTTAAAAAATCATAATGGGTTATAAATATTTAGGACAAACCTTTGAATCCTCAAAACAAAATGACAAAACCATAATCAAAAATCCTTGACGAAGTAGGAGTAGGAGCAAGGTTAAGGAGAGGAATTAATGGTATGTCACTCACGGTCAAAGGCAAAGGCCTCACTTTTCTTTGGAAATGAATGGCTTGCATCAGTCAAGTTTAAGGAGAGTTTGAAGAAGAAAAATCCTTACAAGTGGAAGATCAGCATTTAGTTTCAACTTCCTCTGGCTAAACATATCTATAGGTTCCTTCCCTGCCTACATGGAACTAAATTTAGATCAAGTGTCTCCAAGAAAGGGACTGGTTCTATAGTCTTTCTGTATCTCAGGGATTTGGTCATTTATTTTTTTCTAAAAACACCATCTTGTTTGTGCATTTTGTTTAAGTTCTACAATGTATGTGCACTTTTTAATTAACAATTACAGACTCTAGTTAATCCCTTTTATCTTCAACATTTAATAGCAGGGATCGTCATAATACCACCAAAGAGCAGGTTTTAATTTAAGTATAGAAAGTAGTGAGACAGATGTGGTGGGGGTGGTGTGTTGTCCTGGTATGAATAGATCAGACACAGCAGTGTTGCCGGGATTTTCAAACACTGTGTCCAAATCAGAGACACAAACCTTATTACACCACCCCAAGTATGTAAAAAAGCGAAAGTAGGTTTATTGCTGCATTTGTCATCCTTTAGTTAGTCAGTCATTGCACTGTCTATATGATGCTCGTGACGACTATTTTCGGTGAAGAGATTTTAGTCCAACAGTGTCAATTTAGTGTTTAAATTCTAGCAGCACTGCTGCGTCCGATTCACAGTAGCACTACTACTACAAACACACTACCATGTCAATGTACTAACTGATGCGAAGAATCAGCCACCACCTAAATATCACCTGTTCTGTGGTAATTTTGTGGACATATAATGTTATAATATATCCATTTCTCTGTGTTATGTTAATACAGCAGAGAAATGGAAAGCAAACGTTAATTTGATTAAAAAAATGTAGATTTAGTCAATTTAGTGTTTAAAATCAGTGGAAATTAAACGTTGTGTTGGGTATTTTTTATTATCTCTGGTTAATGGTACACATAGATGATTCAAATGTATGATGACTGCAATTTTCCCCCGGGGATTAATAAAGTATTCTGATTCTGATAGCACCAAATATGCATTAGCACTTTTAAAATGTTTCCACAAACTGCTGTACAATACTGACAAACCATCTGTATTCTATCTACCTGCGCTGCTCCAGTGCCGCTGTAATTCGGAAACGATGTTTCCACTAGCGGTCCATGCTCTCCTTCTATCCTAAGCGACACTTGCGAATGTGCAACTCGGCTCAGGAGTAGATTTAATTTTAGTTCCGTATTTTGTTTCTTGGTCTTCGCACATTCCTATAGGATGTATTTACAGTTGCATTCCTGTGTGGTTCGATACAAATACATGTACTGTTATACCTCTATTATCTACTTATAAAACAGATTTTTACATCAGATTTTTATATTCGATTGGATCAGCCATTTGTCCAGCAGTGAGACAGTTGACAATAATGCACACCTCCTAAACTGTTTCACATTCGTATAAATGCATACAATATGTGAATGTTGTAGAATATGATTTAAAATCATGTACAATTTAATGGAAATACAGATTGATATAAACAGTGAGCCATTTCCCCATGCGTGTTAAGCCAGTGTTCTGTTACTCAGCGAACAATTATGTCACAGAAAACCAGTTTTTAATAATTGTGTTTTAAAGAAACAATTATAAATTAAACTTTGTTTTTCTATAATAGTTTTTTTTGTAACTTTTTTTATAAAAGCAACACTTGATACTCTTGAGGTTGTACATTGTTGTGAATAAATCATGAGAAAAAGATGTTATCAGGCACGATGCAAAGCGTAGTGCCTTTACACCTCTTTCCAATCAACACTGATTGCTGAGTAATAGGATGCCAGTTTTTCTAAAAAATGCTGCTATTTAGTGGCCAAATTTCATAATTTCACAGAACACATTTTATAAAAAAAACAAAACAAAATAACAAAACGACTTAATGCTTATCAGGAATCAGCTTACTGTTTATGTTAATGCACTTAATGATATTTAAAATCATGTATTGTATATAATGCAATGATATTAATGTGAAGTGGTCAGAGGTGTGCATTATTGTCAGTAATGTCATGACTGGACTAAAGGCTCACACAATCAGAATTAAGGACTGGAACTACCCATTTTATAAAAAAATCTAAGTTATTGTAAATAAATCACAGGAAAAAGATATAACAGCACTCCGCAATGCATTGTGCCTAACAATTTCTGTTTCCTGTAATTTTTTTTCACAATAATGCTCTTGTGCCTTGTTGCTTTATTAGGTACTGTCAATCCAGGCTGAGCAAACCTTGCCTAACACCCCTTGAGCTGACAAGCATTGATCTTGGTATTAATATTATAAATTAATAAACTTCCCAAAGTTGTAGGGCTGAGGTCAAGGTTCTGTGTAGACTATTGGTGTCCAATATATCATGTGCTTGGTATAGAATGTCACCTTGTATACATTACTTCATTCATTATCTTCCGCTTTATCCTCTATTAGGGTCGCGGTGGGGTTCCCCATGCCCATCCAGGGGAGAACGTCTTGGGCGCTGGGCAGATAGACCCAGGACAGGGCGCCAATCTATCGCTGGGCACACACTCACTCACACAAACACACTCTATAGGGGAGAACTCTATATTTGGAGAACTCAATTGACTTGACACATGTTTTTGGACTGTGGGAGGAAATTGGAGAAACCGGAGGAAACCCACGCGGACACGAGGAGAACATGGAAACTCCACCCAGATGGAGATTCGAACCGGGAATCCCTAACGCTGAGAGGCAAACGTGCTAACCACTAAGCCACCGTGCCGCTACCTTGTATACAGTGATATTAAAAAAGAAAAGCCTTAATTAGTAATTGTCGAGCCTAAACTCAATAATAGGCTGCAATAGAGTGCAAACGTTCTTGTATAAAGCATTGAACCAAATAAAATTTTCTCATTAGAATTTTCAGGTGGTTTTATTTGAGAATGTTGCAAGATTGCACTGCAAAAATTCTACTACTAATCCCTGTGATTTATGCAATTGGGTGTCTGATGGTAAAAGGCTAATTAGTTTGTTTAAAATGAAATCTCATGAAACAGATCTGCTCTTTATTTTTGTTTGCTTTCTAATTGCTTATTAAAAAAGCAATTAGGCTTTCACTGGCAGCTCTATAAATATGTATATGAAAGGGGTTTTAAAGGCAGTCAGTGAAGCACAGCTCTTTTTGATCGAGATCCCCCAAATAAACATGCATCAAAATATGTTTTTGCTTTGAGCTTTAAAACATTTTAGTTCTGGTACATTTAGCCAAGTAGGCTAAGCAAGCAAAATATCAAATGGTAAATTAAGACTCCAATATTCAGTATGTCAATGTTAAGCCACATTCTTCTTTAAAATGGAGTTAAATTTTTAAATGATTGCATGTACTCTTTCAATGTTCTAATGTGAATCTCAAAAGTTTTCATTTACTGCAATTCCATCAACTTGTCTCATTTTATCTATATTCAGGTGGTTGTGTCAGCAAATAGTGCAGCAGAGTTACATAATTATCATAAACACACACAGGCTCATCCATGCACTGTATACACACACACACACACACAAATAGGGTTTTTGGCTCTGCTACATTTTGCCGTTCTGTTTATCTTCGCTTTGATGTTGAAATAGCAATGTGTTTTGTCTCTGCTGTGAATGGTGACACCAGTTTCAGAGTATTTGTGCTAATCATTTAAAAGTCAAGTGTGTCATACAGGTGCTCGTCTGTGTTACCCAGTTGTGCCCTCAACATCTGAGCAGTGATGCAGCTAATGCTGGCAAAGGCTTTAGTATGTTCCTTGTACAGAGTCAATAGAAAATCAGCATACCCTCTATATTTTTAGATTGTATAAGTTACAAGCTTAAATGTTTGACCTATAATTGTTTACTTTAACAGAAGATGGTTGGGCATTAAATACGTGGCTTGAATAAACACGTCTCGTAATGAGTACAGTAAATACCTTAACTTGCTTACATAAAAGCAAATTGACTTGTTGTTTTATAAATAAATAAAAAAATAGTTTTCTGACAAAAACTGTTCTGACAATTTAAACATCGCTAAACAGCACACACTTTTTTTTTTAATCTAAATAAATTTAAATAAATATAGACATTTGAATTACAGTTAAATTCATCGTTAATTCTCTGATTGATGCATGTAAACTTCTTGAAAGTATTAGAGAACGTATTATTACGTAGTATTATTAACTTTATTTTTTAGGAGGTTTTATTTATTTTTAGGATGGTAAAAAAAAGCTTAATTAAAAAAAATTACTCTGGTGTAAGGCAACTCTTTATAATAAGTTAGTGCTTTAAGTTCATTTTCATCCATCCATCCATTATCTTCTTCTTTATCCTCGACTAGGGTCGCGGGGGGGGGGGGGGGGGGGGGGGGGGGGGTTTCCCCTGCCCATCCAGGGGAGAACATTTTGGGCGCTGGGCAGATACACCCAGGACAGGGCGCCAATCTGTCGCTGGGCACACACTTACTCACACAGACACACTCTATATGGGGCAATTTGGATAATTCATTTTACCTTGAATCCATGTTTTTGGACTTGTGGGAGGAAACCAGAGAACCCGGAGGAAACACACGCGGGGAGAACATGGAAACTCCACCCAGATTAGGATTCAAACCGGGAATCCCTAGTGCTGAGAGGCGAACGTGCTAACCACTAAGCCACTGTGCCGTTAAGTTCATTTTGGTTTCCTAAAAATATAGAGCTGATTTATGTGTGATTGAAGATGAAATGGTACATTACCAGTCACCACAAAATTTTACAATTTGCATTCACTTTTTTTTTCATTTTACAATTTGCATTACATTTGCAAGGAAGAATGGATGAATGTTCTCTATAGGTATAGGAGTACATACACATCTGTAGTTTCATTTATTGGAGCCATTGATTTGTTGCATGACCCAGCCTTGGCTGAGCTATGGCTTTAACATCTATAAATCTGATACTTTGCTTTAGAATATTCATACTTTAGGAAATTTTCTATAATGCCCGATCCTGGGAAATTGAAAACTGTCATAAGATGAATTGTAAGATGAATAGGAATGTGTAAACTAGTTTCACAAAGTTTACAATTTCAAATCATTTTCACATACTGAAAAAACTCTTTACATATTGTTTAGCAGCAGTTGTTCTGAGGTCATGGCTGTGGTTCTTTTTACTCTGTATGATGGTTGTTGTAGAGGTAGTTAAACCTTGTCATAGCAAATCTTTTGCATTTGAGTAATAAAACACATTTGTTAATAACTATTTTAAAGATTGAGATTACATTTTTTAGTTTCTGTCTGGTTCATGGTCTTTCACAGGAATTATCGCCCAAATGGACCATAGAATATTCAATGATTATATATTTTTTAATTCGATAGATGATTAAAACACAAATCTGAATGACATAAACATTTTTTCTAACACCAAGCCTAACCTTATATGACACCCTATTCTAAATGTTCGACAGCCTTAATGCTAATTTATTTTTTTGCCAATTTTGACATTTCATCCTAATTTGAACATCCTTTTACATGTACCCATTATTTTATGTTCAGAGTCTGTTTATATATGAGCCAAGGACACAGTGTGTTTCAAAACTCGCTTTAGTGTTGGAGAAGGCTTGTATCTTTCTGTCTTTTTTTGACACTACAAAGATTTAGTTTCCTCTTTTCTAAATATAGTATGGAAACCTTGAATGTCTCTGTAGCTTGTTGGTATTTTATTATTTTTTTTTGTATTGGTCATCCTAGAGTTCAAGATAAGGACTTTCATACTGTTTTGATCACCTGCAATAGTTTAAGAAAACAATTTGTTTTCTGTATGCAGTTTTGATTTTATAAATGTGTTCATAAGCTATTTTTTTTAATAACTCTGCAGCCTTGCGTACAGTAAGATGTTTTTCTGTTCTCTGAACCTCGGAGTATAACACACAACATACTTCTTACACTTAGAATAGAGGACAATAATTATGGGTTTGCAGACCGGCTGTGTAATTAATGGCATGAGGTTTCTTGTATTGTCATTGTAATTCTGCAGAAGGTGCTAAAGGTGGAGTTTCTTGTTAATCTCAGCACATGGTTTTGGGGAGATGTAAAGCAGTGAATCGATGAGCTCAGACTTTGAAACTAATCAAGTCTATTCATCTGGTCATCCATCCGTCACCTTGTGGTTTGCACCAGTGGAGAAAGTGAAGAGATGTTACACTTACAAGAGACTTGGAAGATGAAGCTGGCACTTTGGTGGTACAGAGTGTGTGGGTGGGTGAACGAGAGAGCGATGAAGAGAGTGAGAGAGAGAGAGAGGAAGAGGGGAAACCGACAGGGAAAGTAGAGCAGTGAAAATAATCCAGCACCTCATTATGACTGCTTCTGTCCTTTTTCTTTAATATATTTTTGAAGACACAGTAATAAAGCGAGGTAAATAACGAAAGGTTTAGAAAGGTAGGGAGAAGAGGGAAGAAGATGCTACTGTGTTGCTCTTTATGGACCTTTAAAGCTCTGAATTTGGATATCAACATCTTTGTATAGTGAGGGTTCATGTTTGTAAGTGTATGTGAGTGTGCGTGTCTGTGGCTTAGACTTAATCATGTCGGTACTCAAGCGGAACAGACACCGAAAACCCTCGTCTGAGTCGATCTACGACATGCTGCACCTGGTGAGCAACACCTCAGCTTCTATGTATATTGTGTATGTCTGTGCGCATATGTGACTGTTTGGTACTGTTCAGAAAAATGCATTCAAATAGATGAATGAAATGTCATCATTTATAAATAAAAAATATATTATTTATTATTGGAAGCCAATAATGGTCCCTGCAGCAATTTCATAGATTGATGGATAAAACGGCTTAAATAGTTCTTAACAGTTGTGTATTAAAACATTCTATAGTTTTGCACAATAAGATGTTTTGCCTAGAAAACATGTGAATCCTTGATGCAAAGTAAAGAAGCTGATGACCAACTCAATTCAGTATGGTCTTTATATATAATTAAGCATTGCAATTATAATATCCGAGGCAACTTTGACCACAGTAAAACCCTTATCTGTGTCTCGAACATTCTTTGTTTATACAAAGTGCAATCAATACAATATGTATAACCTTCTCAAAGTTTTAAATAGTGTGCTAGCTACTTAAATTGCCACTTGCTTTACTTTTTTTTTTGTACAGTGCACTGCCAGCAAACAAACAGCACTATTTACAAACATGTTTCTATCACAATTCCAAAAAAAATTAGTCTTTAGTCTTAAAAAAGTCTTTACTTTGTTAGTTCGTTCTTGTCACTCATTCTTTCGCCAATTTCTCTTACAATGCAATCCTTTGGTTTGAGCAGACTTTTTACTTTGGGTCTAAAAAAAATATCAATAATTTAAAAAATCAATGATTTGACACAAAACGTTTATGACCGATTGATCAGACTTTGTGAAACAAAACCTGAAAATGTAAAAAAAAAAAAAAAAAAGTAATGAAACTGTTCAAATTACTAGAACTAGAAAAAAAATACTTTGTAAATTGCATTTCTAAATCAGATGAGGCCCTATTTTACACCCTAGACAAGATGTCTATGCGTAAATGCACTGGGCTCATTACCCCACCAACTGTCTATTTTTACACCTTCCAACTTCGTTGTTTAAATAACAACAGTGTTTGAGATTATAGCTATATCAATGTGTGTGGTGGTTCAATGTGAGTCGTTCAAGTAAATGTCTGGTGTGTTGCTATCTTGGCGAAGGAAACCACTGGTGCACCACTAAATGAAAACAACCTAGACAGATGTCAACAGTGAGACGTTCATTTCTATCTTAGCAGTAAATTGTCAACACAGACACATGCCCAACGCTACTGAATAGCCATTGAATGCTATTACATATCACAGAGAATGCATAGTCTACACTATACTGTGTGTTCTGTATTCACAGAAATATGCAATACCTCATGGGCCAGTGCAGTGAGTGCAGATAGATGTGCCATTAAAATAGCAATCCGCCAAAGACATACAGCACCTTGCACTTCAAGGGAATGGCAAGTGACGCGCTGACCGTGATATTGCACAAATCACCACATTAATAATTTAGAAAATAATTACATGTTTTTGCACTGCTTAAGGCCGGTTTTTCCTGTCCTTACAATAGCAAAGATGCACTAACACGTCATTAACATGTCATTAACTGTCAGAAATAATTAATTGGAAAAAGAAATATGGCCATATTTCCAAAAAACCTTATCCCAAGAAACCTTATCCCATTCTTTGCAGATAATATTCATTTTTATATAAACACATTTATGAATTAAAACTTGTTGTTTTATTTGTTTATATGTATGTTTTTATAACCAATTTATAAAACAATTAGGAACTTAAGGTTGTGCATTTTCATTAATAAATCACAGGAAAGAGGTGTAATGTTGTTACGAAATGACGCTTCTGTAGCTACGAAGACAAGTCCAAGATGATGCAAAAGGATAACAAAACAAAGTACAATTTAATTTATTTATATAGCGCTTTTTACAACAGTACATTGTCACAAAGCAGCTTTACAGAATGAAAAGCCTTTAAACCCCCAAAGAGCAAGCCGAAGCGACAGTGGCAAGAAAAAACTCCCTGTTATGTTGTTATTTAAGGAAGAAACCTTGGTAGGACCAAGACTCAGTGGGGGACTCATCCTCCTTGAGTGGCCAGGCAGCAACAACAGTGTAGGACAGCCATGTCCAGATATTAAACAAATGGAAAAACTAACAACTGGAAAACTATGTGAGTCCATTAGGGGGCATCCTGCAGGACCGCCTTGTCAGGTTCCACACAGTATTCATGCATACACAAAGCATGTGAATACGACGAAGACGTAACTAAACTAAATCAGTATTCCGACACCCGACTTGAAGAAAAGCAAGGTCTTAATATACACACTAAGGTAAACTAAACTGTTTACCACTCATGGTTACAAATTAATCAATTAACACCACAGAAAACAACAGAATATTGATGCACAGGGAAGCGTCAAGAGTCCAAGAGAGGGCGAGAAGCTTCACGTCAGGTTACACGTCAGGTTAAAGAGCACCTTTTTCCTGTGATTTATTTACAATAATGCACGCCCTCTCTGCCTTATCCCTTTATCATACTCCCACATTCTTAAGAGAAATATCAAGACAACTGTGACTCTATGAGTCAATCGACAAGACAACTAATAGTTAAAGAATAGTTTAAGCTAAGTAAAATTCTTGTCATTGAAAAATTACCTAAAACAAGCAGTTCATGTGAACTCCCACCAACATAACAGAGCTGAAACTATTTTAAAAAGAGGAATCCAAGCCACTGTGCTTAAATAAATTAAGTTAACAAAAACTTAATTAGTAGTTATTAAAAGAGAGCGCACCAAATACTAAAAGCAAAGGTTTACAATCTTTTTCCACTTATAGATATTGGATAATTCATTCATTCATTTTCTCCCGCTTTATCCTATATTAGGGTCACGGTGGGGTTCCCCATGCCCATCCAGGGGAGAACGTTTCGGGCGCTGGGCAGATAAACCCAGGACAGGATGCCAATCTATCGCTGGGCACACACTCACTCACACAGACATGCACACAGACACACTCTATATGGGGCAATTTGGAGAACTCAATTGACTTGATCCATGTTTTTGGACTGTGGGAGGAAACCAGAGAACCCGGAGGAAACCCACGCAGACACGGGGAGAACATGGAAACTCCACCCAGATGGGGATTCGAACCGGGAATCCCTAGCGCTGAGAGGCGAACGTGCTAACCACTAAGCCACCATGCCGCCATATTGGATAATTGTCTCTTTATTTATTTTTACTTTTCTTCTTATTTGCATCAAAAAAAGTGTTCACAGGCTCTCACAGGACTTGTTCCTTTTGGCATTTCTTTTTTTTTAATTTTGATCTGATACAGAGTTTAAGCACTACTTTATTTCCCACCCCCAAGTCTAGTATTTCTTTTTTTGCTTTTCCCCAATAAAGTACTGTTTTATTTTTTTATTTTATTAATTTTTTGTTTGTTTTTTGGATTTGATAATAATTGACTGCTTTGCGTCTGGGCTTCTTACAACAACCATATAAAATGAATACAGAGAGATGTTCTACTTGTGAATACTTTAAATTAAAAGCGGTGACCTTAACTCTCAACCCTAAAATTCTAGATCTTGGTATTAATTAGACATAAGAAAAAGAAGAAAGAAGCGAGTGAGTGAAGTTGACATTTGCTACCTCTTCAGATGAGAACATCTAGTCCTCAGTACCTGGCAATCAGTGCGTGTATGTGTGCATGTGTGAAACAGCATGACTGCAGGTCTGCCTTTACCTGTGTGTGTGTGTGTATGTGCTGTGCACGTGCTCTTCACTTCTCCATGGCAACGCTCAGAAGAACAGGTGCTTTTGTTTTGATTTAGAGAAAACTAAGCTGTCAAAGAGAAAATAAACTGATCAGATTCAGACTGACAGAGAGGAGTGGAGTAGCCATATAATCATGTGGCGATACAACACAAGGCAGACATGGGCTTTTGTCTAATATATGCGATAAATCAGCAAATTATAGCCATAATTATTTATGGATCCATATCCAATATTGAATAAAACAGCTTCCACAACCCTGATACTTCATGATGCATAAACCCTCAACTAAATGACTTCTTTTTTTATGCACAGGGTTAAAATATGATTAAAAAAATCTAAGTCAAAGTATGAACATAGAATCAGAGGGATTATCACCTATATTTATTGACTGAACTGAATCAATTTATCTAAAATGGAGACTTGATTATAAACACATTCTGTGCATTAGTGTCATACACTGCTAACACTAAACCACACTAAGCTTTGATTCTCATAAGGTTTCATTATTTAAAATCAACAAATACCAAGGATTTCACCCCAATACCCAGCTTGCATGATAAGGGTCTGCAGCTTATCCAGCAGCCCAAATTGTGTTCAACCAACTCAGGCTTATGTATATCACTCCACTACTTACTTCTCTCCATTGGCATCCTGTAGCTGGCTGCATTCAGTAAAATGCACTCACTCTGACCTACAGAACAATCTCTGCAGTTGCTCTTTCTCACTTTAACTCCTTTTTCCAAAGATGCAGCTTAACTTGTTCACTGCACTCTAATACTGAATATCACCTGGTGCTTCAACTTCACTCTGATGCCAATTCTCGCTCCATAACGTTCACTACTGACAAATGGTGAAATAATCATCCCAACTCTGACCATAATGCTGAGACATTTGGCGTCTTTAAGAATCAACTAATGTTTAAACTAGTAATGTTTAATCAATATCACATGATCTCAGTGATTATTGATAATGGTATAATTGTTGCTACCAGATGTGCTGGTTTCTTTATAACTGTTAATCTGGTATTTTCACGAACAAGAATATTTTTTAAATAGTGCAATAAAGAGAAAAACACTCAGCAATAGTTATATGGACAGAAATTGCATGTAGATCTGTGAGAATAATAAGAGTGGTTTGAGCTGACAAAAGTTTTAGTTGTGGTCTAACGAAATTGAGTTGCAGCAACAGAAAAATATGTATAATAGTCATTTAACGTCACTAAAGGAATTAAATATGCATTAAATTTTATGTTTCACATGGTGGCTAGGAAAATACTGGTCTGTACAAACACCAAATTCTGTACCTTTAGAAAGTAGTTACTCTTTTGTGGAATAGATAGATAATAAAATTAAAATGCACCCAGAGAGATGCAAGCGTTTTATGAGAAATAGAATTGAACCTTTCTACAGTGATGCTTGAACCCTTAAGAATTAAGTATATGGGCTAAAACTTTTTTGATTTCTAGCAAGTTGTAAATGTAGAAAAAAAAATCAAACAAATAAGATTTCTTCAGACTTTTAAGATTTATAAGATTTCTTCAGGTCAGGAAATGTACCCATTGTTACGAATCTGTAAGTAACAAACGTATGCGATGCCCCTTATCAATGTTAATGTTCATGGGTTTACCAAAAAGAGAACATTGGACATCAATAGACATCAGGGTTGCAAATAGAAGGCAGCGACTCTCTACAAAGATGATAACTGCCCTTCTGCAATATACTGCAGATCATAAAAACGAACCAGTTGTTTTGTGGATAAGCCCACAATTTAACTAAATATGATGTGTTATGTTTAAAAAAAATAATAAAATAATGCATTATAGTAGAAAAACCTTGGTTGTTAAAAAAAAAAAATTGTTTAAAAAGATTTATCTACCAATAGAAGAAGTGATATGACAGACACAGAAGGGTTTGCCCATGGCTAAAGCATGGATTTTATAGAGATTGAAACCTTCTGGTACCAGACAGAGTGTTTAGAGTTGGATAGGGTATAAGAAGCATTGCAATAAATTGCTCAGGCACCACAAGATCTACAAAGACATTGTTGGCATGCTCTTCTGTGATCAGCTATATCTCCCTGGCATTTCTCAGCTGGTGGATAAATGTGAATGAGCTGCCAATATCACTAAAGCTCAGTGCCCTGAATTGTCTTGTTCTGTGTTCAGTTGAGCTGTTGCAAATTGTCTGCATGAAGTCTTGACACTCCAGCACCACAAACTAAACATCTGACAAAAATACCAGCAATACAGTTACAGCAACAATTTAGGCAGGGGTAGTCTGTCAAAAGTAAATGCTCACCAGGTTAGAGAGACAGGACATTTCCACAAGAGAGAGGTACTTGTCCATGCACTGCTGATTGTTCCTGAGTTTTTGCTCCAGCAGGTTCAGAGAACCAAGGGCTTGAACACACAAAACTACTTTTTTTCTGTTTGTCATTTTGTCACTATACAGCATGTAAACCTTATTTTGAAAAAAAAAAAGGTTTATCTGAATGCCATTATTTGTTGCTTTATGTAAACTTTCAGCCTTAATGAAGCCTTCACTGGTCATAGATGTTGGATTTTATATCAGATAACTTTTCTTTCCTTTAGATCATTGGACATGTCATCCATGATATCCAGAAAGAATTCAAATTGAAATTGCTCAAACCACAAAAGTTGTTCACTTTTTCTCTGTCGGCTTATTTTAAATGATATTTATGTGGGCACGGTGGTTTAGTGGTTAGCACATTTGCCTCTCAGCACTAGGGATTCCCGGTTCGAATCCCCATCTGGGTGGAGTTTCCATGTTCTCCCCGTGTCTGCGTGGATTTCCTCCAGGTTCTCTGGTTTCCTCCCACGGTCAAAAAACATGGATCAAGTCAATTGAGTTCTCCAAATTGCCCCATATAGAGTGTGTATGAGTGAGTGAGTGTGTGCCCAGCGATAGATTGGCGCCCTGTCCTGGGTGTATCTGCCCAGAGCACAAAACGTTCTCCCCTGGATGGGCATGGGGAACCCCCCACGCGACCCTAATATAAGATAAAAGTGGAAGATGATGGATGGATGGATGGATATTTATGTGGTAGCATTTCTGAACCATTCACCATTCAATTCAGATCATGGTAATATATGATTTCTTTTTGTTATAGTAGAGGTTTAACCTTATTCAACATTGAAAAAAAACAGCAGCTAGCTATTTTGGGAAGTTTAAGTGTTCTTTGATCTCATGCAGCAATTTCCACTACAAAATCATGTGTTTTTTAATGGCACAGCCATCAAATACTGTTCTTTTTTGGCCTCATAGTTGACAATTTACTACAGAGTTGCAGTTCAGGCAGGATTTGACGAGGCTCTAGGAGAAGTATAGTGGTGCATTTGGGAGAAAGTGAAACGGACATTTGCTTGTGTGGGTGGAATGCTTGCAGGTGCTGCTTGTGTTCCTAAGGTAGCCTAAGCTTGAAATGTTTTTTAGAAGCTATATTGCTATGATCCCCAAGTAAATCCCAGTTAATTAAAAATATAATGCTCATCATTCTTTGATAGACAATCAGGAAACTGTAGTGTTTACCCATCAGTTCTGATGTAAATATGTAGTAAATTGCAAATTTTAAATAAAGACATTACAATCATAACCAGATTCTTTAAATAGTTTTTGTAGAACTTAATTTATTATGTATACACACTGCACAAAATGCTGTAGCAAATATACATTTAACTTCACCACAGACGCTCTGCACAGAATGATTGTTCTTGTGTAAGATCCTTTATTTTTAACCAAAAAGAGAAGAGAGTGAGCCAACGATACCAGAGCTACAGAACTTCTACCCTTAGGCCAGGCATTTATTTCTTTGTAGTTATGTGCTGTTCCCAGGTCTGCAAATTGCTCTGGATACGATTTACTCTTTGAGTCATTTGCCTTCTAAGATTAGTGGATGGTTAGATACCTTGATAAATCATTTGATTCTATAACACTGGAACTTTGTTTTATTTTGATTATGGTCTGATTTTGCACAATAATATAAAGCCCACCTGATATTCCCCATTACATTAGGCTTATATATAGGGACCAGGATTCCGGCATTGCGCTACTTCGTGATCAGCCATGATTGCCAAGCCGTTCTGTGTACTCCAGAATGTTGGCTGGTGGCAGCTTCTGTACTGCAAGCTGACACTGGCTATTTGATTTGTTATTTAATAATGGGTTGGTAATGCACAATAATATAAAGCCTCTCATTTATTTCACCTGTGCTCTCATAGAGCATTAATTTGCAAATAATAAAGGGACTGTATCCGCCAAGCAATTATAGTTTCTGTGGATTTAAATGTAGATTTAATGTAATATTTATTGAACTTTTCACTGCTTTTATTAATTTATGTTTTTGTGCTTTTTACCTCTAACCAACATTTCAGTTTGATACTAGCAGGTAACTAGCAGATGTTAAATAAATACTTATATGTATGAAAATACACTAGAGTAGGGCTTATAAAGTTAAACGTCAAACCTTACATTAAGAGATACCTTCAAGACCTGGTGCCATGCAGAAGACAATGTTTAAGCTGCAGGGCATCTGTTGTTACAAAAAAAAGGAACTGAGAGAAATGATAATAGCTTAAATTAGTTCAAGATTTTTTTTTAACTCATCTCTTCCTAACATGACTCTCATTATCTTAATAAATATAATGAAAAATACACTGCAGTACTCTTTGTCTCTCTCTTTCTCTCCCTCCATATCTCTTTCCATCTCTCTCACTCCTCCACTATCTCATCCTCTCTCTTTCTCTCTGAGCAAATACCTCCCTCACTTGTTATATCTCTCTATCTCGCTATCACTTTCTTTATCTCTGTCTGGCTATCCCTGTCTCACTGTCGTTCATTCGGTCTTATTTTTTTTCTCTCTCAGAGCACAGAGCAGGTTGCAGCATTTTGTAGGAGCCTTCACGAAATGAATCCGTCATCTGAGGCTGCTTCTTCCTCCTCCTCATCTACTTCTCTTCCTCGTCAGCTTTCAGATGCAGATAAACTGCGCAAGGTCATCTGTGAACTGGTGGAAACAGAACGCACCTATGTTAAAGTTAGTATCGTTAGTAAAGTTAGTACTTTGTGCATGTGGGGTTTTTTTGTGTGTGTCTGGACAAATGTGTGTGGGTGGGTGTAGGTGTGTGTGTTTGTGTGTGAACAAATGTGTGGGTGTGGTTTTGAGTAATACTGGATTTCATTTCACCTGTCTCCTCTTTGCAGGATTTAAACTGTCTGATTGAACGATATTTGACTCCCTTGCAGAAGGAAAGTTTTCTCACTCAGGACGAGGTAACACCCACAAACACGTACACACACACACACACACACACACACACACACACACACACACATACACGCAATTGCCACAGATTCCTCCAACAGGCCATAAAATGGAATTTGACATTTCATAATCACATAGTAGGACCAAAATGTGTAGGATGTCCCGCCTCCAAATAGTTCCTCCCCTTCAGCAACACACACATATGCGCACTTAAGTTGGCACACATACCCCAAAAATAGTAGCGATTGGATTCGTGTGCAGATGTACAAGAGTGTTCTACTAGCTGTGTGTGTGTGTGTGTGTAGGCAGGTAAGTGATGTACTTTACTGAACTCTATGTGGCAATCTCTCACACACATACACATACAAACAGAAAATGAGAGAGAGAGACAAAGCAGGTTCTGTTTTTTTTTTTTTAGATTTTTAAATTTGATCTTTTTTTTGATCAAATCAAAAAAAATTTGATTTGCATTGTGTGTAACAACTTTTAATGAAACCACTGATTATAAGCATGATTATACATGGTGTATCGGCCTTCAGTGCCCCAATCAGTGCCCCCAGTGGTAAGTCGTCATAAAGAAAAAAAACAAACTGGCTCCAAAAAAATCCTATGGCTCCAAACATAAATGGCTCCGTTGTGTATATTTGCAGGAGATTTAACTTGTGAAAAATCATGAAAAGACATGTAACAATGCTTTAATTTTGTTTATACCTTTGCAATCGATGCTTGACTTTGTGCACTGTGTCTTTGTGTGTTAAAGTTGGATGTGTTGTTTGGGAACCTGCCAGAGATGTTGGAGTTTCAGGTGGAGTTTCTGCGCACATTAGAAGACGGCACACGGCTTGTTCCTGATCTCGAAAAACTAGAGCGAATAGAGCAGTTCAAGGTTGGAACACAGAAAAAACACAAAATAAAATGGAAAAAAATTTACCAGTTAGTTTCTACTTAGTTTGAAGTGGTATGCAAAATGTAAGACAATAAAGTGTTGTTCTATCAAAATGCGGCAGGAGTTAATTACATGTCATCTAAATTAAAAAAGACCCTAATGCAATTTAAAATGTTTTTTTTTAGAAAGTGCTGTTCTCTCTCGGAGGTTCATTCCTATACTATGCTGATCGCTTTAAGATCTACAGCGCCTTCTGTGCAAGTCACACTAAAGTACCAAAAGTGCTGGTCAAAGGTAAGAGTTTAACAACATCCCAACGTTTACTGTTGCTATAGCATTCTGTTGCTATACTAGACTGTACTTACAGTCCTCTATACAATTATTGAAACTATGGTAAAAAGGAATTTAAAATAAAACATTTAAAGTCCAACATTCATTCATTATCTTCCGCTTTCCTATATTAGGGTCGCGGTGGGGTTCCCCGTGCCCATCCAGGGGAGAACGTTTCGGGCGCTGGGCAGATACACCCAGTACAGGGCGCCAATCTATCGCTGGGCATTTTTAAATATAAATTGTTTATTGTTATATCATGAGGATTTAACTTTTTTACTATTAAAATTATTGATATATTATTTACATACAATTAAGCCTTGCAGACTTTACCTGACTAAAAGTAATCTAACAACCTGATTGGGCAACAGGGCAACATTACACTGGCTTTAATTAGAACAGTTTATCTTGTTCATACATTACTTTATGGATTTCAGTAGGCCTAATTGAAATTAGATAACGACTTCTTGTAGTATGTGCCCATTTGACAATATAACAACTTGTTGTGGATCTCTAAAAGATCCATGTGGGTTTTTTAAGTTTGAACTGTGGCCTTTACACTAAGCAACTATAAGCAAACTAAGCAAAGTATAGTTTTACAATTTTAAAATTGGTTTGCTTCCTTTTCTACCTGAAATTAGCTGCATTACTAGCATGCTTGTCATTTAGCATTTTTAACCACTCACACAAGCAGTTTGTAGTTTCTTTGATTATGGATCAACATCAGGAGTTTGAGAGAACATTTTTACTACTTTCTACAAAGTCACAGGTGTACACACATTCTCTTAGTATTTGGTAGCCTTATTGTTGGATCAACAATATAGTTATAGTAATAGTTCCCCATGCCCATCCAGGGGGCACGTTTCGGGAATTTGAAGCATTCAATTTACCTTGAGCCATGTTTTTGGACTGTGGGAGGAAACTGGAGAACCTGGAGGAAACCCACATGGACACAGGGAGAACATGGAAACTCCACCCAGATTGGGATTCAAACCGGGAATCCCCGGCCCTGAGAGGCGAATATGCTAACCACTATGCCACCCAATTTAAGAATATATAAGAAAAGATGATGCTTTTTATTCTGGAAAGGGTTAAAAAGCCATATCTAAAGCCAAAATCTAGTCAATGATTCAGTGATTAATAATTCAACAATAAGCAGGAGACTAAGCAAAAATGGTTTTCAATTAGAGGGGCTTCAATTTCAGGGCTTAAACCACTGCTAACCAAAAAGAACACAGACGCCTATCTCATATTTACCAGAAAACATCTTAATGATTCCCCTAACCTTTAGAAAAATATTCTGTGAACCGAAAAGACAAAAATGAACAAAAATCTGGTTGTAAAACTAACACATCATTTCTGAAAAAGAACATCATACTGACAATAAAACATGGTGTAGCATATAACAGACTGATACTGCTAAGCTTTTTCAGGACCAAATTGAATTGGCACAAAATTCTGTGGAAAATGTACCGCCATCAGTTTTTTTTTCATTTTGGTAAGATGATGGTTTAGGGGACAATTACTTTTTTCAATTTTATAATCTTAATCTCTTAAGTATGACAAAAAAACAAAAAAAAGTAAAGAAATTTGTAAGGAGCAATTTTATTATTTTTTTTTTTTTTACCACACTTTATATGATTGTATGGCGAGCAGTATCTTGCATTTTTATATTGTATCCCACATTATCTAATTTTCTTTTTTGTACATTTTGTAAAGATAATTTGCAAGCTAAAAGTTTTTTTCATTTTTTTTAACAAAACAGCAGTCTTGCTGTATGATCACTCCGTTTGCCCTGGGTATTACTTATGCATAACATGAAGTGAATATTTTGGTTGTTATCAGGTCAGGCTTGTCATTAGCAAGAAAAGGAGTACTACACATTTTATAGCAGGAGGACAGACCAGTAAATGGGTAGTGTGCCTCATGAAAAAAAAAATTGCTTTAGGTATTTGTGGTGTTACAGTTTTTCTCTATTGCCAAAACACAAAACCCAGTACTCGAAACCAAATGACCAGTTAGCTAAACACATTTAGTAAAACTACCCCCCATTTGCCACAACCACAAACACAATTAATCTGTAAACACTGTTCACAAAACCCATCCCCTTTTTCTCAAAACTCTAAACACTTTGCCTTGCTAAAACACATTTTGCATATATCTCTGCTCCAATATGCATTGTGAAGCTCATGTGATGCAAAATGCCACCCACAGTCAGCAAAACCTGAACACAATCAACATACCTGGTGTCATTGAGTAAACACGACTCATAATTGAAAACACACATTGCAAATGTTGTGACCACACCTATATAAGTCAGTTTGCTGAAGGTTCCAAATAAAAATGGATGATCAAGGCAGAAGAAGAGGAGTTCGTGTCAGAGGAGGGAGAGGAGCGGGCCGAGGAGTGGGCCAAAGAGGGCGAGAAGCAGTCCAAGGAGGGAGAGGAATTCGTGCCAGAGGAGTTCGTGTCAGAGGAGGGAGAGGAGCAGGTCAAGGAGGGAGAGGAATTCGTTCCAGAGGAGTTCGTGTCAGAGGAGGGAGAGGAGCAGGTCAAGGAGGGAGAGGAGCGGGCTGAGGAGTGGGCCAAAGAGGGCGAGAAGCTGTCCAAAGAGGAGCAGGCCAAGGAGGGAGAGGAGAAGGAGGGCGAGCAAGACTACGCATTTTCATTACAGATGAAATGAGAGCAACAGTCATTGACCACGTCATTGTCCACGGCATGACAATGACCACCCGAATGCTGGGCCAGCTGATCACCATGACCAGCAGAATCCTGGGCTGGCTGATCTTCCCATATATGTCATCCTCTGGGACAATGTTAGTTTCCATCGCAGCATCCAGGTCAGAGAGTGGTTTAACATCAACCAGCAATTTATTAATGTGTGTCTGCCACTCTTCTCTCCATTCCTAAACCTAATAGAAGAGTTCTTCTCATCATGGCGGTAGAAGGTCTATGACCTTCCTATGGCCAACCTTACACCAGAGAGAACCTTCTCATGGCTATGGACCTGGCCTGTGATGTGGCTGTGGAGGCATTCCAAGGCTGGGTGCCACATGCCAGGGCATTCTTCCCACGTTGTTTGGCTATGGACAATATTGCCTGTGACATTGATGAGGTCCTGTGACCCGACGACGTGATGCCGCCCAATGATTTCAGTGTCAACATACAACAAACTGTTGATTTACATGTACAGCGTACTGTAATAAAAGAAATCGCACCCTGAACATTGTGTTTTTGATTGTTACTGTACTGTATCTGTTGTGTGTAATGGATCCTCCATGGAGTTTACAGTACTCATTTCTGCATTGAGTTGTGATATTACTGCATTTTCTGCATTATTCATTATTCCTATGAAATGCACAAATCTATAGTAAATGCCCAATACATATTTGAGCATAAATAAGGGTTGCTCAAATGCATCCTGGCAGTTGTGAAACTGTTAAAAGAACAGTCTCACACTCTGAAAATTGTGTTTTCAATATTTTGGGTATTGTGGTTAATGATGCTCAGCAGTGTGTACATTTTTGCAGGCCTTGAGCGGTATTGTGGTGTCAAAGTTTGCTTTTAAGCATATGAGAAACTGTTTTGGTGTGATGGGTTGGTTTTGAAAAGAGACTGTGAGGTTGTGTGTATGTAGCTTTAGAAAAGTGTTCTGTGTTTAGAGTTTGTGAAAAATGAGGGGCAGTATCGTGAAATGTGTTTAAGCCATAGAGAAAAACTGTAACACTTTCCTGCAGCAGAAATGTTTGTTCAGCCAATGCCCTTCTTGGTTAAATACATTCCTTTATGAAAAGTGTAATAAGCTGCAAATGATTGTATTAGAAACTTTCATATATGAACTAAAGGTGTCCAATTATTTGATAATCATTTAAAGAATTTTTAACAGAAAATTTACAAATGATTGTTTATGCAAAGACCAATAGGGCTCTGAAAGGATATTGACATGATGTTCTATTATAAAATGTAATACATAAATACACTGAATTAAGTTAAATTTCGGCTTGTTTTTAACCCAGCAAAGACAGACCCCGACTTTAAGGCATTCTTAGATGAGAGGAACCCAAAGCAGCAGCATTCATCCACTCTCGAATCCTATCTCATCAAGCCTATCCAAAGGGTACTAAAATACCCACTTCTGCTGCGGGAGTTATACATGTTGACTGACCCTGAAAGCGAGGAACACTACCACCTGGATGGTAATTCCGGCCTTTTTGAATGTCTTTTGTGTGAAATTTAAACAAGTAATTTTCTACAAAACCACTTTGTTAATACAGTTGCAGTGAAGGCGATGAATAAAGTGGCCAGTCACATTAACGAAATGCAGAAGCTCCATGAGGAATTTGGTGCTGTGTTCGACCAGCTAATTACAGAACAGACTGGAGACAAAAAAGAGGTACACTCAGAATGAGATTTTTTTAAGCATACAGTGTACAACCAACGTCAATAAGACTACATGACCCTTTTGCTGTGATGTCACAGGTAGCTGATCTTTCGATGGGTGATCTGCTGTTACATACCTCTTTGATTTGGCTCAATCCACCATCATCTCTAGGAAAGTGGAAGAAGGAACCTCAACTAGCTACATTTGGTACTTCATTTGTTGAGGTGTTGGTGCTTGGGTGGATATTTTTTTAAACAGGGTTTTGTGAAAAATCATGTTTTTGTTAGAAAATGTTATTAATCAAAGATCAGATTTTAAATACACTATTAAGCATGTTGGAACCATTTTGTCTTTATTGTCTTTATTGGCTAATAGTGGGTAATGTCACTATGTTCTTTATTAAGATCATGGTTATTTCAATATTAGTGTCATTAGTTGTATAGCCATTGTTGTTTACTCTTTATGGACCACTTTTAAGTGGTTTATAGATTCATTTAAATTGATTGCGCTGCAAAAATAAAAAATACAAGTTAACACTATTCTAACAACAAACCTTTGTGTTGTAATGTAGCATACTGTACATTGTTAACTTCATAGTTAACATATTTTAAAGATATTAACTGAAAATTGTTTAGTAAAACTGGAAGTTTCCATTCAGGCCCACCATCGTTTTAAAATACATATATGTCATAATTATTTAACATGTAATAATTAAACTTTTAAAAGTTAAATAAAGTTGCAATTGCAGTCTTCATAATATTTTTGAAAAAATTAGAAAGACATAAACCACTTGAACATTTCACACAGTGATTTTCTAGTGTTGAATAGGTACTTTAACATCTTTAATAATTTTACAACTGATTCATTTCATTAAATTGATTTTAACATATTTTCTATGTTCATTACATAGTTGATTACATAGACATTACATACATTAATTGGATATGGCTGCTCTATTTGGGCTTCTTCTTTTTAGGGGTCATGTTAGTGGCCAGCCAAGGTGTATCGTCATTTTAGTACATTGAACTGTTCCACTGGTTGTCTAAATTTGTGTAATTTACTTTTCAGTTTTCAAAACAGCCCTGGTGTTCATTTGCAAAGACAGCTCTAAACCTAAGAAAAAAATGGTGAGTGATTTTCTTCCCTGATTCTTTTTTTAGTTACTAAGCTTTGATTTTTACTTCTGAAAGTATGTCAGTTGAAAGACTGGTTTCTTAAAATACTAACCACAGATAAATGAGTCAGCAAGGGTGGTGCACAATGTAGAACAATGTGGGAACTTTTGTTAATTCATATTGCATTCTAGGAAAAAGTATTAGCTAGTAACATTGATCAATATCATCTGAATATTTGGACCAAACAACAATATGAATTCATGGGTATCAGTCCCTCTCTCTTGGCATTTTCATCCCATTTTTCAACCCCACGTTCATCGTCCCAAATTGGCATCAGGTCGATATATTTCTGTATTTGCAATTTTCTTGCAGAAGTTTATGTAAGGCCATTTCTATTTCTACATCAGCATCACAGGATACACCATAGAACTAATCTACACTAACATAAAGAATGCTACAATATATAAATATTTTATTTATGCATAAAATATTTTTTATATTTATGATTCATGATAAAAAAAAAAATGGACAACAGACAACCTACACTACAGTATAATCTGGGAGGATTATTAGTTATGATGATCCCGAAATCAAGAAACCTATTGTCATTTGGGAGAAACATATTGGAATGAAAATAATGTAGTTTGAGCCAGGAATTAATTGAAACAAGTTCTCACATACTGTACATGCTGCACATTATGTTAAAGAAAGTTCAAGAGTAATTTAAAATAAATGTTGTTTTAGCTACAGTAGCAATTAAAGACATCGTAATAAGATAAGCTAGACCTTTATTTATCCCACAATGGGGAATTCACAATATGTAAATATTCAAAATTCAAAAATTAATTTGGAAGGATTTGGAACGTATTATTTAAAAGTCCACAGCCACGTATTGGGCAAAAGTCTTACCATAAATGCAATGGAAGCACTGCACATTCATTTACAAATTAAAAAAACTGGAAATTAAAAAGAAATGAGTAAAAAATTGCAGTACCAGCATTTTTAATTACAAATGTGATTATTTACAATATAAATAAAGTTATATTAAAACTTCTAACAAGTTGTATAACCTTTATTTTTGATAATTGCTTTACATCTGTGTGGCACGGAGTCAAATAACATGTGACACCTGTGAACATATATTCCAGCCAAAAAGTCTTTGGTTTTGTATCAAAAATGCCATTTTTGATGTAACTCCTCATAAATTGTCGCTTTATTACATCAATAATGTTGTTCTGGAAACAGGATGTTGCCAATTGCTAGTGTGTTGGAGTCCTGCTAAAATATCCATTTCAATGGCATTTCTTATTCAGCATAACGCACCATGACCTCTTCCAGTACTTTCATCTATTCATACTGGTGTATGATGCCTGGTATGTAATGAATGGGACTCAATAGACCTAATTAGAACAATTTTACTCTCATCTGTCCATAGAACCACTTCTCTTTAGGTCAGTCAATGTGTTATTTGGCAAACGGTAACCCTTTCAACATGTCTTTTTTTCTAGCAATGGTACTTTACAAGGGTTTCTTGCAAATAATATTTAGCTTCTTGTAGGTATAACTGGTAGGTAACTGAATATCTTATTTAATTTCCCTGGAGCTTTTTTTACCACATGTTTATGGTTTTGTTTGTTAAAACATTTAAGATAATTTCAGTTGAGTGGCCAATAATTTTTTTGCATTTCTTATACAGTATATTCCCCTCATCCATCAACTTCTGTTCAATGTCTGCAAAAGATCCATTTTCACCACTGAGCAAGGGTAAAAACCAGTAGATACATTAGCTGCCCTCCTTTTAAATAAGGGTCATAATAGACACAATTTTTCTTTTTAGAATGAATGACCTCACTAATTGAACTCCATGCTGCTACTAATTTAAACATGCCACTTTCATGAAATAAGTAAATTACAACTAGTTAGCAGCGTGGCATGTCATGACTTGATTCTGTTGGTGGCCCATGATTTTTTCCCTTTGGTATTTTCTGCCATATTCTGTAATGGAATACAATAGTGATGTTGGACTGCTATTATTTTGCACATAACTATATCTATGAAACTTTTTACATGTTAAATGATTGCAATTTTTTGTAGTAGCTGTGCAATGCATTAGAAATATCAAAACTATTTGTGGGATCGATAAATGGATGGCTGGATGGATGGATAGATAGGGCAACAACTTTAGAATAGAAATATAAGAACTAAATATTGGAAAAGTATGAGTAAGATAAAGTGTAAAGTGAGGTAACAATTGCAATAACAATCTGTACTATTAGCATTGATATCTACAGTATATGTATAGACTGTATACAATTATATGTAAAATTAAAAAAAAAAAGCTTTGTGCAGTAACAGTGTACATATATGTACATACAGTGGGGTGCGAAAGTTTGGGCAGCCTTGTTAATTTTCCTGATTTACCTTTATAAATTATTTATTGTTTGGATAAAAAAATCAGTTAAATATATCATATAGGGGACAAACACAGTGATATTTAAGAAGTGAAATGAAGTTTATATGATTTACAGAAAGTGTGCAATAATTGGCTAAACAAAATTAGGCAGGTGCATAAATTTGGGCACTGTTGTCCTTTTATTGATTTCAAAACCTTTAGAATTAATTATTGGAACTCAAATTTGGTTTTGTAAGTTCAGTGACCCTTGACCTCCATACACAGGTGACTCCAATTATGTGAAATGGTATTTAAGGGGGGCAATTGTAAGTTTTTCTCCTCTTTGCACCTTGTCTGAAGAGTCGCAGCAAGGGAGTCTCAAAACAACTTTCAAATGACCTGAAAACAAAGATTGTTCACCATCATGGTTTAGGGGAAGGATACAGAAAGCTATCTCAGCTTTCATTCTCCACTGTGAGAAACATTGTGAGAAAATGGAAGACCACAGGCTCAGTTCAAGTCAAGGCTCGAAGTGGCAGACCAAGAAAAATATCAGAAAAACAGAAGCGAAGGATGTTGAGAACAGTCAGAGTCCACCGACAGACCAGCACCAAAGACCTGCAACATCATCTTGCTGCTTGCTGATGGAGTCAATGTGCATCGTTCAACTATTCGGCGAACTTTACACAAGGAGATGCTGTATGGGAGAGTGATGCAGAGGAAGCCTTTTCTCCGCCCACATCACAAATAGAGCCGCTTGAGGTATGCTAAAGCACATTTGGACAAACCAACTACATTTTGGAATAAGGTGCTGTGGACTGATGAAAGTAAAATAGAGATATTTGGCCATAACAAGGGCTGTTATGCATGGAGGAAAAAACTACCTACAGTAAAATTTGGTGGAGGTTCCATTATGCTGTGGGGCTGTGTGTCCAGTTCAAGGAATGGGAATCTTGTTAAAATTATTATGAACATTATTGAAAATGTGTGATGTCACCTAAAGAGAGCTGATCAAGCTCGGAAACCATCAAACCTGAATGAACTAGAGATGTTTTGTAAAGAAGAATGGTCTAAAATACCTTCAGCCACAATCCAGACTCTCATTAGAAGCTATAGGAAGCATTTACAGACTGTTATTTCTGCGAAAGGAGGATCTACTAAATATTGAGTTATGTTTTTTTTTTTTTTTTTTTTTGGTGCCCAAATTTATGCACCTGCCTAATTTTGTTTAACCAATTATTGCACACTTTCTGTAAATCAAATAAACTTCATTTCACTTCTCAAATATCACTATGTTTGTCCCCTTTATGATATATTTAACTGATTTTTTTTATCCAAACAACCAATGATTTATAAAGGTAAATCAGGAAAATTAACAAGGCTGCCCAAACTTTCGCACCCCACTGTACATACATACATACATACATACATACATACACACACACACACACACACACACACACACACACACACACACACACACACAGAGACAGACAGAGAGAGAGAGAGTGAGAGAGAGAGAGAGAGAGAAAACAGAAGGGTAGCAAATTATAGATTATAAAAAAGGTATTTAAATATATTACCTAAAAATAATGATATATGATGAAATATATAATAGAGTATAATTAATATAGTAGTATATAATATCATGGCAACCAAAACTGTAAACATATTATTTCACTTTTTATTTTTTTGATGGAAATAGGGTGGATCACAACGTGCGTCTATCTCTAGTGAAGAGAGGGACCCATTTCGTTTTTGTCACATGATCTCAACTGATGCTCTTCAAGTTCGGACCCTGACCGGCACAGGTAATGGTGCATTTACAACCAAACAAAGTGGCAGGACACATTTAATCTTATATCCAATTTTGCAAAGTATACATGTGCTTATCTTTCTTTACAGATGGTGAGAGTCCTGCTGTGTGTGAGATCATCCACATAAAATCTGAATCAGAAGGAAGGCCAGAAAGAGTGTTTCACCTGTGCTGCAGGTCAGAGCAATAGCCAGAAATAAAAATGAATAACGATTTCCAGATCCTAAAGCACATTCTCTAATTTGTAGAGAATCCCAAAGCAACTTTGCAAAATCAACCACAAATATCCTTGAAATAAAAGTCCTAAAATCTGTTCATGTGTTAACATGCTAATCTAACTGTTTACATTTATTTATTTGTTACTTTTGGTGTAACCTGAAAAATTACCTACTGACTTTAATTGTAAAATTTACAGTTAAGTTTGTCTATTGAAATTATTTGCTGGCATGACATGTATGGATTACCTGTAAGATATGGGGCGTTCCCCATGCCCATCCAGAGGAAAACGTTTTGGGCTCTGAGACCCAGGAACCTGGACGGAGATCAGTCTATCGTAGGGCTAACACTTGCACTGTAATCTCAAAAACCAGAATAGGAGGTTAACCGTTTAAGGTCAATTAATTTAGAAATATCACAGTTTTGTATTTTCTTTTTCTGTTGCTTTAGTTCGCCTGAGAGCAAAAAGGACTTCCTGAAGACGGTGCACTCCATTTTAAGAGACAAGTTAAGGCGACAACTGATGAAGACAGAAAGTCTTCCCCCCAGCCAGCAATATGTACCATTTGGAGGAAAGCGTCTATGTGCCCTTAAAGGAGCTCGACCAGCCATGAATAGAGCAGGTAATCTTTAATACACTTCACTAAGCTCACCTGGCTGTAGGGGTGAAGACAAACCAAATACAGTAATTAGCAAAGTACAGGTAGCCAATTTTATTTATGTTTTTAATTATAAAGTGGCCTTTCTGGTGTTAATTATAAATGCACGTGCAGTTAGACTTTGTGCTCTGCTTGCCTTGCTGAAAATAAGTGCGACAAAACGACATAATGGTGTCATCTTTTTACAATGATGTTTTTACCTGTTAATTGATGAGTTGTTAAAAACAAGTCATTAATTGAAATTACATTATAATAATGTTTTTTTGATTTCTTGTGAAATTATTTTATTATCCTAAAGGTTAAGTTTCAATCTGACAATCAATATGTCAATTCAGTATTAGTAGTGGCTTTACTAACTGGGCTGTAAACTAGAAAGAGAACTTCACCCTGCTAGCTGCTGACTTGTGAACAGCCAATACAATGAACTCTACTTTTTTAGCCATTGTGTAGTGGGTTTAATGGTATTCTTGGGATCACTGTCCTTGTTACATGACACATTTTTGGCCCAACCTTGGCTGTTGGATAGATGACCTCACAGTTGGCTCTAGAATACTTTGTTATAAAGAGAACTTTATGGTCAACTTAATAAATCTGAATCAGAATACTTTATTAATCCCCAGGGGAAATTACAAAATAACTGCAAGGTGACCAGTTCTTGTGGCTTCTGGGTTTTTCATTTTCCATGAAAATAAAATGTATTTTTTTAATAGACAGTAAGATTCGTCTTCAGTGCTTGATTGCAACTGTGCCTTTTTATCTGTTTTTATTACTAACTGCTTACATTTTTTTTGTGTATAGCCTCTGCTCCCACACGTACACTGGGCCGACGGAAGTTAGTGCGCAACCGCTTCACTATAGACACAGACATTGTTTTTGACACAGATGCCGACGCTGAGTCACCAGACTCCCAGAGTTCTTTACAGCCAGGTGACACAGACCGATGGGTTGAAGAGCAGTTTGATCTGCAATGCTATGAGGAGCAAGAACACACTAAAGAGACCGACATGATTAGTGATGAGAATGAGGATGGTAATGATGAAGATCTCAGTTTAGAGCTGAAAGGCCCAATCACATCAATGTCACTAGAGGAGCATGATTCAGAAAAAAACAAATCCGACAGCAAGGACTGCAAAACCCAGCATGCCCTAAAGCTGTCTGACCTCGGGAAACAGTGTGCCATGTCTGTGGCCAGTGTGGATGAGCAGGTTTGTTTTGAGGAAGTCATCTGGGTGCGCCGGGATAAGACCACTGACACACAGAACGAATCTGATAGCTGAAAACTAGCTGTTCTAAAATTAATAAGGAACAAAAGGGTTTAAGAACTAATGTTGGTTCACCCAAGTACTTGGTATGATGTTTTCATTTAAATATTTATCAAAATGCTAAAAGACAAAGATAAAATATAAAATTGGACTATATTAATTGACAGTCTGCAGGCTTTTACAGTTGTAAGTTAATCATAGATTAATCTTATCTGCATAAATAAGTAAAACAGTAACTGCCTGAACAGTACTTAACAAGATATTGCCGCTTGTAAATGCTTTATCTGACATCTTTTTTTTTATAATTTAGATCTTTGCACATATCTTTAATCTGTGGCTTGAGTAGTGCTGAGATAATAGTTTGGACCATTTAACCATTTGTAAATTAGTATTAGGGCTAATAATGAAGCATTCCAAAATCTTTCTTCCTATTAAGTTACCTGCATTTTTCCCTGGTTATTTATTTAGTTCTTTATATGAACCCAATTTTCAAATAAGTTGGAACACTTAAACTTTTATCAAATTGCAACCAAAAATCATTTTCCATTTTACTGAAAGTCTTAATTTGTTTAAGTATAAACAAATTTATTAATGAATGCAGGCAACACATTTAAAAAAATCTGAGGCCTGTTTTACAGATGAGAATGATACTAATTGCTGCACTTTTGCAAGTGTTAATTTTGCCTATCTGTGATGTAAACAACAGTCTGGTGTCACCATTGTTTTATTTTCCTTATTATAATGTGTCATTTTTTGATACAAGATAGTTCTGGACTGCAGGTCAGTCAAGCATATACACATTGTGTATTTCAACTCATGAAGAATAAGACCATTGTTGTCCTGCTGAGAGAGAGAATGGAGCTTGGTGGTATGTTTCCCAATGCAAGCCTTTACATCAATATCTTCACATACAGTTATGTTCAAAATATTAAGTTAATAAAAGCATCATTAATAATTTTGGCAGAAAGTAAAATAAAACATGAGGGGGCGAATGAATCACGAGGTGTGGCCGAGTAATGTGCAACCAACACAATCAGAAGTCATGATGTGCCCACTGCTAATTGGGTGTAATTGAAATATTTTCGTAAATGGGACGGGTTCAAAATAATAGCAGTGTGGCTATTCGACTAGTGAAGTCATTCATTCTATGAAGAAATGGGTCAAATATGGCCATTATTTAAAGAAGGGGGGCTGGTTTTAGCCCTTGCTCAGTAAGTAAAATGGGTTGATTCAGACATTATATATAAATGTATAAAATTGAATGTAGAGTGCTCCCAGTGACTTTGTAAATGGAAATTTATTCTATTATAAGGATTAAGCATTTTTTCAGTTATTTTAAGCACACTGGTATTATTTTGCACATAACTGTATATGCAGATGTTGAATAAACGTAGGACAGGAAATAAAACGTAACTAAATTTTAGCTAATTACAGATTACTTAACTTGATGCAGTGTTAAGCCATGAGCTTCTCTCTTCTATTAGCAGAACCAGATTTTATATATATATATATATATATATATTTGGCAGCTGAAATGTAGCCTAATAATCCAGCATGAACCACTTCTTTCAAAAGATTTTTACCCCTAAATCACCTAAATGTGCGAAATATGATAGGCACACATGTAATAATGCATCACAAATAGAAGCTGGTAATAACGGATTGATTTTTTTTTTTTTCATTAAAAAGCATTTGCAGGCTGTGATATCAGTCATCCTGACTATATAAACTACAGACTTACTATCCAAGTCTAATCTATAGATATCAATCTATCTATTTATCGATCAATCTATATCTATCTAAACGAATGAAGGACTTGTGAATCAATATGGAAAGGGTACTTCCAGAGTGTTGTGACAACTACTTATTTATCTGAGAAATAAACTATCGATAGATCTATCACAACTCCTTCAATTGATTAGATAGATAGATCGATAGACAGATTGATATAGATAGATCAATAGATATATCAAAAAAATGATAGCTAGATCAACAGACAGGTCGATCTATCTATCTATCTATCTAATCAATTGAAGGAGTTGTAAAACAATATGGACAAGTTTGCTTCCAGAGTGTTGTGACAACTACTTTTTTATCTGAGAAATATCTGATTGGGTTAGAGAAGCCAAAACTTTTGCCAACAAATTTATCCAACATTGTGATCTGAGCCCTGCACATTACTTTGATCAACATCTAATTTAGTGAAATTAGAAGAGTAATGTACAAATAATGTGCATGATCATGTTACTGTTTACAGTCAGCTTTAAAGTCCACTATTTACGTTTCTAATACAGGCGCTGAAATACTGTACAAATCTCACATTGTTATCAGTTGTGTGTGGTGGTACAATCAGTGTATTCCATCAGTTAACGTTGCACACTACAAGTGCAGCTACATCAGTTTGGCTGCCAATGCTGCGAGATTGCTCTGTCTGTTTTCTCAAGTGAATCCTTTGCCTTTTATTTTTGTGCACCTATGAACTAATAGTTATTTGTAAGTCTGTGAATAGAACACATAAAGCTGAAATGTATTTTACATGTTTAAATGTATATATTTGTAAGTTTAAATTACTAAAATGTGTTCAGGTTTGAAATGTACATACTTATACACTGGGTTATGGAAAGCATGATGCCGTGTACCATTTAATATCTATGACACTATTAGGTGCATTAAAGGTAAAGATTTGTTGATGTTGGAAAATTTTATGATAAACATGTTATTAACAACCTAAATCACTGAGCACTTTATACGGAACACTTTATTATTAGTGGGTGATTTCAGCTTTGAGGTGGAATTGTTTGTCTTGAGATTCTGTATGTAGGTTTCATAGTTGGCAAATGTTTTGTTAGCATAAACCAGTCTGATCATTTTTGGTTCTTTATCTTCAACCTAAAACACATTGATCCTTAAAACTGCCTCTCAATGGATGTTGTTTATCTTTATACATCATTTTGAGTAACCCCAGAAATAATCAAAATAGAGGGCCTGGTACCAAGAATCATGTCATTCAAAATCACTGAGATTTTTTTCCATTCTTATGATTAGTGTGCATGATCTTTGGCTGTTTTAGATAATTAGAACAAAAGTTCCTAATAAAGTGCTCAGTAATTGTGTCCAAGTGCAGAGCTTTTAGAGTGAAATCCAAAAAAAGGTCATATTCAGTACAAGCAGCTCATCAATTATAAAACTGATACAAAAATGGATGTCAATCACAGCTTCATCTTCAAAAGAAGCTGCTATAAATGTATTGATATAAGGTATTGCAACTTGCAATTTAAAACAGACAATTAATCTGTTTAGGTCCAGACTATCTGTTATTCCTCCATTCAGTCACTGGAGGGAGGCAAAATGTATCCCTAACTAAATCTTTTATGTAGATAGGTCTAGTTTCGTCCGTGTATATTTTCACATCAGGCTGTTGTACCTTGTTTTAGTCCCTGAATTGGCAGGTGCTTAGATTATTGTTTATGGCAAGGCATAATTTAGTCTTGTTTGTTTAAGCCTTCAACAACAATGACATGTGGTCCATGGATAATTATCCCCACATAAAATAGTTTAACAGAAATCAGTAATAACACATGACCTCAAAGGATAAACCAAATTAAGCCCTAGACTTTTAATAATGCATAAACAAAAACTTCTTTGGGTTCTTGTACCGTTTTAATGCAGGTGGTACAGTTTATATAGTATTTCAGAAATTATTTACAAATTTAGATAAATAAATAAAAGGTGATGGATCTCTGGTACTTGTAGCCCTCATAAACTACAAAAATTATATAAAACTTATTAATAGCAAAACGGCAATGCCAAACCGTATAAAAACAATAGAATGTAATTATAGTCAAGAATTTATAAAATAGTTTGCTTCCCAGATGATTTGTCAACATCACTAATGAGACACGACCTGTTTTACTTGAGCATATCCTCTGGCAATTTTATTTCTTTTTGTTTCAGTCTCTTTAAGTATTTTTATTTAACATGTTTGTTTAAGATGTTAGTTCTGTTTACACATAATTGTTCTGTTTCTGCCTTAACATTACAATGTTCTAAATCATACATTTGAAATGAAGGTCAATTGTAAACAGAATTATCTAAGAAGCAATAACAGCTGGTTCTTAGGCGTTAACCCTGCATATTTATATCAGTTTGTGAGCTACAGCACTAACTATTCTTCATGGTGGTTTTAAAGTGCTGACCATCCAGTTTGCTTTCCTGTTTAAAACTTAAATTGACCAGATAAAGTGCTAAACCTCCTATGAAAAGATTAAACATTAAAAGGTATCAGCAAGAACACAGTGAATATAGGACTGATTTATTATTCTTAGGTCATGTTACAAAAATCCAAATTTGCTTAATGCAATCAAAACATAAATTATTATAGGATATTTTAGATGACTGTGTGCGTTTGTATGCGTTATAATATATATTATAATATTCAATGTTCTACAGAATTTACATTTATTTTGTAAATAAAGATGAGTGTACTGAAATAAATTTATTTCTTAAATATCCATTAACCTATCTTCTGTTCATTCATTATTTGTACTTGTGAGTTATTGTTATTGTATCTTTTTAGGTAAACTATACATTCACATTTGCATTTTGTCATTTAGCAGATGCTTTTATCCAAAGTGACTTACAAGTGTCCCAACTTGTGACAGAACACAGCACCCCGGAGCAATAAGGGCTAAAGGACTCACATTAACTTCAGTGGACCTGGGATCTGAATCCCCAATGTTTAGATTGATAACCCAACACCCTAACCACTGAGTTACCACACCCACCCCTTAAACTACCACACGTACTTTAGTTTGCATTACTTTTAAAGCTACAGTATTTAGAAACATAACTACTGTATAACTACTGAATGAAGTAAGTGTAAGTAAAAATAAGACACATGGCTGAAAACCAAAGATTAAAATTTAAAAACTGTTAAAGTTATAACTGTTTTGACCTTTTGGTGCAAGACGACAAACAGTAATTCCTGTTTTCTCCCTGTGTTGAATTGAGCTGTTATACTATAAGAGAGCAAACCCTTTAAGAAAAAAGGTTAGAATACTATAATTCCAAAAAAATAAAGCGCTTCTGTGTTTTTCATTTTGTATTTCTTTGTGCGTGTAACATTAGTTGGTGGTCTGTGATTCGCAGATTAATGTGGTGTACAGTCCGTGTTTATAATGGGATGTATGAGGAAGTATCGTACTAATCTATAGCTATTCTTTGCTTTGTGATGAATATCTAGGATTGAACTGGAACTCTTCTGGAACTGTTGTGTATTAGTCAACCTGTTGCACTGCCATTGAACTTCAACTGCTAAACTGTACAAATTCTGCAGTGTTTTCTATGTGTATGACAGACTTGCTAGTCTCATTATATTCATCGTGCCACATCATCGGCATAAACCTGTTCCATGTATTTCCAGCTTGGGGCATTGCCATATTAAAATGTGACATTAAATAGACCACTTATCACAGTTAAACATTCGTAGATTTACTAAATATATTTTGCTGCTATTGCAAAGTCTTTACAGCTTTGTGTTCGCTAATGGTACTAATGAGCCTTTTTCCCAAAAATGTCTTTTAATCAATAAAAATTGTTGTAAAATGTCTAAAATGCCCTCTGACAGTCACCCACATCCTGCATTAATTGGCTGTTTGGCCAATATTATAAACATTATATTAAATTTCTTTTATGAGTAATGAATAAACGAAATTGTTATAATGAGTTAATCTCCTTTCAACCTCAAGAAAAATGCTCAGAAATCTGCTGTTGTTTTATTAACAAATGCAATCTTACTCTGTATTATGCAAAATAGAAACCATACAGTATATTAACTTTTGCCCAGTGATGAATTGGCGCCCTGTCCTGGGTGTATCTGCCCGGCGCCCAGGACGTTTATCCCTGGATGGGCATGGGGAACCCCCCCGCGACCCTATTGGAGGATAAAGCGGAAGATAATGGATGGCTGGACATATTAACTTTTCTGATGAATACAAAAACATGAATGAATTAATATTGTTCTATTATTTGTAAGTCACTTTGGCTTAGTCTGCTAAATGACTGAATGTAAAATGAACCTAAAATCTCCAAACATGAGTGGGCTTATGACATTTATAACATTTTATTACAATAAATAACACTTTCATTTAATGAAATGCTTTATTGTTTCCATTGCAAGAAGCAGTTTCTACACTTGTCATACAATAATGAAATTGCAGCTTAAAGCAATAAGAAAGAGTAATAAAAAAAACAGATATTTATTTTACTGGCAACTCTGATGGACAGCATTGTTCTGGTTTACACAGCGAGTGCACCCATTTGCATCACAGCGGTAGACAGGAACCAGATCGTTGATTACTTTTATGTTGTCTTTCCACTCAGCTGTGCCCTTATCTCGATCCCAAACCTTGTTAAATACAAAAGCTTTAGGACCACCATGAGCCTTGAACATATTGAGGGCGGGGATGATGCTGTATGGACCATTGGGAGTTGAACAGGTCTTTACACAGGGTGAGTTGTAGGTGTAAAAAACTGTGCAACCTTGATTATTTGAATTCAGGAGGTTTTTCATGAGCGGGTCATATGCAGCAAGTCTTTGGGACTGCGAGTAAATCAGCAAGAGATATTCAGAATGATAATTGTTTGATGTTTGAGCGATTCGTTTTGGTTTGGCAGCAATCAGCTGCTGACCATAGTAAATTTGATCCTGATTATCCATTTCATTTTTCACTTGTTGTGGTTGTTTTTCTTGTGGAAGAAAATTTTGATTGACGTTAAAATTAGAAGCACATCGATCAGCTGGAACATTGATGGCCAAAGCAAACTGGGAATTGAACCCATACCTAAAAAAAAGCCATAAATAAATTTATATTAAAACAATTTTTAAATGGCTTCTGTAGATATACTTTGAAATTATAAAATTTTATACATTAAATAGTAATGCAACATTTGATTAAAATATTAGGGCTACAACATACTACATTCATTATTTACTAGAATCTATTTTCAGGAAATCCAATTAAAATAACATTTTATAAATTAATGTATTCTATTTTATAAAATAATGTATTTTAATGTGACGTTAAAATTTGATTTAGCAATGTGACATATCTGAGGTGCCATGTATAAGCTACATATTCTGAAATAGCATGGTTGTGTACAGTTTATCCAAAATTAGTAAACATTAAAGAATAAAATTAAGTATTCCCCAAATTGCTACTCTGGTTAAAGCATTTCACTGCTAGTTGGACATGTACAGTAACTATTTATGTTATAAATTATTTATTTATATGATCAAATAAAGTTTGATTTGATCTTGTGTGTCCCTCTGCAGGGTATGCAGTATGTTAAATAGTAGTAAGATTGTTGATTTAGACAAAAGTTAGATGAATACATGTAATGCTGTAATATTGTCTACTGATAAAAATTCTAAACCAAATATAAATATAATTTTGCACTTAATAATTCAAAATCAAAGTATGCATTTTGCATTAGTTTATATCTCACGTTTGTTGGAGAAAATTGATGATCTTTTTCAGATTTGCAACTTCTCCAGAAGATGGAGAAACCAAAGCCAAAAGGACCAGCACCACAGCTCCAGCACACATCTGATCACAACACATAATAATCATATCTTACTTTGTATTGAACAAATGTTTACTACATAAGCAATGTGATTTAATATAAATTACAAATATTTAGAACATAGATTATTGCACAAAATCCTTTAAATTTGAGTAACTTACCATCTTGTTTCTCATTAGAGGTTGCAGAGAAAGTAAAAATGAGGAAGCATTCTTGAGACATATACAGTGGTGTGGAAAAAGTGTTTGCCCCCTTCCTCATTTCCTGTTTTTTTGCATGTTTGTCACACTTAAGTGTTTCGGAACATCAAACCAATTTAAACAATAGTCAAGGACAACACAAGTAAACACAAAATGCAATTTGTAAATGAAGGTGTTTATTATTAAAGGAGAAAAAAATCCAAACCATCATGGCCCTGTGTGAAAAAGTGATTGCCCCCCTAAACCTAATAACTGATTGGGCCAACCTTAGCAGCAACAACTGCAAACAAGCGTTTGCGATAACTTGCAATGAGTCTTTTACAGCGTTCTGGAGGAATTTTGGCCCACTCATCTTTGCAGAATTGTTCTAATTCAGTTACATCAGAGGCTTTTCGAGCATGAACGGCCTTTTTAAGGTCATACCACAACATCTCAATAGGATTCAGGTCAGGACTTTGGCTAGGCCACTCCAAAGTCTTCATTTTGTTTTTCTTCGGCCATTCAAAGGCCGAAAAATTTTGGAAAAATTGAGACGAGCTTTAATGTTCTTTTTGCTCAGCAGTGGTTTTCTTCTTGGAACTCTGCCATGCAGGCCATTTTTGCCCAGTCTTTTTCTGATGGTGGACGCATGAACGCTGACCTTAACTGAGGCAAGTGAGTCCTGCAGTTCTTTGTTGTGGGGTCTTTTGTGACCTCTTGGATGAGTCGTCGCTGCGCTCTTGGGGTAATTTTGGGCGGCCGGCCACTCCTGGGAAGGTTCACCACTGTTCCATGTCTTTGCCATTTGTGGATAATGGCCCTCACACTTTTTCTCCTTTAATAATAAACACCTTCATTTACAAATTGCATTTTGTGTTTACTTGTGTTGTCCTTGAATATTGTTTAAATTGGTTTGATGTTCTCAAACACTTAAGTGTGACAAACATGCAAAAAAACAGGAAATGAGGAAGGGGGCAAACACTTTTTCACACCACTGTATGGGGAGAAGTAAAATCTGGTGCAATTTCAAGTCACACCTTTTATCGAAGGAAACAGAACTTAGCCAATCTATTACTGCTGCAACATATTAAATCTGCATATGCTAAAGTGGAGTTTATATATTTTTAACGCTAGCAGTTACATTTCTTTATTAATTATTTCTTTCTTTTTTTTTACATTTTAAAATATGTCTGTTTAATTGTTCCTTAAACAGCGTGTTCTTAAAAAGTAGTTTTTAGGCAATTGAACATTTTAGCATCACTAAATTGTAAATCATTCTCCTAAAAGTATTGTGAACAGACACATCTTAGATGCAATAAAAGCTTAAAATTTTTTTGGCATTAACCCAGCACATTTCCTGTACATAAGCTTTTTAGCTAGAGTATTAACTTTGCTTTGGCTTTAAAGTGCTGACTGTTCAGTTTGCTAAATATATATAAAAGAAGTATTTTAATAACTGTTTGTTATTTCCTCTTTAAGGCTTAACCAGCCTCTAAGTTATACTCAGTCAAAAAACATTTTAAAAAGCTGTCAGCAAGATCACAATGAAGATAAATCAAATTTTCCTCGCAGGTGAAACTGAAAAAAAAGCATCTAGATCTTAAACAATATGGAAACTGATTTATTATTGTTGTCATGTTACAAAATCTTGCTGAATACAATCAAAACCTTAATTAAATGTAAAACTATTTTAGATAACTGCTTTGCTTGCCTACCTACCTATTTGTGACATATTTGAAACTTTGAAACTTTTAATGTGCTCTTTGTGAATGATTTTACTGTTCATCAACAATGAAATCTGGTCCAGCAAACATAGAACAGTTTACACATGACATTAAAAAATTTGAAATCTGAAATCTAAGTACTCTCAGGAAGTTTTACTTGAGGGGGTCATATCCAGCAAGATTTTGGAACTGGGAACAGGTTGTATTTTTTAAGTTTTGTTTGACATTAAAATTAAAAACGGAAGGTTCAATTGGAACACTTATTGCCAAACAAACTGGGCATTAGACCCAAACTTAAAAAAACATAAATTAATAAAATGTCAATATTTAAAATTAAATGTCAATATTAAAAAATATATCTATAAATATATACATATATATAAATATATAGTATATATAAATAAAATAAGTTATTCTTTTGGAGTAAACGAAATGGAAAGGTCTTAAATAAAGTTGAAGCTGCAAACATAGGTACTGGAAAACAACGTCAACCTCCAGTTGAACTGTCAGTTGGGGTTAGAATGTTAGAATGGGACTGAAGATAAACTTATTTTTAAGGATGTGAAAGGCCTGGTCAGTCTCCACACAAGCTCTTGTGGTTGCCCCTTAGACAGGAGGTGAGAGAGCCCATGGGACTACTGAATTTTTTGATAAAACATTGTAAGAAATTGGCGAAGTCTAGGGAAATCCCGAATACTGGACGGAATCAGGGACAAATCGAGGATGGACTTAAACTGTCTAGGATTAATTTCTATCCCCTCAGCACAAAAAGTAGATGATACTGGAAAGATAATTTCTCCCCTTTTAACATACAACCGGTTAGCGAGGAGATAGGACAGAAACCAGCACACTTGTCTTATGTGCTGTTCCAAATTTTAAGAAAAGATCTGGATGTCATGCAGATACACAATAACTCCAGAATCAGGGAACTTCTGTAAAACATCATTAATAAAGGCCTGGAGGATGGCAGGGGCATTAGTGAGACAGAATGGCATTACACACTACTTATAGTGTCCCAAAGTGCTAATAAATGCAGTCATCCACATACCCAACCTACGGATACACACAAGTTCTAGGCATTACAGAGATCCACTTTGATGAAAACGTGAGCACAGTGAACCCTCCCCAAATTGGACAGCACCAGGAGAAAAGGATGCGGAAAAGGTCTGGTGCCTTATTAAGTGATAATGTGATATGTGATAATCAATACCCGGGCATAATTTCCTGCCAGCTTTGGGAGATTTGCATTGCCATTACGATTTATTTATTATTAATGTCTTTAGAAAAAGCCATTATGAAGCATTTTGAAAATGTACTCCTGGATAGCATGCTCTTCAGTATTTGAGAGCAGATATGGCCGAGCGTGTGGTAATTTGACCCCAGCTCTCAATTCAATAGCACAATCGGAATGTCGACGTGCACTCTCATGACATACTGCAGGAGGCAAAGAAACAGAAGGACGGGAAACTATGGGTGAACCATCAGGAGGAGAGGTTGCAAGGTGTTGTTCCATCAAAACGGTAAACCTAATGATTGGTCAAAGACACGCCAAAGTTATGGCCAGCCAGCTCTCTGTCAAACCCTGTCCATTTGGAAATTGGGACTTATGTTAAAAGTGTTATATTTTTATTATTTACTATATTTTATCAGCTTAAACTTTTTAAATTTGCCTTCTTCATATATTTATATATTATCTTAAACTTAATTTTGGTTTTGTTTTCTTAATTTACTGTCTTTATTTTATTAAAAATAATTTTGTTTATATCATATTTGTTGGTTGTCAGGAAAACGAAGAGTTTGATGTGTAAATAGGATTGGCTTTGCAGCACTGTCGACTGGCACAGTTAGGGGAAAACATTGTGTGAACCTATACATGTCACACATAGTTATGGCACATAACGAAAAAACAAAACAGCTATGTGCAAAAAGAGGTAGAAACGACTTCAATCTCTTTAGCTTAAAGTAATAAGATGCACTAAAGATTGTCCACAATATGGAGCAAAAAACAGAATAGCTAATCAAATCAGATGCCTCAGTAGGCAGAAGCATTTTTGTTTACACCACTTTTTTAATCTTCAGCCTCAACCACTTAATGCTTCTGCCTTTAGTACACCACAAACACTCCTCTGTTTCTGAGAACTTTCCTCACACTAAAACCAAAGTGGCAGAAAAAAAAATGGTGTAACAAAGGAAACAGTTTGCCGCTGCCCTCCTGTAGAGGAGGTGGCAGATGTATTTTCCTTTTCGAGTTACAGGTTTTAGCATCATCGCCCTCTATCGCTGCTGATAGCTTTGGCTGTCATTACTGTCAATGCACCTTTATTTTAAGGCTTAAATTGAAATGATAGACAATGACTATAATTAACTACCACAACAGCCTATTACAAAATTCTGTTTCTTTTACTTACTCTGTTTGTGTTTCAGCTGCCAGATACAGTTACAATCCTAATAAGTGTGCTAACTAATCAACAGAGACAGACAGAATATGAATGCAGTAAAGAGGTTTGCAGATTTTTGTAAATACAGCAATTTATCATTAAATGATAATAAAATAAAAGAGATAAGATATAAGGGAGATAAGAGATAAGGGGGAAGGGAGAATCAGACACATTTTTTAGCAAATAATCAAAAAAGCTGTAAAGTCATTAACACTGTTTTCTTTAAGTTGGAGAGGACCTCTCCTTGGTCCTGCTCTTGCATAGCACCACCAGCTCGGTCAAATCTTAGAAATAGCTTTTCTCTAAGGTTGCAAGATGTAAGCCTTCTCATTCTATAGCTTTTCATTCTTTACTCATTGTTAATCAGTTAGTCAGTGCTTGTTAATTTGCTTTCATCTTTCATCATTATTGTCAGGTGTGTTTGCCAGTCACATATCTTCCTTTTGTCTAGGTAAACCTGCCGTACCTTGTCATTCCTTTCCGATTGTTAAATTTATGTCAGTCTTGTTGTTTGTGCGTGTGATTTTGTTTCCCTGTGTTTTCTGCCTGAAAATGCAACACTGTGTATGTTTCTCTGCCTGCCCCCACAGCTGTTCCATCAGACATTGGTCTTAAAATATGGATTACAGCGGTTTGAGGCAAATACTTCATTGATTGATTAATTTATTAAGCGATTTCTGGAACTCTCACTGTGACTTTTACATATGTCTACAGTTTGAAGACACCTGTGAATTACAGGACACATCTTAATTTAACATTGTGCCTATGGTCAAAATTCTTTACAAACTTGAGTTATTGTAATTTTTGTCAAGGCTAGTTTCATTAGTTTGTTTTTAAAAGGATTCTGTTAAACTACAATTCGAAAGCAATATCTGATTTTCTTTAAATAAATCTTATGTAATATATTTTATTTATTATTTCTTTTGTCAGTCCCAAGTTATTTTGATAACCGTTGTGGGTTCATCATTCTTTATTAAAAGAGGTACCAAGAATTCTGTCCACTTCTGTGTAATGTACAAAGAATTTAAACTATATTATATAATCTAACTTTAAATACACACCTGCAATGCAGTCACATTAATTGAAAGTATAGAACTCTGATTTCACCTTTAAATTATCTGCCGATCCTAAAGGGTCACATAATTTTGCCAACAACAGATATGTAATATTGGATAGATTTTCTTCACAAACAAATAATTAATTCTAATGCTTTTATGTGTCTTATTTGTTTGATTTAGCTCTCTTTTTGTCTGCTTCTTAGGACTTCTAGGCTTAAAAAACTGATTATGTTTTAACGAGAAGTAGCTCAGAGACCCAATGTTTCATGCAATCCTCTCCTGTTTGAGATATATGTCTTTTAGTTTTTTAGAAATATAACCTGCAGGCTGTAGGCTTAAGCGGAACCTTGTAATTTTTATGTAAGTACATTATAATTGATTATAATTTATAACTAATAGGTAACTGTAACATTAATAATATCAGAAATTAATTTAACTATCTAATAAGCTATTTATTATAAGCACATACTTATATAAGATTCTGTGTCTGCTGGATTGTGAGCTTTACTGTTGTGTTTGAGTTATCTTTTATGGTTGTATTAGTCCTTTGATACTGTCATATAAATGTATTAATGCTAAAACAGCACAGGACAGGACAGCACTTAACAAAAACACTACACATACAATAACAGAGAAGTGTGTATATTCGACACACTGTAACAGCAATGACACAAAACAATAAGCGTACATACTCTTTTAAACATTAACATGTGTTTGGCTGTGGGGAAAGAACAGCTGATGTGTGTCTGTGTGTGTGTGTGTGTGTGTGTGTGTGTGTGTGTGTGTGTGTGTGTGTGTGTGTGTGTGTTTACACATGAAACTCAGATGACTGCGATGCTGTCATGGTCTAACCGGTGTGACAAGTCTAGCAGTTTCTATGGAGCCACAAGTCTGTATTGAATCCCTGTTTACACTTACTTTCGTCTGACCAATACAAAATACAACTGGAAGGTTTTATTATTAATATTATTATTTGAAAAATAAGCAATTACATAGTTCAGGTCCCTCAAAGCTTATGAATGTTAATCATATATGAAACAGTTATGTCCCATTCCGCTTTAGCTATTTTGTTGAAAAGCCTAACCCTTAACACATTCATCTTTTCTTAATAAATAGCCCCTCCATATTTAATTATATTGAAAATCAAAACAATCTAAAAAACAACTGCTTTAAAGAACTTTGAATCTTTTAATTCCATAACGCATTGTAAACATCTTTTGCTTTTCATATTTGGAAGTTGTGTAATTACAGTATACAGTGTACATTCTCCCTGTATGAAATGCCGGCAAAGCTCTAAGCTAGCTCGGTCACAGACAAGTTGTTATGGTTGCTTTTTAATCTCTGCTTGGCTGCAACACATTGTGTCACATGGTTACAGAACTGTTTCCCGACAGGCAAGGTGACATCAAGGTTTATCAAGGTTACACGGGGTTTCTAAATCACTAGCTAGCATAATGTTTATTGTCTGTTTATTAATGTCTGTTAATTTCTCACTCGATTATAAAATACTGTGTTATAATCTAAACACATATCAAATGCGCTTTTTAATACAACACAAATGTATAAGTATACTGAAAAACAACAAGTACTAAACAGATTAGAAAAATAAAGCAACTGTATATGTGTTGAAAAGAGTAAAAGCCTCCTTAAAGACGGCAAATTCTACCAATGGCAATTACTGGTATCTATTTATGTAATATATGGTATGACATTTCACAACTGAACAAGGGTGTCAACAATTATAAGGTCAGCGTGTGGAAAATAAATAATATAACTGATCATTTATATTAATTGGTAATTCAGATATATATTAGTTTCATAATTTTTCGACTACTATACTAAACTTTCCTGTAATTTCAAATTTCAATGTGTCCACAATCTTATGATGTTCCAGGTATTGCGAGCTATTTCTGTGATGCCGACAAACCTGTCAGAGCACATAGCATCTTTAGGGCGTGCTGTCCCTCTTCCTTATTTGTTTCACATCTTCTCATTTGCAACACAGGCAGCAGTGAGAAGAAGACATACACTGGTCTCTCTGAATTTTGTACCACGCAGTAGCCGTCATGTCGTACACGGCCGCATCGTACGCCGACAAATCGTACGTGGGTAAGTCGTACGCAGACAAGTCGTACGCAGACAAGTCGTATGCAGACAAGTCATACAGGGAAAGCCTGTACTCAAGCTATGAAGAAGCAGCCAAACTGGCCCAGGAGCAGCAGTTGCAAAAGGAGAAAAAGAAGCGAAAAGAGGCCATGCACTGTGAAGTGGTTGCTCTGGTGATTGGATTTGTGGGTCTGATTGGCGTTGCAGCTGTCACTGGGCTCCCCATGTGGAAGGTGACCGCTTTTATCCAGGAAAACATCATTGTCATGGAAACACGCTGGGAGGGCCTCTGGATGAACTGCTTTCGGCAAGCCAACATTCGCATGCAGTGCAAAGTCTACGACTCTTTGCTCTACTTGCCCCCAGATCTTCAAGCTGCCCGTGGGTTAATGGCCGCCGCCGTGGCACTTACCGGAGTGGCATGCATTATCTCAATCGTGGGCATGAGGTGTACACGTCTGATAGACTCGCGCCCACGTGTTAAGCACATTGTCCTGGTAACTGGAGGCTGCCTGTTCATAGCGGCATGCATAGCCACGCTCATTCCTGTGTCCTGGACCGCTCACGTTATCATCCAGGACTTCTACAACCCGCTGTTGCTTGATGCCCAGCGCAGAGAGCTTGGTGAGGCTCTTTATATTGGCTGGGTTACTGGGGGCCTGCTTTTTGCCGCTGGACTTATCCTGCTATGCCGCCATGCACCCAGAACCCAAGAGAAGGACGACATGAGTGCCATGATTTACAGATCCCAGTATACACCGTATGACTTATACCAACCACAGTACTCCTATCAGCCAGCCTACGGATACCAACCAGCCTATGGATATCCCCCATCTATTACCTATGGACAGTCCAGGCTATAAACTTTTTGGGAACTCTTGCTTTAACATTTGTATGCGTTTTCATACCATTTCTATTTCATCTCAAGTCGAATTTTTTTTGCTTAGATTTTTTTTCAGAGATTTGAAAAAAGAGATTTTTTTTCACTCAACATTTGATCTGTGGAATATATGGACTTCATGAAAAATAAGCTGAATTTTTTTAAATGAAATTTATTTTGACATTTTTATTTGGATTTTCAGAACTATCAAGAGGTGCTTAGTATCAAATGACAATTTCATGAGTCTATATGATCTATGAGAGTACTTAAATGCAATAGTGCGAGAATTGATTGATATCAGCAAAAAACAAAGATAAAATTGGGTTCTTAATGCATATTTAAAGATAATGTTTTTAAAAAATTGGCATGATGAAATTTATTTTTAATTTGTTTTAAATTACTTTAACTAAGAAAGGACAGAATTGTCTGTTCTACTTTTTTATTTTTATTTTAAATGTATTTTATTTAAATGTAGATTTAATTTTTTTGCCAGTACTCTTTCAATTGTTGTAAAAATGTTTTAGTTAAAAGTAAAAAATCGTTCGAAAGAACAAAGAAGTAGGTAGATGCACAATTAATGTGCAGTTATCTAATGGCTTTATTAAAATTAGTAAAAAAAAAAAAAAAACTTAAAATGTAACCTGTACAAAAGTATTGGCATGATTATTGTTTTATTTTTTTTTTAGTAACTATGTTAATTTGTGCTTAAGAAATTGTTTGTAATCTGTACATACAAAATATTGTGTGTGTGTGTGTGTGTGTGTGTGTGTGTGTGTGTGGTGTTTCCTATAAAACCAGAACAGTAAAACAAAACTTAAATCCCTTTACATTTTTCTATTGATATTTAATTTAATTTAATTTTTATTACAAAGACAATCTTTTGATTAAAAATAGACGTTCTAAAAGCTTGCACTGTACAAATTAGTGTTTTAACACAAACCGTAAAAATTATTTAAAAAATACAACTGTTCAAGAAAGCTTAGGCACAAATATTTCACACCCAATGAAGAATGTGAAGTTTTCATTTAGTATATAATTATTAATATTGTCTTTTTTGTATACTAATGATTTTAAGGCTTTTCATTTTAGTAAAATAATTAAAGACACTGAGCCTTTATATTTAATAAATAAAGAAAAAAAACTTTAATCATTGAGAACTAATTTATGAATGTAGTGTTTGGTTGAAATATGAACCAACCCCATCCTGTTAAAAACATTCCAACTAAAGCTTGACTTGCCAGATAAACCGGTTCATGTGGTTTTTGTGAATAAGAGGATAGTCTTTCTCCTTTAGTGTTTACATTTCAGAGCTAACTCAAGTGAACTATTGTGTCCTACAAAGGCTTTGAGTCTGACTTACAGTATATCTATTCCAATGCAGTTTTAAATTTTGACCAATGCCTACAACAATATAAAGAAATTGAGCAGCTAGTACATTTAAGCAATAACTTCTTCATTCAAATTATTTATTCATTCAGGTTAATGATCCAATGTACTTTTGTGAGTGGCAAAATTATGTGAACCTTCGGAATTCAGCAATAATTTGATGTTTTTGTGTCAATTGTGTTCACCATAAAAAAATGACCTAATGCCACAGTCATGACTGATTATGGACAGATAAGTTCCATGTCAGCAAAGGAGTTAGAAAACACTGTCTACTATAACTATACCTGCTTAACATTCATTCATTCATTCATTATCTCCCGCTTTATCCTCTATTAGGGTCGCGGTGGGGTTCCCCATGCCCATCCAGGGGAGAACGTCTTGGGCGCTGGGCAGACACACCCAGGACAGGGCGCCAAACCATCGCTGGGCACACACTCACTCACACACTCAAACACACTCTATATGGGGCAATTTAGAGAACTCAATTCACTTGATCCATGTTTTTGGACTGTGGGAGGAAACCGGAGAACCCGGAGGAAACCCACGCGGACACGGGGAGAACATGGAAACTCCACCCAGATGGGGATTCAAACCGGGAATCCCTAGCGCTGAGAGGCGAACGTAGTAACCACTAAGCCACCGTGCCGCCCCACCTGCTTAACATGTATACTGAATATTAAATAAGAGAAACAGGACTTAAAAAACAATGAATCAAGATTGGTATGAAATAAGAAAAACTATTGAATATACCATAGAAGCAAACATATAACATATGGATTATGCACCAAATCAAGCATTTTCTTTTGCTATGAGCCCAGATACATATCTAAGCTCTTTAACGTTTAACACATTAGGAAAAGAACCCTAAGTTAAGTGAGAAACCTAAATTCATTCATTATTTATTATCTCCTGCTTTATCCTCTATTAGGGTCGCGGTGGGGTTCCCCATGCTCATCCAGGGGAAAACGTCTCGGGCGCTGGGCAGATACACCCAGGACAGGGCGCCAACCTATCACTGGGCACACACTCACTCACACAAACACACTCTACATAGGGCAATTTGGAGAACTCAGTTGACTTGATCCATGTTTTTGGACTGTGGGAGAAAACCGGAGAACCCGGAGGAAACCCACACGAACACGGGGAGAACATGGAAACTCCACCCAGATGGGGATTCGAACTGGGAATCCCTAGCGCTGAGAGGCGAATGTGCTAACCACTAAACCACCGTGCCGCCGAAACCTAAATTATGTTACATTTTTAATTTAAACATAAATTATTCTGAAATTATTTTATAATAATAATAATAATTCATCCATTCATTCATTTTCTTCCGCTTTATTCTATATTAGGGTCGCGGGGGAGTTCCCCATGCCCACCCAGGGGAGAACGTTTCAGGCGCTGGGCAGATACACCCAGGACAGGGCGCCAATCTATCGCTGGAATAATAATAATAATAATAATAATAATAATAGGGCGGCACGGTGGCTTAGTGGTTAGCACGTTCGCCTCTCAGCACTAGGGATTCCCAGTTCGAATCCCCATCTGTGTGGAGTTTCCATGTTCTCCTTGTGTCAACGTGGGTTTCCTCCGGGTTCTCCGGTTTCCTCCCACAGTCCAAAAACATGGATCAAGCCAATTGAGTTCTCCAAATTGCCCCATATAGAGTGTGTATGTGTGCGTGTCTGTGTGAGTGAGTGTGTGCCCAGCGATGGATTGGCGCCCTGTCCTGGGTGTATCTGCCCAGCGCCCGAAACTATCTCCCCTGAATGGGCATGGGGAACCCCCCCCCGCGACCCTGATATAGGATGAAGTGGAAGATAATAGATGGATGGAGATATAATACATGTAGATTATATTATATTATAGTTTATATTATAAATAGATTGCCGACTGAGATTTATCTTGATTAGACTATAATTTGTGGGGTTTAAATTGATTTTTATATTAAAATTTGGGTCATTTGATCTATACTAGGTAAAACACTTTTACACGAGGCTCAGGAATTCTGTAATGTTGTGAGATTTTCTAACAGATCCGTCAATAGTTTTCAAGGTGGTCCTAATTTTAAATGCCATATAAGGAAGGTTAATACTTATACATTTTCATTTATGAATGTTTTTTTAAAGACACCACTATTACAAATTTTATGTAATACTGTACACTACAGGGTATTGCTACACTGCATTTATTTAACATCTTACTAGTTTTACAAGTTACTAGTAAAAATAAAGTTCATACACAGCAAATCTGGTTTACAAAAAACAATATATTTTCAGGTGAGTTCTAAGAGTTGATATTTAAAATATATAAATCCAATTAATTTAAAACTTGAAAGAAATTTTGATTAATCAGAAATAATTTTGATTAAAATCAGATTAATCACCCCTTAAAATGAGTAAAAAACAATAATAAAATTGAATAATAAAACCAGGACTGGTAGTATACTACTTTTCCCTTGACAGATCTTTCCCACAATAGGCAATCTGCTCCTAGCAACACTTGTTCATGGACAACAGAAGTAACAATTAACCAGAGCACAGGGACCTTGATACTTTAGAAGTAATATGATGCAACATCTAAAATTTAGGATAATTTTCAAATAACACTGCATTTCTGTCTTATCATGCATTATGCCCAGAGGAAATAGAATGATTTTTTTTTCCAAATATGTTTTTTAAAAAAAGGTTTCACTTTAAATTTTTCAATTGTAAGAACCGAATAAAAAGGACTGTGAACTAAAGAACCATTCCAAATGGAAAAACGTAACTTGTGAAAGATATAAATTCAAATAAAAAATAAAAATTAATTATTTTATCCTATTGTCATTTTACTGAAAGATTGAATACACCAACTCCTTATACCTATAACAAGTTTCAGTCTGTTATATTAAGGCTTTTGGTTAAGTAAAATAAATACATGTTACTGTTTAACTATGGCTTCAGGATATTGTATGCTTGAGGTTAATACTGGAATGTTAAAAACAATTGCCCTCACGTGATGCCTAAGATCACAAAAAGTCACTGTGCATTTGGGTCTATGTGTATTTCCATGATTCTCCGTCACTATGGGATGTATCCTGCCCCTCCTACTAGGTCCGAGCAGGTGCAGGAGGATCTAGTTGCACAGTAACAACCTGGAAATCCCTCCCACCTTTCTCTCTCTTTTTCTCTCTCTTCAACACAGCAGCTGGTCGGGAGTGAGTTAGTAAGGTCTTCTCATCCACAGAGACTCACAATTCAGCAAGACTTCTGTTTTTCCTGAACACTGGCTTAATCAAAATGTGCATCCAGCCACTATATTAAGTGTGACGATACGAGTCAGCGTTACAACAGGAGATGGCAGGGCAGGCGCTGGAACTGGCTGGGCTGTTCCTGACCCTGGTGGGCTTGATAGGGGCAGCGGCCAGCACAGGGATGCCAATGTGGCGTGTGACAGCATTCATAGGTGAGAACATTATTGTAATGGAGAATCGTTTTGAGGGCTTGTGGATGAACTGTTACCAGCAGGCTAACATCCGCATGCAGTGCAAAGTCTATGATTCACTACTGGCTCTCACGCCAGACCTCCAGGCTGCTCGTGGGCTCATGTGCTGTTCTGTTGCACTGGCCACCATTGGCTTTCTGGTGGCTATTACTGGCATGAGGTGCACTATGTGTATTCAAGGAAATGACCGGGCCAAACGTGTGGTCCTCATTGTGGCTGGCTCACTCACCATAATGAGCTGCCTCTGCTGCCTTATACCAGTGTCCTGGACTGGGAATGTCATCATTCGTGACTTCTACAACCCACTGTTGATTGATGCTCAGCGAAGGGAACTTGGCGCAGCGCTTTACATCGGCTGGGTTTCTTCAGCTTTTCTGTTCGGAGGCGGATGTATTTTTGTTTGCTGCAGTGGATCATTCTCAAACGATCCTAGTCCCAATCGTGGCGCTTACAACAAGGGTGTGCCCTATGTTGCATACCAACCACAACCCCAACTGCAACCACAACTACAACCATTAACCCTTCAGGCCAGACCCCCTGCTGCTTATAGCTTTGCTTCAAGAGAGCCATCCTTCCTTCAGCCATCTTCTCACCCATCCATCATCCAGACATCCCGACAGGCAAGCTTTGTCCGACCATCAAGGCCACAGTCGGTGAGAAGTGGAATCGCATATCTGTAAAAATCTGGAAGTAGAATCTTGAAACTGGGACTTCAATGGTAAATATAGATCATATGGTCAAAGGCATGTAGACAAGCCTTCCAACTATTAAATGTATTTTAGTTTCAGTGAAAGTTAATGCCACAATGTAAATAAAAAGTATAAGTATAACAATTTAAATATAAAAAAATGTTATAGAAGCACTAGTGCAATAGTGCACACTGATTAAACGTGTGATCAAATGTGTCAATTCAATGTGAAAATAGCTCACATTTTGAAAAAGAATGACATGTTTTATACCTTTGGCCATATAATAAACAAACAATCTATTTCCTGGACAGTTTGGACTATATGAAATTGCATTATTTTGTATACAGTATAAAGTACCTTCACATTTGATTTGAATATAAATGCTTTTTGTATCCTATAAAGGAAGTAAGATGTCTCTGCATGTGAATAAACAAGTACATGTTCTTTCTCATTATTAATTTGTCTGTGTATACTGCTGTGTTGGAGCTCGATAGGCCTTAGGCTAACCTGTATTTAAAGTAAAGATTGAAATACAAGCAGCTTTTGTCTACAGTCCTTTGACCAGACACTCCCTTGGCATGCACAGAAGAGTTACATCTTAAACAAGAAAACAAACTATGGACAAACTGTTGGAGAAAGGAACTGCAGTTATTTCTCTACACAGATAATCAATTTCAGATTAAGAACTTATGAGACAAAAGTCAATATTGTTAACGTTATAGTTACTTTTACTGTAATTTCACTTTTTAAAATAATTATGACAGTGTCTTTTGTTTTCTTTTATGATATGGCACTATTAAAATATTAAATGTTTTTTTCTGTATGCAATATATGTATATTTGATTTAAGGTAAAAAAAAAAAAATAAAGCACATTTTGAATGTAAAAGATTATTGATACAACTTAAATATTAAAGCCACTACATTTTATGTTGTTTAGGTTGTACACGTGGCACAAAATATCTTTTAATTATAAAAATATGTTTAATATTATTTTATATTAACTTTACATTATATAACATTAATCCTACATTAAAATAATATATATCTATAGGATATAACTGTGAAAGACTATCCACTATTACTCATTTGTCTTTTTTTTTTTACTGTGAGAATAAACTAGTCTAAATTGGTAATCACATGATACAACAGATTCTGGTGAATAATTTGTTACTTGACCTTCTATGTTTCCAACAAGAATAATTAGAAATTGCTTTAACAGAATTTGATTGAAAACACAAGAAGAGCTCCATAATATAAAAAACAAGGAAGTGAGGTAGGGAAATCAGTAGGCTCAGATGATTTACATACTAGTCAAATGAGGGACCGCAGACGAAGAAGGAAAAGTGAGAGTATTAAAATGTAAAATGTAGGAAAGTAAATAATCTCTGTCTTAAAGACTTTACAAATACTTTTTTAATGAAAATTATCTACATTAAAATCGTTATATACATTTAATATTCAATTTGAGTAAAGGAATGTACACTGTTTTAGCTCTTTTTCATTTTAAACTATAATTTAAAAAATAATAATTTTTCGAAATCTAAATATTAACCAGTATTAACAAATCAGTTGAAAACTTCATTCATTCATTATCTCCCGCTTTATCCTCTATTAGGGTCGCGGTGGGGTTCCCCATGCCCATCCAGGGGAGAACGTCTCGGGCGCTGGGCAGATACAGCCAGGACAGTGTGCCAATCCATCGCTGAGCACACACTCACTCACACAGACACACTCTATATGGGGCAATTTGGAGAACTCAATTGACTTGATCCATGTTTTTGTACTGTGGGAGGAAACCGGAGAACCCGGAGGAAACCTACGCGGACATGGGGAGAACATGGAAACTTCACCCAGATGGGGATTCGAACCGGGAATCCCTAGCGCTGAGAGGCGAACGTGCTAACCAATAATCCACCGTGCCACCAGTTGAAAATTTAATATGTATAATGTAAAAATGTAGTAAAATATAGAATCACCCTTAAAATAGATTTAAGTAAACATTAGTAATATTAGTTATATTAAGGCAACATTTTGATAGAAGTCTCTCACTAATTGTAGATTGTACAAAAACATACGAAACATATAAAACTTGAGACTTTTATTTGTTAATTCACCCTAACCTTTTTTTTACAGAAAATAGGGCAGATTTTTTTCAAAGAACATTATAATTACATATTTTTATAAACAAATTTAGAACTGTATGCCTGTAGCACACTCAAAACTAGGTTTATACAAATGTATTAAAAGTAGGGAAGGAAAAAAGAGAAACAGAATGAAAAAAAAAACATCATGTTCTCAATGAAGAGTGCATTACCATATTTGCATTATTAAAAGGTTTAACTTGTGTATGGGCAAGCTAACTTTGCATACATCTTTATATGAGCAATTATATTTAATGAATAAATGTAATTTTAAAAAAGCAATTAAAAAAAGTAAATATTTTCATTTATTTTATTTTTAAAAAATATGACTCTATATGATCTTTTAACTGAACTGGGTCAAGTGTTTGTGTTATAGCCCCTAACCCACTGTGCTTGCTGAACAATTGCAGAAGCCAAATAAAGATAAGCATTTATTGCATAAAAATTTGTGTTAACTTGTGTATAGGGGCAAGCTAATTTTGCATAAACTTTAACTTGTTTTGTTAAATAATACTGTAATTTTAAAAAAGCAATTAAAAAAGTAAATATTCATTTGCACTTGTGTATGGGCAAGCTAACTTTGCATACATCTTTATATGAGCAACTATATTTCATGAATAAATGTAAATTTAAAAAAGTAGTTAAAAAAAGTAAATATTTGCATTTATTTTTGAAAAATATGACTCTATATGATCTTTTAATTGAACTGGGTCAAGTGTTTGTGTTATAGCCCCTAACCCACTGTGCTTGCTGAACAATTGCAGAAGATAAAATAAAGATAAGTCAAATTATTGCATAAATAATTTGTGTTAAATGTTAGGTGCATTATTATAAACAAACTTGTTTTAGGTAAATAATACTATTCGCAATGTTTACAGTATGATTACTAAGGATGCGAATCTCTCAGTGTCTGGCGATTCGATTCGATTCCGATTTTCCGAAGTCACAATTCGATTCAGAATCGATATTCGATTCAGAAACGATTTTCGATTCAGAAACGATTTTTCAGTTCAAATGGTCTTTAAATTTTGTTTAAATGATTGACAAGATGAAACGACGATGTAAACAAATAGAACATTTATTTAAAAACAATACTTTCAGGTTCTTTCCTGTATCAAATCTTTTTGCATCATTTTATATTTATACAAAAATAGGATTGCGCTAAATTAAAATGAGCAGTAGTAGGTTAGCTTAGCTGCCTGGCTTTTTTTCCTACATAAAAACATCTATCAATGAACAAATAATTAAAAATATATTAATACAAAGTTTACCATGGTGCATTAGCCTTTAATCCAAACTAAAATACAGGCTTTACAGTCAGAGTGCATTTATATTTTGTAAATCTTTAAAAGTTAACATTAAAAATAAAATCCATACTTCAGTACTAACTATGTTGCAACAACATTCTACATTTTTGAAAAGAAACCTTAAATATTAAATATAATTTTCAACTTCTTTTAGTTCAGGGTCATGTTTCCAAAGTACCTCGATTTCATTTTACACTCGTTGTAAACAGTTGTTCTCATGTCGACCTCGCTCTTCCTGACTTTAAAAGCCAAACACCGGCTTTTAACGACGACAGGGGGTCGAATCTCAACACCCCTAATGATTTCTCTTGATTATGTTGAATATGTTAAAATGTGACATATGACATACATATTTATCCTTAAAAAATTTTAATTTTTAATATCAGTGTCAGTCTAACCCACAGAAAAAGCAAGTTGTATTTGTGTGTGTATATCTTTGAATTGCATCACAATCAACAAGCTAAGCAGGTGCCCTCATCATCCAA